>MEHQ01001738.1:47884-60994 GCA_008828725.1 Saccharina japonica | reverse complement strand
ACACACACACACACACACACACACACACACACAGCTGTGAGATCGAGGATTTTATCGAATATAATACCGAACATGTAAAATTCGGAAGGCTCTCGGCCAGATTTTTCCGAAAAACGCCTTTTATTCGGTACGTATTGGCACTTCTTCCCGTCCTGAAAAAATCGAGCGCTCAAAAACGATCGCACCCCCTCTGCGCGAACTCAACGCTCTTTACGTCTTCACGTGAGATATTTCGGATGCTCCGCAATTTCACAAAAATCGTAACATCGCATTATTATCGTACCAGCTAATTCCGTAACTTCGTAAAAACTTGAATTACGTAAAATTGTAGTATTCGGCAAAATTGCAATTCTTTACTTTTCAAAGTTTCCAACATTTTTCCTTTACAGTCAGTACATATTATATATAATATAAAGAACTGTTTTTGTTTTCCCAAAATCCTAAATACTCGCACGTCATGTAAAAATCCCAAAACAAAAATTCCTCTGGTGATTATTATTCGCCTTAAATAATTCCTCAACTTAGAATATTCTGATACTCATCTAATACCTGGCAATCTGCATACAGCAGTGGGTATGAACCCCCCAACATGAGAGTGGGCACGATAAGAGAACAGGTCGTAGTGCATATGATAAAAGGCCAAAAATCGGCTGGACTGCTTCAGCCATGTTTTTTGTTTGTTTTATTTTATTTTCTCTAAATACATCCCACTGCTACTGTGGTTACGAGATTGTTTTCGGCCCGTACAATACATCGCTCAAGCCGGGGTACCCACTGCTGTACATACAGCAAACCAAACACAGCAGTAGTGTCGTAGAAGTCAGACATTCTATTTTTGGGAAGGCTCTAGACCAGATAGATATAGATATTTCAGCCGAAAACGCCTTGTTGTTCGGTATTGGCAGAAAACCTTTTCCGTAACTGGAAAAAAATCGAGCGCTGAAAAACGATCGCACCCCTGCTGTGCGAACTCAACGCTCTTTTTACGGTAAGCGGTACGCTCTACTGCTCCCTTCCTCCCCCCCCCCCTCCCTCCCTCCCTCCTTCACTTACCCCTTGAGGTTCATGAGGATCCCTGCCAGCTCACGCCCGTGGTCACAGAACGTGAACCCGCCGCCGCAGTACTTGCGAGCAACAGACACCAGGTCCTGGAGTTGCCCGCGCAGGCCTGCAACACCAGGGGACAGGGGACAGGGGACGGGCGGACGACATATTGAGACACAAGGTTGGAGTGATAATGGGAAACGGTCGAGAGACCCCCCTACTTCTCTCTCTACTGTTCGCTGTAACCCTTCGACGACGTTACATGACGTAATCATAGAATACTGCGGGACATCAGCAGCAAGACAATCAACAACAACCTTCACATCGACATCAACAGCATCAACACCACCAACATCAATACCGTCAACACTACCAAACACCCAACCACCATCACCATAAACACCGCCAACACCAGAGCACCAAATACCCCCCCCCCTCTATGCCCATACGACTACGGATATGCACGACATGAGTACACCCCCACCCCACCCCCCCACCCCTCCTCACACCGCCCACTCCCCACCCTCCAACCAACACCCACCTTCAACGTTACGGTCGAGCGTGTCCACCTTCCTCCGGAACGCCGGAGAATCTTCCGAGAATTTTACGATCAAATTCGGCTTGAAGAGCTTCTTGTAGTGGACGGACTGGAGCTTGGGCGCGAGCACGGGCGCTGGGAGCAGCTGCATAGACATCAGCTCCACAGCCGCCTCCCCCCCCCGCTCCCTCTCCTCTTCCTCCTCCTCCTCCTCTTCCCCCTCCTCGTCTTCCGCTGTCTCCACCGCTGCCACCGGCACCATGTTCTTGGAGGTGTGGAAGGGGTAGACACGAGCTGCGCCACTGCTGAGGGGCCCTTGTCTTGTCCTGCAGGAAGAAAAAAAAACGAGGGAGCCATCATTCATTTGCACCAGTGTCACATGGTTCAATCAAAATTTAACAGGGGGGAGGGGGAAGGTGTTTGCAGAAGGGGGGGGGGGCGGGGGGCGGGGGGGAATAAAGGGAGATGAAAATGTGGATAATAGGATAGGCAGAGAGAGAGGGGGCAGAGGAGGAGAAAGGAGGAAAAAGGGGGTCAACGAGAGATGAGAGATAGAGACGGAGAGAGGAAGGGAGAGAGAGGGAGGGAGCGAGCGAGAGCGAGAAAGGGGCGGGAGGAGAGGGAGGGAGACATGGATACAATTGAGAGGCAGAGATGGAAGAGCTAGAGAGAGAAGAGCGAGAGAGCGAGAGAAAGAGAGAGAGAAAAAAGCGAGGGGAGAAGAAGAGCCAAAAAGAGAGAGAAGAGCGAGAGGGAACAAGAGACCGAAAGAAAAGAGAGACCCCCCGCCCCACCTCCACCACTTCAAGCCCCTCCCCTCCCCTCCCACACACACACCTGTTAGACGACGCAAAGGCGTCGGCGCTCCGGGCAACCTCCCCCCAGTCCCCGCCCCTCCTCTTGCCCTTGCCGGCCCGATGTGACGGCGTCGAGGGTGCTGTCCTCGAAGACCTCCTGACCGGCACCGCTACCGCCGGTGAAACCGCCTCGTCCATCCCGTACGCACCCTGAGACGTCGGGGACACCGCTAAGAGCCAAGAGTAAAAAAAACGACGACGACAAAAGACGGACAACACAACGACGACGAACATGATCATCAAAAAAAAAAATGGAAGAAAAAAACGACGACAAAAGATGGACAACACAACGACGACCACGAGCATAATCATCATACTGAAAACATACCTGGTATGTACATTTGTGTTAACTGTTTAATTTCAACTCACGCGTGGTTCCGCTTTATCGCCGGAGGGAGCGGGCCGGATCATGCAAAACAAAAACGATTTGAAAAAAGACATGTTCTATGAAAAAACGTGAGGGGTTTCCACACTCACGTGGCCGCTTTATCGCAGAAGAGAGCGGGCCGTACAAGCCCCCCCCGGCCGACCCAAGGTCCGTCGCGGTCAAGTTCAGCCCTGCAGCCTCGTTGTTCGCCATAGATAAGGGTTGGGCACCGTCTTGATCTCCCTGAAACACCCCCCCCCAAAAAAACACAACAGGAAGCGAGGAGCATACGAGAGCAAGAGGCCATGTGAGAATGCATGTGGGAAACGATAAACAATACCAGGCACAATTAGGGTACTTACTGCATGCAGTATTTATGAAAATATAATACAACAGCTGTGAGATCGATAATTTCGTCCGAACTCATATTTTGCGAGCTGTATGTGGTATTGTGTTACCTATACCAGGTCAGGTACCAATAGATACTTAGACTACAGCAGTACACGAATATGCTATAATAAAAGTACGTATTAAGAGTAATACATGACGACGGCTTAACTCCCCGACACAAAAACCAGTATAATACAATAAGCCGAAAGAGGCTTCTACACGTGTCCAAAAATATCGCGGTCTCCTAACCCCACCTCTGGCCGGTATTATAGTACACGTTTGATACTCTTATCAAAAGCCCACACGGGGATTACAGCAGTCCTGTCCACAGCAGTGGTATACTACAGTAGTATAATATGCATATACGAGTATATATACAGTACCGGTATAGAATATTGATGTGTATAAGAGCAATCAACAATCAACAATCAAAACAAAAAACAAAAAAACGGTTGTATCCAACAAAAAGCACGAAATCCCAAAGACTCTAGAATACGAGACGGTCATTTTCGGCGCGTAAAAAGGCCGATTTCGGCCTCAATCCCTTCGCCACTGGACCTTCTCGTTTAACCCATTCATAACTGAAAAACAATGTCCCACACTAATTCCAAGTAGTTTGTCTCCAAATTCGTGGGACCAGTTCTTAAGGGGTTAAGAGACAAAACTTCGAATTTGAGCAAGTTCCTTTTTGAAGTTGGAAAAGAGACCATATATACCTAACTACTGCTGTGCATAGCACCATTACGGGGGACAGCAGTAGTAAATAGGACAAAACCTTGACAGAAAAAAAGGGAAATATATAGGTTTTAGTGTGTACCGTACAGCAGGTTCCTATTTACTAGTGTTTACTATGGTCCCCCGTACTATTAACTAATTATAAACTCGTTTGGGCTGGTCGGTTACTTGCCCGGCGGGTTCTTTTTTTTTTTCTTTTTTTTTTTGGGGGGGGGGAAGAGTTGTGTTGTTCCTTCTTTTGCCCCGTGGCTACGGACGAGTATATAGCTGGTAAAAAAGAACACGAGGAACGGACGAATGCCTGCTGCTGTGCCCTCCCTTTTCAGCTTGCGACACCCCCTGGGGACTTGAAGTCAATCACTACGACGGTTCGTGCCTTCTTGTATTATTTTATCGCGAGACAAAGACTTGCAGCCCCTTTCTTCCCTGGTCGACTCGCGTTAAAACGGCGCACCGACGCAAAAATACAGCAGCATCAACAAATAGATCCGTTATGGCCGATACTACTGTAACACCATTTGGACTGTTGGCTTGAATACTAAACGGTGGCTATATTCTCGGCCACAGTAGTAGTGGTACAAAATGTGGTGTTGGTTTATTCCGCCCCTAGTCATCGACGGACTCTGGTGTACCAGATATGCACAACGACAACAACAACAACAACAACAACAAAAACACCAGCAGGGTTATCATATACCTGGTAGAATAAACACGACAATCATATCCCCTGAAAAAAAACGTCAACATCGTACATACGTTGTACGTACTGCGTAGGAAGCATCAATGAATCAACAATCAACAATCAAAATACAAAATAAGAAACTGCTGTGACATCTGATAAAACAGCCGACTTTGCGTCGGCCGCTTGGTGCTACGTACCATATGTCAGGTATACCAGGTTTCGTATCATACACGATATGATAAAACATACAATACCATGCCTGCTATGCATAGCACGAAATTCCAAGCTGTTTTTTTCTGCAACGGGGAGAAAGCGTAAACACAGCGATTCGTCTACAACATATATAGAGTGAATAGAAAGATATCAGGCATTGTCGAGATCTTTCCAGTAAACGGAAAGATCTCGATGAGATATAACGGAAGATCTTGATGAGATCTTGCCCGTAAACGGAAAGATCTTGATAAGATCTTGCCCGTAAACGGAAAGATCTCGATGAGATCTTGCCCGAAAACGGAAAGGTCTCGATGAGATCTTGCCCGAAAACGGAAATATATCGATGAGATCTATTTAGTGAACGGAAAGATCTCGATGAGATCCAGAAAAAGAGATTTCCAGTAAACGGAAAGATCTCGATGAGATTTTCCAAAGATACGACTCCCGTTGGGTGTGCCCCCCTTGTTATTTTTTTAGAACATCGGCTCGGAATTTCAACTCACCGGGGGGAGGGGCTCGTATAGTATTAGCATTTCGTCCGGCAGGATATTTCTGGGAAATTTCCAGGTCACTAATAATGCGGTCGGGTTTGGGGTCAGGGTTAGGGTTAGGGTTCTACGCCCGTACATTGATCCAAGATGTTACCGGACGATTTGTTAATAGTCCTCGGGGGGGGCGGGGGGGTAAACTTGCGTGATAAAACAAAACAAAATAACAGAAACAGACAGCTGAAACAGCCAAAACATACTGCATCGTATACCTTTTACGGCATACCAGGTACTCCGTAGGTAGCGAATTCGTTGCTTTCACACCTACCTGTAACAATTTGTAGACAACTCTAAAAACCTACACACCCCGTCAAACGCGCGATCGAATTATCACACCAAGCTTGCAACAGATTAATTTTGAGTTTTGAAGAATCTTCCGATCCATGAGGTTCGGTTTTCATTTTATTTTATTTTTCAACACCCAACCGTCATTCCAACAGCAACGCCTGCCTCGTCGGTGAAAACCCGACGTGCTCCGTTCGGAAAATGTAGAGAGATGCGGGAGTCGCATTGTACTGCTGTACCTGGGCGTTGTTGGGTTTGTTTATATTATACCAGGTGCATGGTTTATTCCTTGGTGTTTTTCTTTGGCGACCAGTGGTTACTGAAAAAGACAAAACGGCCCATCAAATCAGTCAGGGCCAGTCAGATGCGTGTCATCCGTCCCGGTTTCGAGAACGGCTCGCAAACCCATGTTGGAGTACGAGGTTATCGGAAAAACCTGTTTTTTTTCGTGTCAAGTGTTTGATACCAGCCCCTGCATAAAAACGATTCCATACTACCGGAAACCTCGCGTTTTAGCGTAGCATGACAGGGGGTATTAGCGACCCACCCCCAATCCCTACGGACAGCAAGTTTTCGAAGACGTGGCCCTTTGAATGTTGAGTTTTTGGCAACAGCCAATCGATAAAGGCGACTCCATAATACCGAAAACCTCGCGTTATGTATCACAGGGGGGTATTAGCGATCCACCCCCTATCCCCACGTATAGCAAGTTTTGGAAAACGTGAACCTTTGAATGTTGAGTGCTTTGGTAACAGCCCCTGCATAAAAACGCCTCCATAATACCGGAAACCTCGTGTTTTAACGTAGAATGTATGACAGGGGGGTAGTAGCGATCCGCCCCCCTATCCCCACGTACAGTAAGTTCTTACGGTACGTAGCGGGCACGCTCTGTTGTCTCCAGTCCATATCTCGATGCTATACCTATATACGAGGTCTCGCCGGGGCCGCAACGGCCATCTGTGGCCAGCGCAAGCAGCTCTCGTAGCTTGACGCTCAACTACAATGTACATATCGTACGTTGTATCTTGTTTCTCTTAGCCAACGACTATCCTCTTTTACTCTTTTGAAAACGGTTCGAACTCCAAAACGCCTCTATATACTAATAATAATAATATCTACGTACGTACGGAAAGTTATGTTTCTTGAGTGCGGTCCTCACAATTGGCCATTTTGCGCTGTATCCGCAATTGAGATAGGATCGCACAGCAGGGGAGGTCCCTAAAATACAGACGTCCCTTATCAGAGTTGGTACATAACCCTTGTAGCCATTAATGGGAAACAGGCGGTGCCCAGGAGTTCGAGGTCCCTTATATGCCGTCTACCGTTTTCCCTTATCGCCGGGTCCCTTAATAAGGGGCTACCTGCCTAATATATACTACTGTACTGCTTGCTGTGTACTGTACCCTCAAAAGCATCTTCCCGATTCGTTCGAAGGGGAACGAACGGCGAAAAAATAAATCGGTTACATATATACGAGGTACGCCTATGGTTGACTGCTGGTTGACTACGTACACACCGGCGGCTCTAACCGGTGATGCTATATATGAATTTAGTATAATATATATATGTATAAATACCAGGAAATGTGTAATATCGGTATATACCAAAGGTCCTCAGCGGTTCTCATCATCACACGCAGTTTTGCACTCATTTTCGCGGTTTCGATATGTTCGCGCTGCCCCCCGGTGGAAAACGCCTCCATACATTAGTGGAAACCCTGTGTTTTCCGCAAGTATTCTTCTGGCAGCGGTTCTTGCGAGTGGTTTCCACATTTGGCGGTTTTGCGGTATTTTATCGGTACGTCCTCGCATTTGCTCAAAACTGCGCGGTAGTACATATCCCTGATAAACACCGCATATATATGACACGGGGTGAAAAGATAACACAGCAGTCCCGGCGGTGATTTTTTCCCAACCCACGACACAACCAAAAACACCACTGTCCGCCACACCCAACCCCCCCCCCCCCCTTCCCTCCCTCAAACCCCTCCCTACCCCCCAACTCCCTTCACCTCGTACACCCACGCAGGGCGAGCAACCACCGCGTGCGCCACACCCACCCCGACGGCCCGCGCCCGCCCCCCTCCCCCCCCAACGCCCGCCGGCCTGTCCCCTCTCCCCCTTCTCCTCGACCTCGCCCTCGCCCTGTCACCCTCCCTCCCGAACTGCGCCTCCTCCTCTTCCCCCTCCACCTCCTCCTCCTCCTCCGCTCCCACCCCCGACACCGCCGCGGCAAACGACCCACCACCCGGCGCGATCGGCGGAATCTTGTTCCTCACCGCTCTCCCCGCCCCTCCTCCTCCACCCCCAGCCCCAGCCCCAACCGAGGCTGCCGCTCCTGCTGCCGCCGCCGCCGCTGCTGCCGTTGCTGCCGTTGCCGCGGCCGCTGCCGCGGCCGCAACGGCTAACGGGGGGCCCGAGTAGTACGCCCTGCCGGCCCCTGCGGGGCCCGGCACCGGCTGCCTCATCGCCGCAGTAGGAGAAGTGGCAAGTCGGATTCGCCCCATGGGAGGCGCAACTGCGATCGCCAACCCCTCTCCGCCTCCCCCCGACCCCACTCCCGCCCCAACCCCCGCTCCCACCCCTCCCCTAACCCCAGCCCCTCCCCCCGCCGCCACTAATGCCGCCGAAGACATCGGTGTCGCGGCCACCGTGAGCGTAGTCGAGGCTGTGGAGGATGAAGGCGGGGCCGAGAAAGAGCCGGCGGGAGTTCGAGCGCGGGAGGCGCGGGAGCCCAGGGAACCCGGGGTCGAGGGGAGGGTGGAGCTGGTCTCGGATCGAGACAGGCCCGAGAAGCCGCGGGGAGGGGACTGGGACCGGCTGGCCGCTGAGTCGCTCGGGTCGAAATCGGTGTCGTTCTGTTTGTTTTTTGTTTTGTTTGGGAGGGGGAGTGAGGATGGGGGGGGGGGAGGGAGGATGGCGGGAAATATGTCAGGTGACAAAAATATGAAAAACCTGAATCAAGGCAGTTGTCTGATGTGACACAATACGTACACCCTATACCAGGTTTGAACAGATAACAGTACACCTACAACTCTAAAAAAAGCGCCAAAATTGCACATTCCGGTAGGCAGTATGCAGGCAGTGCTTAACCCCTTAGGAACTGGTCCCACGAATTTGGTGACAAACTACTTGGAACTAGTGTGGTTTTTTTTCAGTTCTGAATGGGTTATCAAGGCCCATCAGCTGGTAGGTTGGTCGATCTCAACGTAGTGAACGGCGGTTACATTACAAAGTTCTCCTCACCTGATCTCCGTGGCTCCGACCTCTGCCGCCGCTCTTCCGTCCCCACTCTCTAGCCCTAGCGCGCCGGTCGCCGAGTGTTTCTTCCGGCAGAGCCTCGTACACCGACAGGCGCTCGCGGTAGTACTGCACTTTCGCTCGGAGGTCGGACACCTGAGCACAAAAACACGCACAAAAGAAAAAATCACGAGAACGAACACAACGAACACGTAAGACAAACATTTAGAACGAGAACATGAGACAAAGGCGTAATGCTTCATTGCAACACTTTTCGCTTTTTTTTTGTGTGTAGGTCAAGATACCTATGCACTCACACATAGAACATTAACACGAGCACAAACATGAAGACATGGTGCCGAGAAAAAAACTACGCCAAGGTGGTAGCTGCACAAAGACACAGCAGACCCGAAGCACACAAGACGCACACCCTTTGCCGAAGACAAAGACGGACGCAGAAACAGCAAAATACTGATTCAACACACTAAACATAAAACAAACAAACAAACACAAAACAAAACAAAACAAAACACACACACACACACGAGACACACAACGTATGCAGAAATATAAAACACAGGCGCACAAAGGAACACAAAAACACAGTCGAATAAACGAATAAACGCGCAAAAAACACGCTGCCACAAAATAATCACACAAAACACGGTCCGCGGCGTGCTTTTGCTGCATCTCAGGCGCTGGTGGAAAAAGCACCTGCAGTACGTACGGGTATTGTCAGCACGGGTAGCAGCAGTACTTCACGATCACGGGTCTCGCTCCGAGCGCCATGCAACCAAGCGCTTTGCACCAACACACGACTCCCGAAAACCGCCATTCTCGCCAAAGTGGCCCACCAAAATTGCACCAACCAACACACGAATCCCGAAAAACTCCATTCTCGCCAAAGCGACCCACCAAAAAATCTGTAATTCCACACTATAACGGGGGACAAAAGAGTAAATACAACCTACGGTACACACTAAAACCTATATATTTTACCTATTTTTACTAACAATATTTGGTGCTATTTACTATGGTTCCCCTTAAAAAGCACTTCGTTCACCGTTCACCCTTTTGTCGTTTTTTTGTTGAAAAAACTATTTTCAAGAAAATAGAAAAGCTATACACGATGCGGTGTGAGAAAACAGCAGGATTCGCAGTAGCAGCAGCAGCAGGGGCAGCGGCAGCGGCAATTCACGCTGCGTAGAGGTTCTCACTCCGAGCGCCATGCACAACGAAAAACTGAACGTCATGCGCTGTGACAGCAGCAGTAAACCCAGCACCAGCACCAGCACCAGACCAGTACCAGCAGTTCAGGTAACAACGCTCGCGGGCTTTCTCTTCGAGCGCCATGCAACAATTTTTTCGGCGAAATTATCTATCTCGCAGCTAAGGTGCCTTTTGCAATGTTTACAGAAAATAAGATTACCCGGTTTTTAGAACAAAACTTACCAAAATGTCATTGTGCAAAATACATACCTGGTACTACGTACAAGGTATGATACTCGTATGCTGTGAAAACAACACCAAACTAACCAGCAGCAGTTCAGTCTCATGGCTATCTCTCAGACTGACTCGTACGTATACATGATACAAAAAAAACAAACGAAAACAAACGCATGTTGACTTACGTACTCGTACAGCAGTATACAGCAGTAGCACCAGCACCAGCACCAGTACCAGTAGCAGCAGCTGCAGCAGCCGTACACGTATAGTTCACGCTCACGTCTCTTATCATAGACACCAGCTGCTAGACACCCCGACGCCCAATTTTTTTTCTCGGGAAAACCTTTACAGCCTCGGCCGCCGTGTAGCGGGGTACTCGAAGCAGCAACAGCAGCAGCAGCAGCAGAAACTCACGCTCATGCCCAAAATACGTTTTGTGGGAAACTCCTTCAATCTCCTTCAATCTCCTGTGTGGACGTCTAGACGAGCGCTCGCAGCACCAGCAGCACCAGCAGCGGCAGAAATTAACGTCCGTGGCTTTCCCTCCGAGCTACATGCCCCCAACCTTCCCTCTGGAAAATCACGGGTTCGTATATACGACCAAGGTAAATAAGATAGCATATGGTACCTGGTACCACGTTAACCCATTCAGAACTGAAGAAACAAATCCCACTCTAATTCCAAGTAGTTTGTCCCCAAAGGCGTGGGACCAGTTCTTAAGGGGTTAAACTCAGGTAAATATGATATGATATGGTACCTGGTGCCACGTTAAGCTCATACCAGGCCCTGCTATATACCACTACTATAAACCTCACAATACATGTGAACAGCCAGTAGTAGTGGTTCCTTTCTAGTGCCGGTTGGGTAGTGCCGATTGTCCGCTATATTTATATAGTGCCTGTGAAATCGCTTGGCACCCAGATGGGATTACCGGATTAACTATATAACCAGGTGTGACTATTAATAGGTGTGCGGAGTAGTGCCGCTTTCCCATATAGTGCCGGTATTGTTGGCTGGCGCATACAGGCACTATTGTTAAGAGGGACCACTCGTACTCCTGCTTTACGTACATAAGAAGTATGCGTTCTTCGTACATGTATATATAGCTTCAACTTCATTACGATTTGTAGGGTAGGGGACCGAAACCACAAGCAATTTGTGTGAGACAATGCGTGCTGTGTGCACGGCGCACGATACTACTCGTACCGAGCAATGAAAGGGGGGAAATAAAGCCGTTCCACCTTTCTTTCGACCCATCGACACACAGAAAACACAGCAGTGTATGTATGTCCTGCGACACTCTTATCTGTGTTATATATATATATATATACCAGCACGCGTACGATATTTTTCCCATCCCATTAATTATATTTCGTATTTGCCTTATACTATCTCTCCCTCCTATGTTACATAAATATACAGCGAGGTAGTCGTTGCTCAGATCCGAGGTCACATATATACGTTAGGAGGCTCTTCTCTCCCCTCCCCACTGCGTACGTACGGTTCGTGCCCTCGGGTTTTTTATCGCGAGGAGACTTCAGCCCTTTCTTCCCTCGTCGACTCGCGTCGAACTAAACGCTACGCTCGTACCACCCTGTCCAGAGACATAAGGACCATTTTGATTTAATTTTCGTACAAAAACACAAAAACTGCCTTTATGTTTATGGACAGTAGTATACAGGACGAGGTGTGGGCTTTACCCGCCGTATACCATGTGGTGTATCACAGTAAGAAATCAAAATCACTCTATGGCTATTTACTAAATATATGCTCTGTATATAGTATACGAAGTATATGAACAGCAGTAAGAAATTACTGCCTACAGCAGCCCCATGGTACACAAACATACATATGATATACTATACCTGGTATATATCTACGTTGATTATCGTAAGAATGCACCAGTAAAGTTGCGCCAAATATACTAGTATTAGTACACCGGACTCTCTGGCCTCTCCGACGGGGCCAGGCAAACACAGCCGTTGACTCGTCAAACATACCGTAATTTATATCAATTGATGCATCAACATAATCAACACACCAATACTACGAACTACACACAAACCAATCTATGTTACGTACCTGGTATCATATTATATGTACATATCATACCTGCACCAACAAAAACCCCTGGTACCCGTCAGTCTACTCATAAACCAGTACGTAGTCGTACCAATGTTATTCCTGTAATATTGACAGAACATTGTTAACACATACCACTATGTCCCGAAATATAAGCACATTTTGTATAACATTAGTGTACAAACGATTATTATATTTAAGTACATAATGGTACATATATAATAGAACACTCTGTCCGAAAAAATAAGGACCGGTTGGGGATTCAAAATAAGACACAAACGTTCTTTACATCTACGGACATCTATACCGTACAACAAAAACCTGAAGCAAATCCATATGATACCATACCGATCTGTCCCAAAATATATAAGCACCGATTGCACATTAAAATGTAAACCGAACGGTCCCTATATTTCGGGACAAGGTGGTAGTCTATAGCAGCACGTAGTAATGACAACTTCACACAATACGCCGGGTATAGGTACTCGTAGCCTACAACAGCAGCAGTCGTCTCGTACACACCAAAGCCAATAACACAGCAGCCAGCAGCAGTTCCACAGGTATTTTGTTTTGTCGTCTACTCTTTGTTGTCTTCCCCCATCCTCTCAGCGCTACTGCTGCACCGGCATGCAGCATCCAATCCTTGTGCCCCCCTCCCCCCCCCCCCCCCCCCCCCCCCCCCCC
>MEHQ01001738.1:0-47872 GCA_008828725.1 Saccharina japonica | reverse complement strand
CCCCCCCCCCCCCCCCCCCCCCCCTTCTCCTTTCCCTCTCGCCACTACGTATAGACCCCTCTGTCCAGAAATAGAAGCATCGTTCGTACATCAATATTTGATCAAACTCGTGCTCATATTTCGCGACAGACTCTGTCTCGATTTATAAGGACCGTTGTTGTATCAATATATAATCCAGCTGGCCATTTATATTCCGGGGCATAGTGGTATACACATCAAGTGTCTCCTTCAACTTGCTTCGTAAGGGATCACCAGCAAAACCCATCGCGCGTCCAAATCGGGCCAAACTGTGCGATGCAAAATGCAAAATGCAAAATGCATCACACAATACAAAAATGTAAAACTCATTAATGGACTACAATTGATTACGTAACAGCGGTGTTAATATTCGTGGTCATATATACACCTACATACATACCCCAGAGGGTGCCAAAAAAAACTCTTTGCTTGTAGCATTAGACTACTTCAATATACACACCAGAAGATAATACTGTAACTTCGCACAGCAGTATTTCAGCTAGCATTTTCTTATTTTCCTACGAGTACTTTCTTAAATATTTTTTTTTCTCATTTTTGAGCATGAAATCTAGCGGCATTCATGTGATATTTTATGCAAGTACAGCAAGACAGTACCTCCGTACACTTATTTTTCCCACTCGTGCGAACCCCCCAACCTCTCGCTTCGGGGGGCTTAACTGCTCCCACGCATTTCTTATTTTCCTAATTTCTTATTTTTATCACGTACCAGGTATCGAGGATGATGCCTTACCTACTATGTGATACTTCCCCGAGTACGTATACATACCACCCTTGAACTGAAATATAAAGACCGTTCGTACACTATTAGTTAATGAAACGGTCCCTATATTCCCGGACAGAGATCCTTATATATAGTATCAGAGTGGGGATGTACATACATATATACCTGGTGCACACGTACAGCAGAGTGATACGATACATCAAGTACCTGAACCCTGTAATCTCTCTTCCTTCTCGTGCGAACCCTAGACTCCCGCTTCGGCGCCTTTATCGCTCCCCCCTGTCGCCCCTTCGTGTCCACTCCCCCTCCTCCTCCTCCTCCTCCCAAGAGCTCCTCCCGGGCTTCGTCGATATCTCCCAAACGACACTTCTTGGCCATCATGTATGAGTCCACACCCCGCCCCCACAAGCGCTGATTATGCCTCCAAAAGTATATACCTGGTATATATATAGCCGCCTGGACTATAGAATAGATAGCTCCCCCACAGCAGTCCCCACCTCCCACTGCTGCTGCTGCTGCGGTACAGTCGTAGGTGTAGTAGCAGCAGCCAGGAGCCTAGCCAACCCACGAGGGTCTAGGCTAGGTCCCCCGCGAGCACTCTCCACCCGCCCCCACCCTCTACACCCGCCCCCGGCTCTTGCCACCGCTGATAACGCCGCCGGGCGTAGACAGCCACCGCAATCGTCGCTGTTACAGGCACCGCCACCGCCACCACTGCCACCGACACAAGAGTGGCTGTGATCAGCTGGATGTCGACCGCGGAGAGTGACGAGCTAGATGTTATAGTGGTCTTGCTGTTTTGTGGAGAGCGGGCCGGATGGAACGGTCTGGGAAGGGGGAGCTTTTGAAAGCTTTCCCGCCGGGTGTTGGTGTGTGTGTGCTTTTTTCGGGTGGATGCTCCTACACGTTGTTCCTTCCCCGGCTACTGCCGCCGTCAGCGCCAGCGCCACCACTGCCCGCGCTTATAGTGAGGCTGCTGACGATGGTGAGCTTGGCGATGTTGGTGCTTATGGGTATGCCGCCGCTGCTTCCGCTTCCGCTGCTGCTGCTGCTGCTGCTGCTGCTGCTTATGCCGCTGATAACGCTGTTGCCTATATATAGCGATGCGGATGATGTAGACAGATTCTGATGTCGTTGATTGGCTCTCCTGGTGATGCTGCTATCAAAGTTGTAGGAATTCCACGAACCGTTTACTCCGACCACCACAACCGCCACTCACTACCGCAGCTGTCGTTAGTTTGCGTAGCACAAAAAACGAAGTGGTTCGTTCTCGTTCTCGTGCAACTGCAACTGCTGCCGAAGGGCAGTCCAGGGGTCAACACGACGGCCCTGCCGCTGCTGCTGCTGCGCAGTTCGTATGGCCACCCAGACTACCAACAAAATGTGCCGTCCCTCGTAGTAAACGTTTGGTGCTTGTATTCAGACTATACACCTGAAGGCACAGGGTTTCCGCAATCTCACTTTTGCGTTCTCAATAATTTTCTCGTCATTTTCTTGTCGAGAGCCTAATATGCGGCCGATACAGGCTCATGTGCCACAAAATACGTGCCATACGCCACACAAATAAGTGCCATAGCATATGCATGAATACGAATAGTCCATGCCTGAAAAACAAAATATGCCATACTCATAAATAAATATGCCATAAAGTGTCCCATAAATATGCCATAAGTTGTCATAGGAGATAATTATGCCATGCTCTAAAAAAAAAAAAAAAGTCTAACGTACACCCTCAAAGCCCCTGCGCGTACCAGTTGCATGGTTTTGACTTTCGAGTTTCGAGCGTCGTGAGTGTCGCGCGCGAGACTGACAATGAATGAGTGGACACGACAAACCGCGAGTGTGACGGGCGGACGGGCGGGCCGACCCCTGTCCTCTCGACAGCCGAGGGGATCAGAGGGACACAGCGACACTTAACAAGTAAAACGAAACAAACGCATGTATGTACAAACAAGCAAAGCAGCAAACAAACAACCAAACAAAACAAACAAAACAAACAAACAGCCTACTACTGCTGTTGTTGTATACTTCATATACTTCATATACAGTAGGTTACCAGGTAACCAGGTACATAGTAACACTCTTGTCCCGGAATTAAAAAAGCCTTTAGTATGTCATTAAATAATCGAAACGGTCCTTATATTTTGGGACAGAATGGTATATATAGAGTAACCAAAAAAAAAGAACGAAATTGTGTTGGACAGAGTGGTACAGAATAACAAAAACAAAAAAAACAAAATACTATATCGTACTCGTAACCAAAAAAAAAGAAAACAAAAAAAAACGGCACGTACATTTTTGCGCTTTTTTTGGCTTTTGGTTTTTCTCTTGTCTCACAGTAGGTAGTCTGTGACCACACGACTACAGTAGCAGAGTTAGCATCTCCGTACGTAGGATAAGCACTGAGGACGGACACTGGGTGTACTTCTGTGCTCTGATGTAGCTATTAGATAGAAAGGACGGTTTAACTTGGAGACAACATAGACATAGACATGTGATAGACATGTAATAGACACCTTGGGTAGCTCCCCAGACGAGGAGCCGCCGTCAGCCAGAAAAAGTTATCCCGACTCGTGCTACGATAGCGGTCCCGGTGACACTTTTATTTTTGCCTTCTGAGGCAATATTTCACACATCGTACAGATAATCTACAGATCATCTACAGATCATCTACAGATAATCTACAGATAGATCATCGATTCCCACTTTTGACGATCTCGATATTTCAAGGCAGATCTATTTTCGATTTCGTATGACATGATCTAGTTTTTTTGGCCTTCTGAAGCAATATTTCACACCAGGGACAGATCATCTACAGATCGTCTACAGATAGATCAGATAGATCATCGATTCCCACTTCATGGTCTAGATATTTCAAGGCAGATAGATCTGTCCTCGATTCCGTATGACAATGGTCTAGCTCGTGCTGCCGGGTGGGGCCTATATGGTCGGCATGCTCTTAAATAGCACGTGTTTCCTTGGTTAGATCCGTACTATGCGGATACCCCACAACCCTCTCACAACCGCGGGCGAGGGACTAGATTATCTATGTAGATCATGATCTATCTGAAGATCATCTAGATCATGATAGATCTGTAGACGATCTGTCCGAGCTGTGTAAATATTGCAAAACACTACGAGTAGTATCGGTAGATGCATATAGGGGTACCTATTAGGGTGGACCAATAGTAAAAAGGACCAAATACTGTCAGTAAAAATAGGGAAACGTCTAGGTTTTTGTGTGTACCGCAGGTCTTATTTACTAGTATTTACTATGGTCCCCCGTAATATTAATAAAATAATTAGTAGTGCACTTTTTTTGCCTTCTAAGGCAGTATTTCACACTACCCAATAAGGCATACGCCTTATAAGGCATATGCCTTATCATTTGTTTTTACTACCGTATACGATATGTTTCGGTCGTATGGGTGTGCGTCCTTTACATTAAACCGTTCTTCCTGTAGCCGTCGACATCCATCACTAATACCCAGTGTCCCATGCCGATTCTTCAATCCTAATCCTATAGAGAATACAAGCTCTGGGGTCACAAAACCACGACGCAGAGATACTACTTTACTCGTATATATTATATATTATGTAGGCAATGGAACTGTTCATCGGGTTGAGGGTACACGTTTCTTAAACCTTTCAGAACTGCAAAACGTATGCCACACTAATTCCAAGTAGCTTGTCCCCAAAAACCGGGGAACGATTCTCATCCCATTCAGAACTGAAAAAAATGTCTCACACCCACTCTAATTCCAAGTAGTTTGTCCCAAAAATCGTGGGACCAGTTCTTAGGGGGTTAAGCCGTTTTCTGGGGTGATACATAAGAGCCCCTCAAGTGTGAATGGAGCCCGAAGAAAATATTAGGCGCACGCCAATTGTAGCATGAAACGGCCAAAAAATAATACATGTATGATACCCCCCATCAATACCCAAGGAAAGCGCGCGCATCCGTCACTCCGTCCTGGTTTGCTAAGAGCAAGGACCCCGTTTGGGTAATAACCATGGTTCGACCAACTCCTGTCCTCGGCACCGTAGGAGGGACCAGAGAGGCAGCACACAAAAACTGAAAACGACACAAACAGCAAGAGAGCAAACTATTTACCGGTGCGTACGAGTCGTACGTGAAAAAACAAACAAAAACAAGAACAACGAAACAAAAAATAACACGATGGAAAACAAAGCAAAGCAAAGCAAAGCAAAGCAAAGCAAAGCAAAGCAAAGCAAAGCGAAGCGAAGCAAACCAAAGCAAACCAAAACAAAAACATGGTGACAGCAACTAATTTAGAGGCCGCAAGTCGCAAGAGACCACAAACAAACAAACAAACATAGGATAGCATAGCATAGCAAGTAACACCACCACAGAAAATAATATACGCACATACATGATTAAACATATACTTCGCATATATATACCAGGTACCTGGTATCATATCATATGTACGTACACATATATATACATGGATGTGGTACTATGATACAGCAGTAGTTACGGGGGGACCAAAGTAAATAGGGCCCACGGTACCCACAAAAACCTATATGTTTCCCTATTTTTACAAACAGTATTTGGTCCTATTTACTATGGTGCCCCGTAGAAATAGTGCACTTAAATGTACACAAGTCTGAGCCTGACTCTAGTTTCAAGTAATGTGTCCCGTGAAAAAACAGGAGTCCGATTCTATGTATGTAGAGGACGTTTTTTTCTTCTTTCTGGTGAGGGTTGATTGTTGATTTGAGGTTGTGGTGAAGGATGTTATTCTGCTGACTGTATGAGGAGGCGGGTCTTTTCGGACGCGTCAAGGTTTAGTTTGACCGCATTATACTCGTTTTAGTGTAGGAGGGCTGTCAGTCAAGGAGTCAAACCGCGGTCTACCGGATTACATGACGGTTACATATACTGGGTGTAGTGTAGGAGTGCTGTCAGTCAAGGGGTCGTTCACATCCCGGTCTACCAGCGTATAAGCAAGTACGTCGTACCAGGTATATACCTGGTAATAGTGAGAAGCAGCATGTATCATATACCACAAATATCTATGATATGTACAGTACAAATTCGATGCGAGTCGACGAAGGAAGAGAGGGCTGAAGTTTTCTAGCGATAGAAATGCAAGGCACGAACCGTATGTAAATAGTGGGGGAGGAGGGGGAAGAGCCTACTTTGCGACCCCGAATCTGACTCACGACTATAATAGGAAGGAGATACAGAAGAAGGGCTAAGACAATACGAGTAAATAGGATGAAAAAAAAGAAGAAAAAAAAAGAAAAAAAAACTTCTTCGGGATTGGGGCTGACTTGAAATCCCGGGGGTGTCGCAAGCTGAAAAAAAGGAGGAACCAGCAGGCGTGTGTGTGTTCCTCGTACATACTCCCATGTATTTAGCCACCGGGCAAAAAATGAAGACAATAAAAACACCATCTTCAAAGCTTAAGAGAAAAAAAGGAGTACTCGTATACTCGTTTACGTAGCCACCTTGAAACTAACCGGGCAAGTAACTTCGAACTAGCCCAAACAAGTTTATAGTTACTTTGGTCGTAGTTATATACGAAGTATATGTATAGGGCTGCGACTTGGGTGGCTTTATTGGTAAGTTGCCAACTATATTATAGTTAGTAGTGGTCCCTCTATAGTGCCAGTAGTGGTCCCTCTATAGCGCCGGTCGCCCTTTATAGCGCCGGTGAAACAAATCGCTTGGCACAGTTTTCCGTGTCCACACTAAAACCTATATATTCCCCAATCCGGAGTAGCGCCGGTTGCCGCTACGTATAGCGCCGGTTTTTCCCGCTGGCACATATATACCGGCGCTATATAGGGACCACTACTGCTGTAGGTACCATTTGCGTCATGTCGTCGTACCACGGATATCTACGGTCCATGCCAGGAATACTCGTAGGGCTACGAGTTGGCTGGCTTTATGAACAAGCTGCCAACCACTAAAAGCTACGTACCGGTATTAGTTGCCTATTGATAAAAGTATAACAAGGTATACATGCGTGCGTATTAATAAAATAATTAATAGTGCACTTTTTTTGCCTTCTAAGGCAGTATTCACACTACCCAATAAGGCATACGCCTTATAAGGCATATGCCTTATCGTTTGTTTTTACTACCGTATACGATATGTTTCGGTCGTATGGGTGTGCGTCCTTTACATTAAACCGTTCTTCCTGTAGCCGTCGACATCCATCACTAATACCCAGTGTCCCATGCATAGTAAATAGGACCAAATATTCTCGGTAAAAAAAAGTAAATATATAGGTTTTTGTGTGTACCGTAGGTCCTATTTACTAGTGTTTACTATGGTCCTTGCCCGTAACAGGTACATACGTTGTGTCTTGCCGGCGCGTTCGCGGCTTGACGTCTTTTTTATTTCTTCAGTGACGAAAAAAAAAGCCAGTCAGTTAGAGAACTTCGTCACCCAACTATTAACAACTACCAACTCTATACCGAATTGTAAGTACCCTTTGTATTGAATATTAATCTACAAACGGTCCTTATATTCAGGGTCGGTAGAGTGGTACTAACAGCCATCAGGTCCAGCCAGCCAAGGAATGCGCCTTATGCACGGCCCTACTTTACCACCCAGGTGATAAAATAACACACCCCTCTGTTGGACGATTTTCAGCGCTGATTTTCTCTCGACAGCGGAGAGAACACAAAACGCAAAGCGATGCATCATCTATGCAAAGATTCTTCACGACGAGATATTTTCCAAAGCCAGCATTTTCGTTGTGATGTATATATGTGCCCCTCCCTCTAATAAGCCGTGGCCCCTCTGAGGCATCTTTGGAGTAAATCGGCTCTGAAAGTCATCCCAGGGGGTGTGTTTGTTTTAGTGACAAACAATAAGTCAGTTAGTTGGAGAACTTCGTCACCTAACTATTAACAACTACCAACTATATCGTACCGAACTATAAGGACCCTTTGAATTGAATATGAATGTACAAACGGTCCTTATATTCCGGGTCAGTAGAGTGGTACTAACAGCCGCAAGGTCCAGCCAGCTAAGGCAAGCGCCTTATGCACGGTCCTACCTTACCACCCCCGGGTGATAAAATAACACACCCCTGTTGGACGATTTTCAGCGACGATTTTCTCTCGACAGCGGAGACAATACAAACAAACGCCAAGCGATGCATCATATATGCAAAGATTCTTCACGACGAGACATTTTCCAAAGCCAGCATTTTCGTTGTGATGTATGTGCCCCTCCCCTTAACAAGCCGTGGCCCTTCTAAGGCATGTTTTGGAGAAAATCGGCTCTGAAAGTCATCCCATGGGGGCGTGTTATATTATCACCCGGGTGATATCGTAACCATCGGGCCTTAAGGGGGGGGGGTACAAGCTGTGCGCTACCGCAGGGTCAGAAAGAACAACTACATTCTGGTATGTACCAGGTACGAGGTACGAGTATGATATATATATAATGAACCCTACATATATACCAACTGCAACACCAACAGAAACAATTATATATGAATACATAACAGCAACGGCAGCGAACGATCACACCAACACACCAACCACAAGAAAGAACGGCGTGAGGTGTGAGCTATTAGCTATTAATAGCTGCTGCTGCGTGTCGTTGGGTTTCAAAAATGAAACAACAACACACCGGCAACAACGAAACGATCATCAACGCCATGAAAAAAAAAAAAAAAAACGCTTGTGACTTGTGATGTGCTGCAGGCTGCAGTGCTGCATGTTGTACGTACGGTCAGAATGAGCAGTTCGAAACGTTGAAATATGGGAGTATTATGAAACACAACACAGACACCACCACCACCACCAACGACATCGAGAACGACGTCAACGACAACAACAACGAGAGAACATTGTGACACAACAACGAAAAAAAAAAATGGGTGCTGGCAGTCAAAAGCAGCACAACACGGCCAAAAAGTAGCAAAGAGCCAGAGCGGTACAATGACCCCTAGGCGAACGGGCGAACATAAGAAAATGCGCTCGAGCCATTACAGCCAGTAAATACTACCCAAGGGTGCATGTTACATTGTGGGGTTTCCCCCCTTATTTAGCATTATTACTTAGGATTTTCCCGGGGTTTTCGTGTCTGTGGTGGCGTGGTGGCTGGCGCACTTTCGTTCCGTTTTTTTTTTTTATGGCTGACGACCAGGCGGTTCTTCCCCAAAAGCCTTGCCGGCGGCGAATCCTGAGAGTGTACGTAGGGCTGGGTACTGGCTGGCTCAGTCAGCAGCGATTATACCGTGTCGACAAAATCAAAATCAATGAGTATACTGGACTGCAGCCGTATAGTGTCTTTCCTCTCTCCTCGCTCCTTCCGAAACGCATTTGGTGGGTTTCCGTACTATACCATGGCGTGTTTCTTGCAGGTACGTAATTAAAAACCTACTGGCGAATATACTGGCCGGTTCAATCAGTAGATTACTACTGCCAGTACATACTGTGCCAGTGCCCAGCCCTATATATATATGACATTAGGTTTAAGGGTGACGGCCCCTATTTGCCCACCGGCTTTGCAAATAGTAGCTTTGCAAACCCTATATAGGTAGATGCCGCTGTCGGTGTCTTTCGTTATTTGTTCCAGTAGGCCATGCATGTTGGTGGAAACCCTCGATTTTTTGTTTGGTGGGGATTATATCAGGGTGCCACAGAGGCGGTCGGTGGCCGTGCGCCTAAAGCCGACCCACCCGACCCGAACCCTAACCCTAACCCGAACCCTAACCTGAACCCGAACGCTATGCCAGTGATCAGTGCCTTGGTCAGGGTGCCAAGGAGGAGCAGGGTGGAGGTGCGCAGAGTACTATTTGCATATGTACCCGGTGTGTGCAATCAGATCTCTTCGTGTAGGGTGGGGAGTTCGTAAGAACTACTTCGAAATAGTTTTTTGCATGCCTCGCATACTGCTGTAGGCGGCTCGGCACATCTATGCATATACCCAGGACCAGTTTGGAATACCCAGGTCCGGTGGATTAAACTGGAGGGTTCAGGTTCGAGTGGGGGGTCAGCTCGGCGAGGTATAAGGATGCCTGCGAAACGGGAGCAGGGTGGCATTAGACAGCCCATTTTCATATTATTTTCATAATTTATTTATGCTCGCTCGCCCACCCGGGCGAATAGACCCCCCCCTCCCCGCGCACGGTGCACGGTGCTCGGTTGCGAAAGGGATGCGTGGTCAATAGTCGAATGACGAACGCGAGCAACAAATGAGTACACCCCCGTCTGCCTGGTTGGTGAAAACCCAACGTGCTCCGTCCCAGCATTGTACGGATGCGAGGGTCTATAGCCATACGACTACGGCCGTGCACGACATGAGTACACCCCCCCCCCCTCCCCCCCGCGCAGTATGGTATGGTATGGTATGGTACGGTACGGTGGGATGTGATGCGGTATGGGACGGGATGGGATGTGTGAAGCCGGCGGAGCCGATGTGGGGGATGAGGTGGGGGGGGAATACACAAGAGTAGTACCGTCCTCAAAATAAGCGCGGAGCCGCCGCCCGGCCACAATGGCAGCGGAAAACAGTGATGTATATAAAAAATAAAAAAAAACAAGAACGGGGACAAAAGAAAAAAAAAAAAAAACTCCGGGCCGCCAGTCCCTGTAACAGAAAAAAGGAAAGGAATACTCGTACCAATAATAGTACTCGTATATATCATATCATACGTACTCGTCAAGAGTAAATAGACGAGAAATTCTCAAATGACATAGACAAAGAACCGCTCACATTGGCAGGAACCTCGTAATATTTTCTGGTGTCCTCTGTGGGAAGGTAGGTCATTAGCAGCAGGTTATATCTCGTCCTTAGTGTTTGGTGTGGAGACACACCGAGGTGGGTGGATTGTGTGGCGCTACCACACTCTCGTCGGGGGTCAGCAACACGAGGCAATCTCAGAGTGCTCCCGAGGAGCCAGGATGACCTTGAAGGACTCTAGTGGTAACGAGGCGGTACGGTCTAGGGTGCTGAATACCGAACGAACAAAGCAAGGTGTTTACCGACAGATCTAATCGAGAACCATCCGAAAATATAGAAATGTTCGACTTGTAGCAAAACCCTTGTCATTGTCGAGAAATCGAGCGCGGGAAAAAGCGACTGCACACCCCCTTGTGCGATAACTGGCATCCCCATGATACGGTGTATCGTACGGTGGGACGGGTAGGAATCTGTGCACACCAGACATTTCTCGGGATACCCACCATGAGCATGATGGCAAGCGTCCACGCCTCACCCAAAAGTCGATTATGAGAAAAAAAAAAGTACAAACTTCGAAGTATATATCATACGTAATATGTATAACCATTAATATGTACCTCCATTTTTGGCTACGAGTATAGTACATATACGAGTACATGTATTTTATATACGTAATACTTCGAAGTATATATGATATTTTATAAGTATATATGATATGTATATACTAAAAAAAAACACACACACACACACAGCTGTGAGATCGAAGATTTTATCGAAACTCATCTTTGCAAGCTGAGTGGGATACTTCCATCGCGCCAACTACGGGTATATATATACGAGAAGGAATACCTCCAACAAATGGGGGTAAATGTACAAAATATACGCGCAAACTCATGAGCTATTCTATTCCTGGGCACAGCAGTAGGGGTCCACCAGTAAGGCGGTGGTGTGCCTATCATAGCAAAGCAATACGACCGCCTTATTGGGGGAAGCCGCCTTATTCATTCCAGGTTAGGAGCGCAATTCCCCCAGAGGCGCCAAGCGATTTTGACCACCTTATATCGAGATGCCGCCTTCCTCAGACCGCCTTATATCGGGATCCCGCCTTCCTCATACTGCCTTATATCGGGATGCCGCCTTCCTCAGACCGCCTTATATCGGGATGCCGCCTTCCTCAGACCGCCTCATATCGGGATATCGCCTTCCTCAGACCGCATTATATCGGGATACCGCCTTCCTCAGACCGCCTTATATAGGGATCCCGCTTTCCTCATACCGCCTTATATCGGGATACCGCCTTCCTCAGACCGCCTTATATCGGGATACCGCCTTACCCAGACCGCCTTATTGGGGGACCCCCTCTGTATGTATCTCCATACGAAAAGGTTTATCTCCAACGAATGGGGTTGCACAGTTGAGGTGCCCCGCCCCGTCAGCAAGCAAAAAAAAGGTCCAAAAGCACACCCCCCTTCTATATATACGAATGGACGAATGGTATATGCTCGTAGCAAGGCTCGTATATACGCATAGACCCTAAGGGTTCAGGCAGGATAAAGTTCAGTACTTTCAGCAGGTAGGCACCATATGGCACATATCATACAGAACCCCCTCTAGCATGATAACATACCATACCAAACAATGCATGCCATACCATACCATACCATATCATACCATACCATAACATACCCTACTCTGTATCATACCATACCGCACCATACCATACCACACCATGCCATACCATACCATACAATACCATACCATACCAAACTGCATGGTATCATGAAATCTACCCGGTTGGCGTGGTTACCTCAAAGTAATATGATACCCTCTCCTTTTTTTCCGTTCTTGTTCTAATCCCATAAAATGTATTCGCCTTTCTTTCCTCTCATCAATAGTAGTCACCCAGATCCGGGGTAAATCGTGCTAGACGAAAATACCGGCACTACTCCTGTAACCGGCACTAACTGAGGGGCCACTACTGCTGTGTGCCAGGGTACGTATAGACTAAGGGTCCAGGGTCCAGGGTACGTAGCGGTACGTAGCTTTAGCAGGGCAGCATGGTCCGGCGTAGAGGACCCAACGATCAGCAGTTCAGAAGCGATTGCATGAATTGTCCTTTAGACTACGTATCGTATGCCTGGTGTCCATGAGTCTTCGAGACAGTTTTCAAGCTTTGAGGTAGGATACATAATACGGAGGGCCATAGTAAATAGCAGACCAAATATTGTGAGAAAAACTAGGTAATTATATAGGTTTTCGTCTGTGCCGTAGATCCTAATAGGACCAAATATTGTGAGAAAAAAAAAGGTAATTATATAGGCTTTCGTCTGTGCCGTGGATCCTATTTACTAGTATGGTCCCCCGTAATAGTTGAGTTGCGGGGGTGAAGCAGTGGCAACACCCCCCGGCGAGGGGGCTTCCGAGGTCGGTGCAGCCAACCCCGTCGCGTCTCTAGGAACGAGCCATCAGTCGTTCGAGACAAGTCGTTTTCGAGCCAACCCTATTTAGTCCGTTTTTAGAGGGTGGGTTGCCGCGCAATTGCAGCGGGCGATACTCGAAACCCTTTTTTTACAAATCGGAATGATCATCGGTTCCCACTTTCATGATTTAGATCTTTCAAGGCAAATATACTCCCGATCTTGTATATATGTGCATAATTTACGATACTCGCATATATATACATAACTGTCGTAGCTCAAATTTCGGGGTGGGACCCGTATAATCCACATAATCTAATTGTAGCAACACATTTCCTGGGTTGAACATGTGCTATGCAGATCCTGCACAACCTCTCAAAACGTCAGGCGAGCAACTAGATAATCTACTGTGGATATATCGATAGATAGATAGATAAATAGATAGGTAGATAGATAGATAGATAGATAGATCATGATCTGTGCGAGGTGCGCCTTTGTCCCGCCCGCACCACCATATACTATACCATATGAGGAACAGGCACAGAAAGGGTACTGCTGGATCTTTCTTATCCTCGACAACAGCAGGATCATGTATACACCAGGAATATATATCATACGTATCATGTATATGATGGACTGGAGTAAAAACGTTGGATCGTTACATTTATCTCTGAAAAAGTCGGGTTGGGTTGGGTGGGGTGGGTGGGGTGGGTGGGGGTGAGTGGGTGGTGACGGTGACTCAGTCAGCCGAGATCGCTCTTCTTATTTTGTGTCCTACTTTCCGCGGCGAATCAATGTTTTTGTGAAACTTGATCTGGACTCCTCCTAAGGTAGTAGGACTACTGCCTCTTCACCCCCCCCCCCACCCGTCTCGAAGGGATGCGTGGTCAATGGTCAAATGACTAAGCAAGCAAAAATTAGCCCCCTCCCCCCCTCTCCGTCTCGAAAGGGATGCGTGGTCAATGTCAAATGACTAAGGCAAAGCAACAAATGAGTACGCCCCCCTCCCCCCTCTGCTCCGTCTCGAAAGGGATGCGTGGTCAATGGTCAAATGACTAAGGCAAGCAACAAATGAGTACGCCCCCCTCCCCCCTCCCAGCTCCCGCCCTCCAGCAGGTCACCAGACGGGCTGAACGGGATGTTGGTGTATGCCATCTATGGTTAACACGATGTATCCTCGATCTCACAGCAGCTGTCGTTTTCATTTTTCTCGATACATACTTATAAACATTGGAGTATCCACCCCCTGCGACGAATTTCCGAGCCGAGTTTCTCCAAAGCAAGTGGGGCAGGAACACACATACACAGCCAAAAAGGGCGGGCCTTTGAAAATATCTCGAATCTCGCGGGATATTTCCTTACATAGATGCATCGCTCGAAAATTCGCAGCTTCCACATTTTGTCGAGATAAGCCTGCCTCGAAATTTCTTTCGAGGGGGGTGTGGTTATTTTGTATCACCCGTGTGATAGGATACTCGGGGCAAAGATACCTAGACCCCAGTACATCCCAAGTACATATATATTTAAAATTAGAAGAAGAAAAAAGCAGCTGTGAGATCACGGTGAGATCGAGGATTTCGTCGAAACTCATATTTTTCAAGCTGAGTGTGATACTTCGATCGACATATAACACATACCTCGTATACGTGTATACCCTGCGAAAAAAAAATGCCTAGGGTTAGGGTTAGGCTTGTGAGCGTTCCTCCTCCACCGTCCCCGCCTACACGGTGCATCCGCGTCTTCTAGCCAGATTCGTTCTCAGATGTAACGGGTGGGGTAAAACAGTGGCACCGCGCAAGACCTCCCGCGGCCGGTGTATCATATCCTCCCCCCTTCCCATACCTGGTACGAATGCTTCAGTAGTTTATCGCCATGCAAAAAAAAAGTTTTGCTGTACGTAGGATTGTTGGCTTGAGAATGTTGCGCTTTTCGTACCCAGTACGTCCTTAACCCTTTCAAAACTGAAAACAATATCCCACACTAATTCCAAGTAGTTTGTCCCCAAATACGTGGGACCAGTTCTTAAGGGCTTAACTGCTGCATTTTGCGATGGACACATACATATAATAACGGCAGTTTTGTGACCACAAGAGTGTGTGCCTCACATAGAAAACCAAGAGTCGGCACGGACACTGGATGTTCCTGGACTGGAATATCCATGTGGTAGAAACAGCCGTGTTTTATGCCCAGAACAAACACACGGCATAAAAAAAAGCTACCAGGTATCATTTAGTATTAGCAATCCGTCCGGCAGGATATTTCTGAGAATTTTAGCAAATTCGTCCGGCAGGATATTTCTGAGAATTTTCCAGGTCACTATTAATAGTAGGGTTAGGGTTACGGTTACGGGTTCGACACCCGTACATTGATCCAAGATGTTACCGGACGATTTGTTAATAGTTAATAGTCCTCGAAATAAGCTCCATGTATACTTCGTATATGTCTTGTCGCGCTCGCAGATTTCCGAAAACTGGAAAACAGCTTGGATGGAAACGGCGTGTCTCCGAAAGCCGTCAACGAGCGGCTGCGCTCGCTTAGGGTCGTTCTTATCGAGCAACTTTTTTCTTTTTTCCATACTTTCCAAATATTTTTTTCGCGCAATTGTTAGGACTTCCATATTTCCCAAAAATAATTTCCAAATTCTGGAACGCGAAGCCTTCCAAGTATTTTGCCCTCTGTAAAAAAATCAAATTTCCAAATAAATCCTGTTTTTTCTTGATTTTCCTGTTTTTTTTTGGAATTTGTTTTTGGAAATTTTGGAAAAAAGTTGCTCGATAAGAACGACCCTTACCCCTTTTAGACCACGACAGTAGTGGTTTCTCCTTATACTACCACAGTGGGCCGGGCCGGTATACAACAGACATCAAAACCGGCACTATACATGAGGCAACCGGCACTACTCCGCACACTGCTACACACGATACAGCAGCAGTAGTGGGGCCTTTGACAAGGACCACAAATAAGGCGGTCGCTCGATACAAGGCAGTCAAAATCGGCCGTCGTGACCGGACAATGGCTCTCACAGGGGGGAATGGATAAGGCGGCCACCCGATACAAGGCGGTCGAAATCTCGGTGCACTACTTTTGATATTATCTGCATATACCCGTCGACATCCAGCACACTCAGTGTCCGTGCTGAATCTCCGCCCTGGAGATAAAGCAAGCTATGTGGTCACAAAACTACGACAATACCATAAATATTATAGTCTACTCGTGTACCTGACTCGTACACAACGCCAGAAAAAAAAAAAACAGAAATAGCATTGCCCCCGAGCAAAAATTGTTATTGTAGTAACGCTTAAGAAAGGACCGGACTCCCGTTTGAGAGACGAATCGCTTGAAATTAGAGTCAGGTATTGTGTCCCTCTTTCGTCAAAATTAATGAATCCACACTGTTGATACTCCTAGCCCAAGTCATGGATGTTTAAGTCCAGCCACCCCCATGAATACCCCTAGATTCTATTTCTGTCCATATCATAGATGTTTGAGCTTTGTGACATGGGAGAATGTCTTGATAGTCTGTAGTCTGGAGGTTGGCGGATCGGAGACAAAAATACCGAAAAACGGGGTAGGAGGGGGAGGGGGGGTGTACTCATTTGGTGTTTGTTTGCCTGAGTAATTTGACAATTGGGGGGGGGGGGGAGGGGGGCCATCCTGGGTTACTCATTTGTTGCTTGCCTAGTCATTTGACATTGACACGCATCCCTTTCGAGACGGAGCAATTTTTTTTTTTTTTTTTCATTGGGGGGGGGGGGTTATTCACGTACAGCAGCAGTGCAGTTCTTAAAGGGAATTCGAGCGGTTTGTCCGCAATACGGTGTGGTGTTGCGTGGTGGTGTAGCCTTATGGTGGCATGGTGGTGGGGTCGTGGTATGGGGCAGAGTGGGGTGGGAGGTGTAGAGGTCGGTATCATGTTGGAAAAAAAAAAAAAAAAGGAATTCCGTCAACACCTTCGTAAAATTAAATTAAAATTACAGCGGCAGTGAGCGGAGTAGTTAAAGCCGGTTGCCGCCATAGTGCCAGTATTGTTGGTTACCTGGTATATAATATATATATAATATATCTATATCATAGCGCATACCGGCCATATAGAGGGACCATGAATGATCCGTAGAGCGTTCCCCCCACAGAGGGTTTTACGTTTTTGGACAAGACAAGGGAGAGCATCGAGAGCGTCTCCTTTACCACATTCCCACACTGCTGTCTGATTAGGTTGTTGAGGTTGGTTATTGCTGTAGGTGAGGTTGTACCGGCGTTGTAGTGACGTTGTTGTTGTTGGTGTTGTGCTGACCGCCTGGAAAAATTGTCGGAATAGGTACCTGGTATATACCTGATGTATGTGTTAATTTCAGAACTGAAAAAGTTATCCTACAGTAATTCCGAGTAGTTTGTCCCCAAAAACAAGGAACCGGTTCGTAAGGAGTTTAAGGAGGTTGTTGTTGTTGTTGCTGTTGCCGTTAGCGATGTTGGGGTAAGTAGTGTTGCGGTTAGTGCTGCTGCTGCTGTTGTTGTGGTGACCTAGCTCCCGACCGCCCGGTAAAAATTTGGAATAGTACCTGGTACCTTGCATGTCTTAAGGAGGTGGTCGTTGCTGCTAGCGATGTTGGGGTAGTAAGTGATGTTGCGGTTAGTGATGCTGCTGTTATGGCTGTAGGCGACATTGTTGTTGACCTATATAGGGTAACCTATGGCTGTAGGTCAGCGGTTAGGGTTAGGGTTAGGTTTAACCCTACTATTAGTATTAGGTCAGCACAACAACAGAACAACAACAACAACAACGTCACTACGATCGCCTGAGAAATTGGTCGGAATAGGTACCTGGTTCTCGTACCTGGTATGTCTTAACCCCTTAGGAACTGGTCCCACGTTTTTGGGGACAAACTACTTGGAATTAGTGTAGGATATTTTTTTCAGTTCTGTGTGGGTTAAGGAGAATGTTGTTGTTGTTTTGTTGTTATGTTGTTAGCGATGTTAGGATAAGCGGTTGTTGTTGTCGTTGCTTTAAGTGATGCTGTTGCGGTTAGCGATGATGTTGCTGTTGTTGCCATTGTTGCTTTCCCTGATAGTGGCGTAGTTGCCGTTATCGCTAGGTTGTTGATGTGCATGTCCGAATCTGAAGAATATCGTGTGTTGCCGTTGCCGTTATGAACAGTGATCTTTGATGTTGAAGTTTTCATGCCAGGAAAGGCAAAAAAAAATACCCGTTGCAATCACACGTGGGACAGACAGACCACGATCAAGATCTAGATCACCTACATCCTACAGAGTACGATATATCATCTACATCCTACTGGTCAAGATCTAGATCACCTACATCCTACAGATCACGATCTAGATCATCCACATCCTACATATCACGATCTCGATCATGTACATCCTACATATCACGATCTAGATCATCTAAATCCTAAAAAGCACGATCTACAGTAGATCATCTAAATCCTACAGATCATGATCCAGATGTAGATCATCTACATGCTACAGATTACGATCTAGATAATCTACATCCTACAGATCACGATCTATCTACATCCCAACCTGTCGCTCTGGGGTGCTGAGCAGGATCTGTGTAGTGCATACATGTTCAACCCAGAAAACACGTCCTACATACTATATCATGCAGAATACACAGCTCCCACCCGGCAACGTTAGTTAGATACCGCAGATCAGGCATGTATCTGAAATTTCCAGATCACCAATTGGGAATGATATATCTGATCTATCTGTAGATGATCTGTCCGAGGTATGCGGTATGCATCATATAAACCAGGTACGGAACTGTTTACAGAAGTTTCTCGCGTCTACGTAGTGAACATGGACTCGATGCTATCAATAGCAACAGAATATAATGAGCACGAAAACCTAACATGAGCAACAACAGCGACTCTATTAGGATGTCATACCTGGTACCTGGTGCACCAGTACTGCACCTCGTGTTCATTTATAAAAACTGCAAAAAAAAAATAACAGCAGTGAGATCGAGGATTTGGCTTCGAGCTCATATTTGCAAGCTGAGTGCGATACTCCGATCGCGCATATATGAACGAGCACACGAGCAACGTGAGACAGAGAGAGCATCTCCGCGTTTCAGATAAAACCACGGGCGGATTTGAGTTTCGCACCACGTGCACACCGCGCCAGAAAGAAAAAGAAAAAGAGGGAATCCCTTTCGAGCGCGGGCTGCAACCGATTCATCTACCACTCTGTCCGAAAATTCACGCCAACAACAACAACAACAACAACAACGACGATAACAGCAACAACTGTACCAACAACAACAACAAAGCTTGTGTATGTACGTACGGACGATGCTATGATATCATTTTTGTTTATTTTTTCAAGTCAGCGGTGAGATCAGGTGAGATCGGGACTTTCGTTGAAACTCATATTTGCACGATATTTCGATTGTTCAAATTCTTAATCTAGAGCATTAGAATTTCGTGCATTGCAAATTGCAAGCGAGGGTATATACCAGGTATACACCAGGTATGCAGCATACCGGGTACAACAAGCATTCATATGTACCAACAGCGCTCTAGAGCATTAGAATTTCGTGCATAGCAAACTGCAAACAAGGGTATATACCAGGTAAACAACAGGTATGCAGCATACCGGGTACAACAGGCATTCATACATACCAGGTATAATACCAACAGCAAGCTCTAGAGCACTAGAATTTCGTGCATTGCAAACTGCAAACAAGGGTATATAGCAGGTATACACCAGGTATGCAGCATAACCGCGTACAACAAGCATCCATGTCGTACATACCAACAGCAGCAGCAGCAGCAGCAGCAGTTCTGCTCAAGGCTACCGGTCTACTTGTCGAAGCCAGGGTACAGATGAAAGTATTACTTAGTGTCGCTGCTGCTGCTGCTGCTGCTGCTGCCACTGCATGCTACAGCAGTAGTACAGTACAGGACACCCAATAAGAAGCAGGAAATCCGGTCCAGGCGGTCCAGGCTGAATTTCTTATTTGAGAGAGGGTGCTTTCCACACTAATTTCAAGATAGCGACTCCGGAATTTCTTGTTTTTCCTCGAAATATCAGCCTGTATTTCTTATTAGCCTGTTTCTTATTGGGTGTCCTGTACTGTGCTACACACTACTGCTGTACTGCACACTGCACGCGTCTGTTACTAAAAAAAAAAAAAAAGACTCGTGCGAAAGTCCAAAGCACAATAATACCAGGTCGAGCTGCTGACTGACTGTTGCTGCTGTGTCGGCATGTTGTCTGACCTGCAGAATCCCATCTACGGTGCGGTGCGGACTTTGAGAATTTGATAATCGTACATACGGTGCGGTGCCGGTTTTACTTTTTGATTTTCAAATATTATTTACGATGCGTTGCGCGGTGCGGGGCGGTTAGAAAACTCGTAAGGTAAGGTAAGGTAAGGTAAGGTAAGGTAAGGTAAGGAATGAAACTTTGATTCGCTCCCCCAACTTGCAACACCCCCGACACCACAGGGATTTCAAGCCAACCAAATACGTGTAAAAACCTTGCACATCTCGAACAGATCATACAGATCATACAGATCATACAGATCATACAGATCATACAGATCATACAGATCATACAGATCATACAGATCATACAGATCATACAGATCATACAGATCATTAAGATCATTCCCACTGGATGATCTAGATATTTCAAGGCAGATCTATTCCCGATCTTGTACGATGTATATACAAGCATCTAGCTCATGTTGCCGGGTGGGACCGGTATATATTCGGCATGGTCTAGCACACGTTTTCTGGGTTGGAGCAGCACTATATATGCAGATCCTGCACAACACATCATAACGGCAGGATAGGATCTAGGGCATGTTTCTTGCGTTGAATCTGCACTACTTGTAAATATCTTGAACAGCATATCATAACGACAGGTTAGGATCTAGATTATCTTTGGAGTATCTAGATCGTGACATTCAGATCGCGACATCTAGATCGCGACATCTAGATCGTGACATCTAGATCGTGCCATCTACAGGTCGTGCCATATAGATCGCGACATCTAGACCGCGATATCCAGATCGCGACATCTAGATCGTGACATCTAGATCGTGATACGTATCTACGTAGATCGTGATACTGCCTGAGGTGTGAATTATTAACACTTGCTAAGAAAATTGCTGTCAAACCGGATGTAAGGATGCAAGATAAGGACTACTGGATTGCCTTGCACCGCTTCGTGACTACGGACTATGAATAGATTCCAGATTATGGCAGTAATGGGGGCCATTGTATAATCAGAGCCCGCAATGAGCCCCAAAAAACATGTATTCCCTCTATATGTTTACACACCATAATTGTGGTCTGATTGCTATTACGTACGAGTATACGTTCCCACATAATGGGGTTATCATTACTATTATGCGCTCCCTCCGTAATAACAATGGTGACACGAATCATCAAGCAATCATCAATCGACCAACCAATCATCAATCATTCATCAATCGACCAACCAATCACCAATCAATCATCAATCAACCGACCAATCATGAATCAATCATGAACCAATCAACCGACCAATCATGATCAATCATCAATCAATCAACCAACGAATCATCAGTCAATCAATCGATCGCTCGATCAATCGATCAATCAATCGACCAATCAATCAATCAATCGATCAATCAATCAATCGATCGCTCGATCAATCGATCAATCAATCGACCAATCAATCAATCAATCGATCAATCAATCAATCGATCGCTCGATCAATCGATCAATCAATCGACCAATCAATCAATCAATCGATGGACCAATTAAACAATCAATCAATCAACCAACCAATCACCAACCAACCAACCAACCAACCAACCAACCAACCAATCAATCAATCAATCAATCAATCAACCAATCAATCAATCATCAATCGATCAATCACCCAGGCACGGTGTAAACTACGTCCCAGGTACAGCTTACCAGGTATCCCGGTAGTCGAGGCTCATAAGAAAGTGAGCCCGAGCCTGAGATTATCAAGATACAAGAAAGTGCTCAGCCTGGCGCTACCCGCTACCCGCTACCCGACCAATCTTCCAGAAAGTCGGTCGATCCCTTTCTCTGGCTGGTCTGGTCTGCTGGGCCGAAAACAAAACAAAGATACTCGTACCACCCTGTCCCGGAATATAAGAATCATTATATAAGTTGATATTCAATAAAAACAGTGCCAAAATTTCGGGAGAGAGCGGTAATTTTTTTTCAAAGCGCATGAGGCTGGGCGCTGCGCAATCTTTCAGAAAAGTCGACTCCTTCCGCTGGTTGGTCTGGTACCCAAGACACCACGCGGCCACCAGATAGGCTTTTTGGCAGCAGGGGGTGTTTAACCTCTTTTAACCCATTCAGAACTGAAAAAAAAGGTCCCACACTAATTCCAAGTAGTTTTTCCCCAAATTCGTGGGACCTGTTCTTAAGGGGTTTTAAGAACCGGTCCCACGATTTTTGGGACGAACGACTTTATGGCCGAAAACGTTTCTGAATGAAAGGCTCCTCAACCCTTACAGGACTGGAGTCCCATTTTGGGGACAAATTACTTAGAATTTGAGTGGTTTGTCCCCAAAACGGGACTGCAGTCCTAAAAGGGTTATAACCCAAAATCGTTGAAAATTCATTCTCGTGTTGCACTATTTTTCGTTTTATCGATAGGCCATGGGATTGATTGTAGCATTTTTGGTTTCCTCCCAAATCAGTTTTTCGGTGAGGTATACGTAGAGCTCCTCAATAAGCCACCACCCTCAGAAGGCTAAAACATGGTGCGCCTCTCTCGTAGCATGGATCAAACTACTCGGAAATAGTGTCGGATAAATTTGCAGTTCTGAAAGGGTTGTTGAAGCTGTTGTGCTCACATTCAACGGATATATCTTGTCGTTTTTTATGGCAGTTGTGTCCGCATCAACGGTTATATGTTGTCGTCGTATGGTGGTTGTATGATGTATGCACACCAATGATTGTATTTTGTTGTTACAAACAGCAGTTCCTACTCGTAGTGCTGCTGTAAAAGTTTTTCACATTCAGCCGTTACATCTTGCCGTTGATGGGTTCACACTCGACGAGCTGTATCAATCAACTAAACGGCATGCGAAATCCAGCAAATCCATCAATAATGCCATCAATACAACCTCCGTTCATCAGCCATCTTTCATGGGCATTGCACGGGAGGGCACGGCCATCACTACACGACCACCACCCATGCCACCCACCCACCACCTCTACGTATCGTGATATCGCGATAAAAATGCAAGGCACGTACCGTATTGGGGAAAGAGGAGAAGAGCCTACTTACGTATAGTGACCCCGGATCTGAGTTACGACTATTTACGACTATTAATAAAGAGGGAGAGAGAAAAGAAGGGAAAATATCATAAATGGGATGGAAAAATATACCTGGCATGTATGTACCGTACATAGTATCAAAACCCGTCGTTGGTGCGATGTGTGTGTGTTCTTCACATTAAACCTTCCTTTTTACCCGTCGACATCCAGCACATCCAGTGTCCGTGCCGATTCTCCATCCTATTAATAGAAAGGTACCAGTGCGATAAAAGTATCCCACGCCGGTCGCCCCGGTAGTGTAGTGGTCAGCTTCAAAGACTACTACCATTGGTACCCAGGATCGAATCCCACCGTGGTGAGAGATTTTGTCTTTATTTGAAAAAATAAAAAGGAACCAATTGCTGAGAGCGCCTTCGTGGCGTGGGTAGGCGGAATCCGACGCAAGTCGACGAGGGAAGAAAGTGCTGAACCTCCGCGATAAAAATGCAAGCAAGGAATAATGGGGGGGGAGGAGAAGAGCCTACCTTTGTGACTTCCGGATCTGATGACGTCCAGGAAGGAGAGAGAAAGCGAAGGCGAAGATACATAATGGCCATGGACAAAAAAAAAAAAAAAAAAAAAAACGCAGCTTGCAAAAATGAGTTTCGACGAAATCCTCGATCTCACAGCTGTCGGTTTTTTTTTTTTTTTACGTACGTACGAACGTACGAATATATACATATACGAGGTACAGCTACAAAGTAGCAGCGGCGCGTGCAAACGAGTACGAGAGCTTACCGCGTATTCGAGGGAACTATGGTTGACACACACTGCTATACCGTTAATAGAATGCGAGACAAGGACCACTCATGGTGAACTGGGCCTTTATCTGATTGACTCACGGCTCACGGATAGGGTTACGTAGACTTATTTCGCTTCATTTACACAAACGGGTGTGTCAAACCATTTTCTCGAAAACATGTTAACCCTTTTAGAACTGCAGTCCCGTCTTGGGGACAAACTACATGGAATTAGTGTCAAGACATTTGTTTTCAGTTCTGAATGGGTTAAGCTCTGACATATACAACTGTATTAATACTGGGTAGTCTTGCCTGTCGCATATGGCATTGCACTGTCTGCTCTGCTTACTACACTGAGCGTAGTATCTCTGTGTCGTAGTTTTGTGACCACAGAACTGGTACCGTCTTAGGATGAAAAATCGGCACGGACACTGGGTGTGCTGGATGTCGACGGGTAGAAAGGAAGGTTTAATGTGAAGAACACACACACCCCGACTTAGGAGAGGGTACGCTATAAAGAGAATAGTACAGCTAAGAGAGCCCAAATTGGCTGGACCCACCTACACTAAACCTATGATAAATATTTCCCACTGCAGTGGAAAAGAGAAAATGCTGTTTTCGGCCTGTACCGCCTCTCTAAAATAGGAGTACCCACTGTATGAATATACGAGTGTATACTTCGTATATAAATATATATATACAGGTCGCCCCGGTGGGCTAGCAGGTAACCACGAAGCCTGTTAAAGTCAAGATCGTGAGTTCGAGCCCCCCCGAGTGCATGCTACGAGGGACTTTTTCTCGCAAAAAAAGTATCTTGACTACGTACGAGTAGCGGAATACGCGAGAGCGTGAGTTAGCAAAATTCGATGAAAATCGACGAGCGTTGGGAAGGCTGAACCTTCTGCGCGATAAAAATCAAGGCAAGAACCGTAGTGGGGGAGAAGGGAGAGGAGGCTACTTTGTGACCCCGCATCTGAGTTAATACGACCTCGTAGGGAGGGAAAAAGACAGAAGTGCGAAGATAATAAATGGGATTGGGAAAAAAAAAAAAAAATGTGTACGGACCCTGGGTGCAAACAGACCCCTTTCACTTTACCTACGTACGTAGATCGTGTACGAGTACGTAAACTGCCCGCGCAGACACAATCCTTATACGTACAGCAGTACAACAGTATGATACGAGTATAAATATAAATGTGTCCGCACAGCGAGCGAGCCAGAGTATTTCCAAGCACAAAGAGATAACGACCCGCACAGCACTCCAACCAAACACGCCTCCGGTAAGGTGACTGTGACTGGTGGGCGCCGTTTGCCGAAGCCTGCACCGTCGGGAAAAAAAACACGACAAAAAAAAAAAAAACATATTATACAGCAGTCCCGTGCAAACCCCTACGTACATATTATACCTCATCGAAACAGGATCAACGTAGGTATAGATGCGGGCACAAAATGAGTACCGTGTTTTCGAGGTACCATAGCGACTTGTGCCCGGTGCGTTGTTCGCATCGGCATTGTTTAGTCTACCATATACCATATACCTGGTACACGCGAGTACAACACGGTCGTGCATATATACGCATGCAGCAGTTCGTACGTAAGATACGTAACAAGGGTAAAAATAGGTATCGAAGCACACTGCCTACACCGGGTACACATCAAGGACGAGAGTTCAGAGTTCCTCTTCCAGTATCAACGACTCGAGCTTCGAAATTGCCGCCCCCCCGCCGGCGCAACAACAGCCAATATTTGCCGACGAGCGACGGTATGACGACATAATTCACATACGATTTATTCAAAACAGAACATGGTGTGGTATAAGTACAGTAGTAGTTAGTCCCTCTATAATGCCGGTGTGTGCCAGGCCTCGATACCGGCATTATAGCGGGCACCGGCATTATTCCGCACACTGATAAACTGCTTAAATCCTATCTGTGCCAAGCGATTTCACCGGCAATATATCGGGCACCGGCATTATTAAACCGGCATTATAGAGGGACCCCTACTGTATGTATGTATATAATCACCAGGTATGGTTAAAGGTTTTGACCGCAATGGGTTGTACTTTTAATCGTACACACAAGAGCAGTAGGACTAGACACCGAGCTAAGCACGCCTGTGATACAATAGACGGGGGGGGGGGCGCAGACTGCTCTCGACGAAAGTACAGAAAGGAGTCTTACTGACTTTGTGCGGCGTACGTAGGACTCCTTTTTTTTTCCGTGGTATGCTTCTCTCGGAGTCACTCCTCCCTTTTTGAGGGGCATTAATTAGCGTAAATTTTGCTTGGAATTAGGAATTTGATACCTGGTATACCGACGGGTAGAAAGGAAGGTTTCATGTGAAAACACACACACATATTTATATGTTTTTAGGTGAGTTCGACGCGAGCCGACAGGGCTGCAGTCTTCTCGCGAAAAAAGTGCAAGGCACGAACCGTAGTGGGGAGGGGGGATAAGAGCTTGCTTAAGTGACCCCGGGTCTGAGTGACGACTAACGAGGGAGAGAGAAAAGTAAGGGCAAAGATGATCAATGGGATCAAGCAAAAAAAAAAAAGAAAAAAGGGCAGTACTAAAAGGGTCAAGCGGTCCGATGTGTACCAATATTATAAGGGGGGTAGGTGTACCCGAAGTACAGCGTAAGGAGGCTATATATCATCGTACGTAAGGGCTACCTGGTATATATAATATATGAAACAGGTACGAGTACAGTATTCGACATGCGTCAAGAACTTAGGAGTTGAGAAAAATCAAAGCTTGAGTTTATATAACAAAAGGAAGAAAAAACAACAACAACAACAACAACAACAACAACAACAACAATAACAACAACAGCCATATACAGGTACGTGAGCGTCTGTGCTATTACTAAGCGAAAAACGCCACTTGAAACCCTTTAAAATAGCCCTTCAAGAGCGACTCGACCTACGTATATATAGCAAGAAAGTGGTCGGCACAAAACCTTGTCCTGGACGGGGAGGTCCTATTGGTCGAGGCTGGCCTTTCAGCAGCCCGGAGTTTTTTTTTAGGAAAAACGCCACCTTGCAACCGCGTGACTGCCCCTGCCGACCTCGAGCCCCCCTAAAGGGTCAGGGTGAGGGTTAGACTGTAGGGTTAGGGTTAGGGGTGGTCTGGGCCGACGTGCCAGGTTGAAATTGACCACACACGTCCTGCACAGTACGAAGTTTTTTTATGCCGACTATATAGTAGTCCTGCACATAGTAACGAACGCCTTTCAGAACTGCAAAACTTATCCCAAACTTCGGTACTTCCAAGTATTTTGTCCCCAAAAGCGTGGGGACCGGTTCTTAACCAATCCAGAACAGAAAAACGTATCCCACACCTCGTAATTCCAAGTACAGTAGTAGCCTGTCCCCAAAAACGTCGGACCGGTTATTAACCCATTTAAAACTGTACTCCCGTTTTGGGGACAAATAACTTGGAATTAGAGTTCAATATATGGTTATGCGCACTGGAGTACTAAAAGGGTAAAAAAAATTTGTCACAATAAGCCGCGGTGTTCTGGTAGATTTGCCCCCGTTCAGACGAACTTCCTTAGATGTGCCCGAGCAGCAAATAGAGCCTTTCCAAGCACAACAACCAGGTGGCACCCCAACCAAGCATGCATGCCTCTGGTTAGGGATAACGTTAGCGTGAAGAGTTTCGGGTCGGGGTGGTGGCCGCCGTTAGCCTAAAAGCCCCAAAAATAAGCTCACCGTCGGGAACGAATGAATGCCTTACAGCTTCTTGACAAAACCCTTCCTCATTAAAATAAAACAGCATCGTTTTATCCCGGCACGTCTGAAGGAAGTTCGCTTGAACGGGCAGATTCACGCCACGTGTAAGCCGCGAGCCTTACGGAGCAAAAACCGTTCGTACGGGAATATTACTTGCTGTCGCGTACGTACTCGTACTGTTATATAGACCTGATTTTTAGGGTCATAGCCCCATAGCAGGGAGAGCTAGCTGTACGGTACACGGCATGGCAACCCCTGTGCCGCTGCAAGCTCTTCTTTTTTAATAGTAGACCCTTTCAAGACATTTCACCCTCGAAAGACGTTTGATAACGCCGCACCCATCGTGTCTTTTCATTGGCCGCTGTTAAGACATGGGGGTGGGGGTGTGGGGGGTGGGTCCCCATACCTGCAGCAGTAGGGTCACAGCCCCTTTGGGAGGCCACGTGCAGAGGCAAAAGCTACGATGGTGACAAAAACTACCCCAACAAGGTGGGTTTCTTATCAACCGCGACGTGAGAAACGCGCTGCAGCGTGCGTGTGCTGTCTTCACATGAAACCGTTACGTACTTCTACCCAACTACACTATTGCGGGGGACCATAGTAAATACTAGTAAATAGGACCTACGGGACACACAAAAACCTATATATTTACTTTTTTTTACGAACAGTATTTGGTCCTGTTTACTACGTTTGTTTGTTTGTTTGCTTGTTTGTTTTCTTTTTGTCCATCCCATTTATTATCTTCGCAACTTCCGTCTTTCTCCCTCCCTATTAATAGTCGTAACTCAGATCCGGGGTCACAAAGTAGGCTCCTCTCCCTCCTCCCCCGCTATGGTTCTTGCTTTTGCATTTTTATCGCGAGAAGATTTCAGCACTTTCTTCCCTCGTCAACTCTCGCCGAATTTTTGCTTACCTATGGTCCCCTGTAGTAATAGTAATAACTTTATGTTTGGTTTTCCGTTCTTGTTTTGTCTTCGCCCTTCTTTCAGCTGCACCCTGCCCCGAAATATGCAGGGACGCGAGGGTCTATGTTCATATATACGACTACGGCCATGCACGATAATGAGTACACCCCCCCCCCCTATATACACTACGAACATCAGAGACACGCCTCGCGCGTTTATCGTGAGAAAGGGTTCAACACTTTCTTCCCTCATCGACACTCTGCGTCGAATTTGTGCTCGCTTTACGATAATTATCCACGCTGCGGGGATGCTCTCGGCGGTTCCGTGACTGACGTCTTTCGAGCAACAAAAAAGTAAGCATGGAGTCTCAAAAAGGTCACTATGGTTAAATATATGCCACTCTGGCCGAAAATATAGTCCACGTTTGAGATGTGACATTAATATCAAATGGGTATTATATTTCCGGCCAAAGCGAGTACGGGGTACGAATGGCTGAATGTTTGTTCCGACTGATGAAAAAAGGAAAAAACGACGCAATTTGTATTATATGACCATGGATGATTCTACAGACCGTTGTTGTATCCATCGACGCGAGTCGACGAGGGAAGAAAGTGCTCCTCGCGACGAAAATATGCAAGGCACTACGTGGTGGGGATGGGGGAGAAGAGCATCTACGTACCCCGGATCTGAGCTACGACTATTAATATCATTGAAGACCTGGTATATATATGTTATATTTATTTCGAAAATTGAAAAAAAAAAAAAAAAAATGTGATGAGATCGAGGATTTCGTCGAAACTCATTTATGCAAGCTGAGTGTGATACTTCGATCGCGCGTACCAGAAGGGCGCCCATGAACTATATACTGAGAAAACGGGCACTCAGAAACCCAGGCTTGAGAATGGCAGAAAATAGAGAATTTCGCCATGATTTATTCTGAATTGGTGTAGAAATCACAATTTCTTAAATAAGAAATCCAGCCTGGGTCAGTGCGAGTGCGGTACAGCAGCACTTCTGCTTCTGGCTCGCGAGGTACTGCTTGCTGTACGAGCTTGCACGTGTCTCCTCGCACTGCTGCTGTGTGTATTATTATAGCCGTTGGTCGATTTCCATCGAGTTTCGAATGCTGCCAATTAAAGCTTTGGCGTTTTTTCAATTTCAGAAAGGTCGTCGCGTGTGTGTGAGCAGGGCTTATATTATCGAAGGAGACAGGCAGAGAGCCAGCCTATCTAATCAGCCCTAATGGGCTAACGGCATAGGTAGGCCATGACAGGAAAGTTACTCTTTCTCGGCCCATAGACGTTGTCATGTCATGTATAGCCCTATCACAGAGACAAGCTGTCCGAGAAAGCCAGAGGCAGTTTACTGGTATGGTTCAGAGGGAACCCGGTGCAGCAGCAAAAGCGTTGCAGACGCTGTCGACAGCTGCTGCGGCCACTGCTGCTGCTGCTGCTGTTGCTGCTACTGCGACGATATCAAGGAAAAAATGGTATGATATGTACATCATTGTCTCACGAAAATCTCCGAGGGCCCGTACGTATCGTACCCAAGGTACCATATACCAGGTATGTTCGAGGCAGTAGTATCGACGTACTGGTGCTGAGTACTCACAGGGTATCACATGCTGCTACACCCTGGCACTTGCTGCTATACCGTTACGTAACCTTGACGTACCTGCGGTATAGATACCAGTAGCAGAGTGTCGAATCAACGAACAGGTACAGCAGTAGTAATGGCACGAGTAACGGTCCACTCTCTCGTTCATACACCAACACTTCGTACGTAACGTAAAGTAGAATCATCAGCTGGACCAGGCTGGACGCCAGGGTGTCGATGGGCGGAAACAACTGCTCCTCGCCCACAACTCACACCCTCTCACTTCTCACTATCAGCAAAATTTACAAACGGACCCTATACTACCTATATTTGCGGACAGGGTAGCACGTTCGGAAACCTTGCACAGCTCAAACAGGATATGATCTATCTACAGATAGATCATGACCTAGATCGTCTAGTTCCTCGCCTTCCGTTGCGAGAGGTTAGGCAGGATCTGTGTAGTACAGATAGATCCAACCCCGGAAACATGTGCTACGACAGGTCATGCAGACTGTATACGGGTCCCACCCAGCAATAGCACCCAGCAACAGCGCTAGATCATACAGATCATTCATACAAAATCGGGCATAACTCTGCCTTGAAAGATGTACATCATCGAAAGAGGGAATCGATTATCTGTCAGAGGTTCAAGTCCGTGCCTTTAAAATGTACGTACGTAACCGCAGCAGTGCCTGCTGGTACTCGTACCACGCAGACACTTAAGCCCCTACAAAGAGCACGCAATTGGAGACCACAAGAAAAAAGTCGAAAACCCTAAAGGGGACACCTGCCTCTTTGGGAAGAGCAGAGCTATCGAGCGCATATCGAATGGTACGAAGAACAGGGGTCGCGCATTCCACGCACTAAAAATGCGAAAAACAAACGAAAATACTCAAAAGAGTAACCCCCCCCCTGGTAGAAGATTAAAAAATACTTTTCTTTTTTTTTTCCCTTGTCTGGATAGACGCAGCAACAGGTGGAGCACGCCCAGCACTGCTCGTAATACATTATGATGGAATCAAGCTGCAGGCAAGCAGCTGTTGTTGCGTTGCGCAACCTAAAACGTAGGCAAACCGACAAAATGACAAAACAACAAAACAACTCTTACTATATTAAGATGGTGTGGACAACAGACAACAGGCAACAGACGGGAGCAGCAGCAGCAGCAGTAGCAGCAGCAACAACAACGGCCGGGTCGGCGGCGGCGGCGGCGGCAGCGTTCTCTCTCTTGCGAGGTACAAAAAGCAAGCCAACCTTGAGAGAAAGCATCGGAGGAATGGTTCCGTTGTTTCCGCCTAATAATAACCAAAGTGGAAGAAAACCACCAGACAAGAATAAAAAAAGAGAATCATAAGAGCAAAACGAAAAAAAAACAAAAACAAAACAACTAAATTAAACAACAAAACAAAAGTTCGTATAATGATAGCACGAGACAACACAACACCAAAATACAGCGACGGAAGTTCCGCTTGCTTTCCTGCACTACCTGAGGCCACCATCGTATTCTCAGCGCAAGTACGTAGCAAGACAGACAGCGAAGTTCCGAGGGCGCAAACTACTGCTGTACGTGCGAACAGCAGTAGGCTTTCCCAAGGGGTTGGTGTTTCTGAACGACTCGCTTCTCACTCTTGTGATACCAGAGGCATCCCGGGTATGAGTTCGTACATATGTTTACGAAGTAAATACCCTCCTTTGGCGTTGTAGCTGCTGTGTGGTACTTTTACGTACGAGGTCTTCCATATTATGGACGCGCTCCGATAACAGCTGTCTGTGCAAATACCACCGCAAGGGGTATGTATGATATGTGTATTCGTACGTATGACATGACAACTGCTGTTGCCCACACCGGGCGGCATACTCGTATCATATGTAGGAGTGCACCAGCAGGATCAAGTACGAGTACTCGTACCCCTGGTGCTCTATTGACATGTGTTGTCTTTCGTTATCTTGTTATTAATGGCGTTCGAGAGAACCAACTGGCTTTCCTAGTAAGAAATGTACCATAAATACCACAGCAGCAGCAGCAGCAGCAGCAGTAGTAGCAAAATGTCAAAATGTCTTGTGTCCTGACTGCTGCTGCTTCGTGCCTGGTATGAGATAGATGTGTGCCGCCCACGAGCCCAGTCGGCAGTCAGGCGGCGTCTACTCCACCAAATCCCATTTTTTAACTACACTTTAACATACGAAAATTCGATTCTACCTGTTGTGTGTGGTACTTGCAGCAAAACAAATGAAGCCAAAATTGGAAGCCGCGTCCCCCCCCCCTTCCCTCCCTCCCTCCCCAGGACTCACCGAGTTCTCCCTGCGCGACACGCGTCTGCTGAGCCTCCGGTTAGCCCTCGACAGCGCCTGCACCCTCCTCCTCAAGGCCTCCACGTCATCCCCGCTCCCAACATTCGACCCCCTTCCTAAAACCGCCCCGCCTCCTTCCTACCCCATCCTCCTCCCCCAGCTACTTCCTCAGCAGAAAGCAGCCCTCCTTCCCGCCCCGCCCCGCCCGCTCTGCTCCGAGCCACCTCCTCCTCCTGCTCCTCCTCCTCCTCCTCCGCCACTAAAGCCGCCGCCACCGCCACCACTGCCGCCACCACCACTACTGCTACCCTGAGGGGGGGGAGCGAAGCATGGGGCGGTAGTAAAGGGCGCTGAAGAGCTCCTCCGGCGTCGCTCCGGCCCGGTCATGGGCTGCAGCTCGGGAGGCTCTATGGAAGGACCGTCTTCGTCTTCCTGGGAGTTGGTGTGTGTCTGTGGTCGGGATGGTAGGGTTACGAGGTTGTCTTCGCTGTCGTCGTCGTCGTCGTCGTCGTCGTCGTCATCGTCATCGTCGTTGTCGTCGTCGTCGTCTTCGTCGTCTTCCGGCGGGGGAGACGGCGGTGGCTTCTCGGGGGGGAGGGAGGATAGGACCCCCGGTTTGGGCTGGAAATGCCATGGCGTGGGGGGCGGTGGCGGCGGCGATGGTGACGCGGAAGATGACGATGATGTTGACAGTGATGATGATGCCAATGCGGATGCTCCTCCGCCTCCTCCTCCTCCTCCTCCTGCTGAAGTAGCTCCAGCAGCTGCTGCTGCTGCTACTGCTGCTGCTGATGATGCCGTTCCTGGTGCTGCTCGTGAACCTCCTGATGCAGCTCCCCTCCCTCCTTCTCCTCCTCCTCCTCCTCCTCCTCGTGCTACTGTTCCTGCTGATGTCCCTGGCGCTGGAGTCCCTGATGCAGATGTTCTCGGCAACTCAGAGGGGGCGAACCTCCCAAGAGCAGCAGCACTACCAGCAGAAGTGCCTCTGCTGCTGCTACCGCGCCCGCGCCGACCAGACGATGCATTGGCGGCCGCGGCCATGGCGCCGAGCTTGGTCTCGTGCGGCAAGCTCTCCGACCTGCGCACCGATCCATGCCGCCTGGATCCACCTCCCCCACCGCCACCGCCGCCACCGGGCATACCAGGGGCAGTCGAGCCTCTGCGACTAGCGGGCCATCTCCCAGCACCTCTGGTGTTACTGTCATTATTATCAGGAAAAACCCAGTTGTTGTTGGTGTTGTTGTGGGTGCCTGCAACTGCTGTTGGGACTTCCCTCGCCGCGGACGAGGCTCCGGCTCCGTTTGCCGTTCCTGCCGCGTCTCCCCGCGACCTCGACTGCTCCTGACCGGACGGCCTTGCGAAGAGCGAGTAGAAGGCCATGTCGTTCCGCTTCGAGGAGACGGCGCCCATCCCGATCACCCCATCCGTCGAGGCCGCGCTGTCGGAACTGGGGCTTGCCCGCACGAACGACGAGGACTGCGCGGAAGCGGTCGAACCAGGAGAGGGATGGCGTTGAAATTGTTGTTGCTGCTGCTGCTTCTGCTGCCGACTGCTGCTGACACTGCTGTTGATACTGCCGCTGTTGAACGAGCTCGTCTCCCGATGGTGGTGGGTGCCCCCTCCAAGACTGTACATCCTCCTTAGCACCCCGTTGTTGCTGGCCATGTGTGCACCCCTGCGCAGGCGGGCCCCGAGCGACTGTCCATCGTGGTTGTCTGGCGCGCTACTCATCTCTGAATGCGGAGGGGAGGACGTTGAGGAACCACTTCGTGTCAGTCTCCCGCCGGGCATCAATCAAAAACGACGTTGCAGCTCTCGTGCGTGTCAGCAAGAGAGGGACCAGTACGCTGGGTTCACAGCTCTACGAAGAGACGGGTGCCCACGCTCTCTGCGCGCTAAGTGCTGCGAGGATTGGCCTTAGCCATTTGCGCCGACCGCATTCTGTTGCTTGTTTTTTCCTTGTTTTTGGGTTTTAAGCGGGTGAATAAGCTCTGTCAATCCCTCTCTCACTCGATTGGTTGGATTATCCCGTTCTTCCGGCCCGACCAGACCGAAAACTTCGAAAATTTCGAAATTTCTGAAAAACTGAAACGCTTTCAAAATGTCTGAAAATCTGAAACGCTTTTGAAAAATCAAGAAACAGAAAACTCGAAACAGCTCGAAACTCGAAACGCTTCGTCTCTCTTGCGAACCATTCGTCTCGAACTCTCGACCGCGAGCCGACTTCAGTGGCGATACGTGAAAGATACCTGGTATACGCGAGCCGCCAGATCTAGTCAAGCCCGACGCCCGACGACACCGACACCCGGGGAGATGGTCGATCACCCCGAAAGCTCAGCAGGTCAGCAGATCAGCAGATCGATCAGCAGGCATCAGCAGCAGCAGCAGCAGCAGCAACGAGAATCTACGTACCGTCCCGCTTTCGTCAAAAAAGCGAGAAATGCGAGGACGGCGATGCAGTTGAACTCACCACTCGTTTTTTCGTTTTTTCAAGCTTCGTGCATATTGCTGCTGTGCATACATACATGCAAGAACCAATGCCTTCGACCTAGATATTCTGCCACCCCACCGCCCCCATCCCGCGAAAGTCGCAGCACCCCCCTTTGGATCTTTAAGCGATGGTGCTGTTGTTGGGTTGCTTCTTGCGTTCGTTCGTTGTTGTTGTGCGGTGCCCCGTCGAATCTCACGCGAGTCAAATAATTAAAGTTCTCGATCGATCTGCGATTATTTCCGGTTCACACTTGGTTCACAAGTTTTTTTTTGTCGGTTTTCTCTACTCCCACACTGAATTCACGTGCGTTTTCTGCACCCAAGGTTTTACGATGTTAGTGCAACGACGACTGACTGCTCGTACGAGTAACTGCTGCCTCTGTGAATGTAGCATGATGACAGATGACATCAGGGTAGGTACGAGGTACCTGATAACAGCAGTCATAAATGATACCATGTACACCAGCCCTATAGACGACTTATTTTGTTTTGTTGTTTAGTGGGCTGGGTGACCATGAGAGTCACTGGTTGTCGAACTGGCATGCATGAAGTCCACACGACGAGTGATTGAGTCCGATTTCAAAAGTTTTTTCTTGTAGTCGAGAGCGATGAAGGATTGAATCTACAACTGCTTGCTGTGCCCGGTTTATGGCAACATGACAACTACAACTACAACATACAATCAGCCAGCAGCACACGCAACCTATCAACACCCTCATGATATCTATGATATCCATCCTACCGTACGTAAAGAGGCACGAGAGAGAGAGCATCGTCACAGCTTTGGTATCCTTCGTATACGGTACGAAACATACTTTTATATTTTTGTGTGCTCGTAGGAAGCAATTGAAGCAGTGCAGCAAGAATATGTGATAGTTTGAGCAGTAGCACTGCTGTGCTGCTGCACCTGGTTGTGTGTTCTAAGTGGTTGCTGCTAAGAAGTAGAATCGCCAGCAGCGGCAGCAGCAGCAGCAGCAGCAGCGGTAGCCGCAGAAGTGGCCGCCTACCAGTATGGGCTTACCGGTTTACCGGTACTGTACTGTAGTTGCCATACCGACCGGCGAGTGCCAGTCGCAGCGCAGGTAGGCGACTCGTGGAAACACATTGATTGTCATATACCCAAGTTGTTTATTAATAGCATGAACGCTGAGTGTGGTATCATTTCTGGGCAGTATTCTGATGAGATAGATGATGATGGTGATGAGGTCATAACGAAGGCGATCTGTTCGAACGGGACGACAAACAAACTCGATCATCAGCAACAAGAAGAAGAGCATCTGAACTGACCCCGGTTCGGAACAAGGAATCACATCAAGTACCGGTAGCACAGAAACCGAAGACGCACCAGAGCAAACACACGGAGCTTCGAAGAAGAAGAGAAGAGCGAGAGCTTCGACATCACGCAACAAAACACAAGAAAAAAAACTATGCGTTCGTGCAAGTTCGTGTGTTAGTTCGTAGGGAAAAAGCAGCCATTCAACAAAAAGAAGAAAATGGAGAACCCAACAAAAAAAACGAGACTACGACGCAATGTGTGTCCGGTATTCAATGTCAAATAACCTCTAATAATGTTTGTGCGACAGGTGTGCTCCTCCTCTGTACGCGTTCGGAAACCATCTACGTGGAAAGAAAGTACCGTGACAGGCAGAGTATACCCTCCCTGCTTCCCGGGCCTTCTCGTTCATGTATCATGATTGCCGAGGGAAATGTTGGCGTAGCTCAGCATCACATCGCATCGCCGTCGTCGTCGTCTCCATACCGCGCATATTATAATAATGCTCATAATGTCATCTGCACTCTCGCTTATTATTATTATAGACGACAACAAAAACAATATACTCGTATTTATACCATCATCTACTGCGCGACAGATATATATAGAGACCATATTTACGGTGAGATTATATTCAGAAAAGGCAATAAATCAACCACAGAACTAGCAAGATGTACATAAATAAATATGAAGAGTAGTATAAAACATCTCATTCGTGAAGCGTGCCGAGCAGAGCTGAAAGAAGTACCTGCTTCTCGTCCTTCTTCTTCAGCTTCTTCTTCGTACTCTTCCCCTCCTCCATGCTCCCCCGCTACACCGACCCATTTCCACTCGTTGTACCACTCCGGCCCGGCAGCAGTCGGCGAGAGGTCTTCGTTGCGCAAGCGCTGCATCCAGCTCGCCGAGTGATGATGCATCGAGGCGATTCCTTCGCACACAGCTTCGCTCAGCTCGATCGATCGTTTTCGTTTCTTCCTTCCTTCGTGTCGAGTTTCTTCTTCGGTGGGATTGTTTTTCGGGCTGCTTGCTGATGTGATGGCTGGAAGTATGCTAATAAAACACTACGGTACGTGGGCAGCCGTATTAAAACATCGAAATGTCGAAATATAAATAATATCCATCTCCTCCTCCTCCCCGTCCCGTCCCGTCCCCCCTCTCCCTCCAGAAATATTACTAAACTTCTTCTTCAGTGAAATATATTTATTTGTGTACGTACGTAGTATACTTTTAGCAAGTCGAATCCGAAAAGACAACGCGATGGGCAGATGGGGCGGTGGACAGCGGAGCCGCGCCGTCAACCATCTCATCCATCTCGGAACGAAAGTATATCGCCGTTTCATCTCAGCGATGGATATGATTGGACGAGAAAAAACAAGTGATAGAAGTTCAAAAAAACAAATGAAACCCAAAACAAAAAAATAAACAAATTACAACCTGCGGCGCTTGCGGAGTTTTGGGGACCTCAAACTAATAATTTTGAAAAATGCGTTTTTTTCGAACCCCGTCGGGGTCTTGAACCCCTTTAAGACTGGACTCCCGTTTTTTGTACAAATTACTTGGAGTTAGACTCAAATATATGTTTATGTGAAGTTAAGTCGGAAAATGGTTAAGATGGCTTTGACTGATGGCGGAAATGGTTGTGGGCCGCAGGCCGTGGTGGTTTGTCAGAGATAGATGATTGATTTGAGTGATGGATATAATATCGGTGATGGACTCGCGTTTTGGTTTTGCCCGCACGGATTTGTTTCGTCGCGGTAAAAGTTGTTGTGTTTTTTTGTTGTTTTTTTCGATCGATGATGTGACGATTTTGACGATTCCACTCCCCGGTATTATGTTTAAAATGTAATGTATGAATGTACGACGACAGCATTTTAATTTGTCTAAACGTTCTGACCGAAAAGCTCTCAAAAGTTAGGTTTAAGTTCAAGTTTAACCGTAAAAATTTCCAAGTGTTTTAGTGTTGCTTATCCATAATGACGAATCCGGGTTGACGCATAAAAAATCTGGACAAATACGTAAGATAATCATACGACTATAGTCTATTAAATAGTAAAAACCGCCCTACCTTGGTACTACAGCAGTATACGGTATAATCAGCTTTTTCTTCTTGGACGTAAGTATGCACCATTCTGTCCCGAAATATAAGAACTGTTTATATTGAATGTTAATATCAAAATGGATATTATATTTCGGGACGGAGTGGTGTATACAAGGGAAGTGTGTGTGTGTGGCCATCACGTGTTCTCGTCACCCGATCACAGCATCAGAAGCACTCAACCTGCAGAGCAGAACACACTGGTTGGTGCTCTGCTGCTTGCTGCGATTCGGTTTTTCCAAGACATTTACCCACACCACGTATATATGTATGACAGACTCGTGCACAGGTCAGTCAGGTAGATACGGTATGTACCATACGTGGTACGGTACGTACCGAGGTACGACAACAATCAACCATAACATATCGTATAAGTACTCTTACATAATACATCAGACACAAACTAAACGCACAAGGTTGAAAACATGAAACAAGCAAACGTCTTCCGACAATCCGACGATCGATACGTATGCATACATGCAAACTACATACGATATACGCCAGCCAACCAAAAACAGCGGTGGGGGGGGAACCCTCAAAGGCGGGCGGAAATAAGAAAGCGTCAAAAAAAAAATTACAAAAAAACACTTTATTTACCGAAAATGGCCATGCGCTGACGCGCTCAAAAAGTCCCGACTCCTCGTATTAGTTTTATGTTAATAATCTGTAATATTTCGAAGTATTATGTGTCCATACACCATCACGAGGTAGGTAGGAGGTAGTGTTTCAAACAAGAAATACATATTATATTAATAGTATTTTATTTTTTAGAGCGTATTTTCCAGGCATGAACGATGAACGAGAAGGAACTGAATGAATGAATAATAATTTAATACGGATCCAACTAAAGGGAGCGTGCAACACCCGCAAGGCCTGTTATTATCAATGCACGTACATACTGTATTGTACATAGAATTTTGAGAAAAATCACGATCTCACAGCTTCGGTCAAACTTCGGTAATTTTTTTTTTTTTCAATATTTTCAACATCCAACATCATACATTTGTTTTCTTCTCCTTTTTATTTTGTCTCATTTTCCCATTTATTGTCCTCGCCCTTATTTACTCTCTCCCTCCTACCCTACACAGCCAGTAGTATTAATTTTAGGTTAATAGTAGTAGCACATAGATAGGCGTAACGTAGCAGGCGCTCCCCCCTCCCCACGCACGCCGTTTTTATCGCGAGAAGACTTTTGAATCAGCCCTTTCTTCCCTCTCCGTCGACTCGCGTCCAATACATATAATAGCATACATTAATTCGTAGTGTATACCAGGTAGGTACGTATGCACATATTACACGTATGATAAGGGAGCGCCTATTTGTAACTCTTAACCCTTATAGGACTGCAGTCCCACTTTGGGGACAAACCACTTTAATTCTAAGTAATTTGTCCCCAAAACGGGACTCCAGTCCTATAAGGGTTAAGTAGCTGAAAAAGCCGAGAGGCACCTCCTAACCCTCACCCCAACCAAACTGTATACACCACCTCTAACCCCCTAACCTAACGCCGGACCATGCCCTCAGATAGCTGCATAGAACATAGAGTATAGCTGCAGATTTAATGTTGGGCATCAAACACTCAATCAATCGGTCGAACTCACAGCTGACGTGTTGTACAGTACAGGACATCTAATAAGAAACAGGCTTGATAAGAAAGCCAGGCTGAGATTCAGAGAAAAACAAGAAATTCGGGATTCGTTATCATGAAATTAATGTAGAAAGCACCCTCTCTCGAAAAAGAAATCAAGCCTGGACCAGATTTCCTGTTTCTTATTAGGTGTCCTGTACTGTACTAAATCTGAGGATAAATCATGCCCTATGCAGCTTTCCGGGGGCATGATTCGGAGTTAGGTACATGGGTAGGGGGTAAAGATAGTATAATTAGTGTATTGTTGTAAGGATTACCCTGGGCTGGGTAACACGTCTCCCTGGTTCCCCAGGTACTGAAACGAAGCGGGTAGGTCAACGTACGGCCGTATACGGTACCGACGTCCCAAATATCCCGCCGTTCAGAGGGGGGGAGAGTGTTATAAGGATTACCCTGGGCTGGGTAATCGATCGATCTATTACCCCTATAGCTCAGCGGTAATACCCTCACAGTATACGGTTTCGGTCAGGGTAAGGAATAGAGGGGGGGCGCCTCTCGGCTTTTTCAGCTAGGGGTTACAAATAAAAATTTGTAACCCGCGGGTTACAACATAAGAGCGGCTCCCATGTGATACAAGTTATAGATGAAAGTTTAGAATCAGCTGCCAGGTGTCAGGTATTTGTTTGTTGGAAGAGGTTTTCGTTTGCATGACCGCGCTGAGGGAATAACAAGACAGAAGGGCTCACGTACGGTCAAACCTGTCTTGTTTCTGTACGAGTGAACCTTTGTGTCACGAAAATGAGACAAAACCTCTGCTCTAATTCCCGGAGGCCGGGGTGGAGATGAGTGGAGGGGGGGGGCGTACAAATTTGTTGTTTGCCTTAGTCGGAGCGGGGGGGGGGGGGGGGGGGGGGGGGGGGGTACTCATGCCATGCATGGCCGCAGTCGTCTGACCATTGGCCACGCATGCATCCCCTTCGAGACGGAGCACCGCTCCTATTCCTGGTACTCCCGGTAGAGACACCTCCGACATTCGGGCGCTCATTACGTTTTTTTTCCATATATTACGTACATGAAACGGTTTACTAGCTTATATTGCCCTTCTTGTTTCGCCTTTGTCGGTGAGGGGGGGGGTAACTACTATCCATCCCCGCTCCCTGCGCCAAGTACTCCTTTCTGAACATACCATAGGCATATAGACATGATGAGCAAGTGGCCCAAATATTGGTGACAGGGGCAGCAGCACTAAAAACAAAACTGCCAGGAAAAGACCCAGGGGTAGACTATAAAAAAAACCATCACCCAAAAGTATCGCTGTTTTTGCGGTTCCTCCCTTACTATAATACTAGAAGTACCAGGTATACATGATATGTGTATGCTCGTTTGGTCTTGATTATTTCGGGCGTCATGTTCCTCTGCCTTATTCCGTCAACAACACAGGCTACCTTAAGGTAGAGAGGTGCACCATTTTTTTTCTTGAGTGCTCCTTACTTGAGGGGTTCTATACTAATAGCAAGTAAAAAAAATGGTCTTGAGAAAACTGAAAGTGTAACCCGACGAAAAGTCCCATGGTCTCGTAGGTGTACAAAAAAAAAAAAATGCCATCGAAAAAGAATGGCATCCCGACGATTTTTAGGTAACCCTTTTAGGACTGCAGTCCCGTTTTGGGGACAAACCACTCAAATTCTAAGTAATTTGTCCCCAAAACGGGACTCCAGTCCTATAAGGGTTAACCAAAATCCGTCATTCAGAAAATGTTTTTAGCCAAAAAACGGTACAGTGCCCCCCATCGTAGCACGCCTCCTTGTTCCTCCCTTTAACCCTTTTAGGACTGGAGTCCCGTTTTGGGGACAAATTACTTAGAATTTGAGTGGTTTGTCCCCCGAACGGGGACTTCAGTCCTTAAAGGGTTGACAACAAAACTGCCTGCTTGTTTCATCTTTTGATTACGTTTTTCCTCACATCACCGCCTTATTCCATTGACAACCCTGCCGTCCCCCCTCCCCCCTCGCCCCTGTTGCCGGCGATATTTTAGAGAACTGTGGCTCTCCACATAGGAAAACCAGGGATGCGCTCTGGATGCCCCCCTGACCACCACAGAACGCGACGAAAACACCAACAGGGCATACACCCGGTCCAGTTCTTCTGCCTACATTCCCCCGTCCGTGATGGCAATAGTAATAGTAACATCAATACTGTATGACTCGCAAGAAAACACACACACCTAGGACAAACTTATCAAGCTGAATTTGTCAAAAGCTGAATTTGTCGGGAAAGAGGAGAAAGGGTACAAGCAACCCAGCCGCAAACCAGGACAAAACACCGAGCAAAGAGTCTACGAGAATCTCCCTATAATGAGGGGATATTTTCGATTTTCGATTTTTCCAAAAGCCACCACCGCTTTCGTTGTTTGTCCCCCTCCCCCCCACCTCCTTGCTCAGAATTTCGCCCCGCATATGTTTGTTTTTCTTGCATGTTTCACAGTGTTTGGTTTATATACCTGGTACAGGTTTCGGCATCTCTAGCGGTGTTCGTATGTACCAGTATGGGACGTTCTTCCTCTACATAGCCCCCCCATTGAAGCTGTCATCCATGTGCAAGTCCGCCTCCCAGGCGGTTCTTAGTAGGATACAGCTCACCCTTCATACGACTCGCCTAACACCCCACGGCGCTTCGCGCTTGGTCCAAGCAATGTCTGCCTGGTCGGTGAAAACCCAACGTGCTCCGTCCCGGTATTGTAGGGATGCGATGGTCTATGGCCATACGACTACGGCCATGCATGAATATGAAGTACACCCCTCCCCCCCCCCCCCCAAATATGAAGTACCCCCCCCCCCCCCCCCCAGTAGGATGCGGCTGGCCCTACATGTAGCTCGCCGTGGAGCGTCGCGCTTGGGGCAGGGAATACCTGCCTGGTTGGTGAAAACCGAACGTGCTCCGTCCCGGCATTGTAGAGGTGCGAGGGTCTATGGTCATACGACTACGGCCATGCACTACATGAGTACACCCCCGGTCTATGGTCATACGACTATGGCCGTGCACGACATGAGTACACCCCCCCTCCCCCCCCCCATATAATTTGTGCGGGGTGGAGAACCTTGACTCCACACAAGGGGAATGGTCGTATTTCCTAGTATTACTGGTAGATGCTAAGGCACCCACGAGGGAGTTACATAGTATACCCACTGCTGGCTCTGGAAGTGGCCATACCAAAAACCAAACCAATTCATTCGAAACTGTCATCCATATGCAAGGCCGCCTCACAAGCGGCTCTTAGTAGGATGCAGCAACTCGCCCTTCATGCGACTCGCTGCAATACCTCGCGGCGATTCGCGCTTGAGGCAGACAATGTCTATACCTTGGTCGTTGAAAACCCGGCGTGCTCCGCCCCGGCATTGTAGGGATGCGAGGGGTCTATGGTCGTACGACTACGGCCATGCATGACATGAGTACACGCCCGCCCACCCCACCCCACCCCATCCCCTGTCCCCTGCCCCCTGCCCCCTGTCCCCGCCAAGCTACCGTCGACCTCCTTCGCCTACTGCACGATATCGCCTTCCATGGTGAAAAGGCGGGACTATCGAGCTCCTCTCCCCCCTGCCGCCCGTCAGTACACCGCCAAGCTGCCGTCGACTTCCTTCGCCCACCGTGTGATACCGCCTTCCATGTTGAAAAGCCGCGACCCCGGGACCCCATGCTCCATCAGCGTCGCGCACGCTTGTGCGCTCCTTCCTCCGACCTGCATTTTAATGATTTTGTTTTTTTGGCTTTCAGTTGTTAGTTTTCGGTTCTGTTTTTAGGCAACGCCGGTGTGTGGCGATCTCGCAAGGGCAGCGGCGGTAGCGGTAGCGACGGCCGTAGCGGTGGCGGTATGTAGCATTGACGGTAGCGGTAGCGGTAATTGTAACGGTAACGGGAACGGTAACAGTAACGGTAACGGTAGCGGTAGCGGTAACGGTAACGGTAACGGCAACCGTAACGGTAACCGTAACGGTAACGGTAATGGTAACGGTGTAGGTAGCACTCCGACCGGCAGTTTCGCTTGAGTTTGTCTTTGTGTTAATGTTCAGGCAACGGAGGTGTATGTCGATCTCAGAACGGTAGGTGGCGGTAGCGGTAGCAGTAGCAGTAGCGGTGGCAATAGCGGTAAGCGGTAGCGGTAGCGGTAGTGGTAAGCGGTAGCGGTAGCGGTAGCGGTAGCGGTAGCGGTAGCGGTAGCGGTAACGGCAACGATAACGGCAAAAAAAACGGTACCGGTGGCCGTGACGGTAACGGTGACGGTTACAGTAACGGCAACGGTACAGGTAAAGATAATGGTAACGATGTCCGTGACGGTAACGGTAACGATGTCCGTTACGGTAACGATAACGATGTCCGTGGCGGTAACGGTAACAGTAACTGTAGCGGTAACTGCAACTGAATTGGTAACGGTAATGTAAGATATAACGGCATTGGTAACGGCATTGGTAACGTTAACGACAAAGGTAGACATAACGGTAACTATAAGGGTATAATATAGGTACGCAACGGATTAGAAAACGGGAACGGCTGCCGTGACAGGAAAGGTAACGGAACCAGTAACGGCATGGATAATGTTGACAATAGCCGTGAAGGCAGCGGTAACGGTAGCCGCGACGGTAACGGTAACGGTAACGGTAACGGTGACAGTAACGGTAACGTCAACGGTAACGATACATGTGACGGTGTAGGTAAATGTAATGGTATAGGTAACAGTAGCGGTTTCCGTGATGGTAACAAACAAATAACAGCGACGGTAACGATATTGATGACGGTAGCCGTGATGGTAACGGTAGCCATGACGGTAACGGTAGCCATGATGGTAGCGGTAACGGAAGCGGCAACAGTAGACATAACGGTAACGGTTACCGTTACGATTACGGTTACCGTTACGGTATAAGTAATGGTAACATAAGCGATATATGTAGCGGTATCGGTAACCGCTAAGGTAACGTTAACAATAGATTTAACAGCAGCGGTAACGCTAAAGGTAGAAGTTACGGTACAGGTAACCGCAGCTCTGACTGGAACGGTAGCGGTAACAGTAACGGTAACGTCAACGGTAACGTCAACGGTAACGGTAACAGTAGACATAACGGTGGCGGTAGCAATAGCGGTGGCGGCAGCAGCAACAGCAGCAGCAGGTGCGAGAGGAACAGACGATACCCGACCCCCATCCCTCGCACTCGATCGACCGACCACCCCCTCCCCCCCCCAAGCCTTACCTTGCAGTGCACCAGCAAGTCCACGCCGTCCGGGAGGTCCTGCACTATCCCCCCAACCTTTCTGTGAGGACACACGCGGTCGACGAACGGGAGGCTGGCGATCTCCGCCTCCTGAGGCAACCTGCGCAACGGGGCAGCATACATACGTAGGGTATTTTACGACTTGGCTCACTTTTGAAAAAATGCTTGATAGCCCAAACTATGATTCATAACCCATTCAGAACTGAAAAAAAAAATCCCACACTAATTCCAAGTACTTTGTCCCCAAATATGCGGAACCAGTTCTTAAGGGGTTAACCCTTTGGATACGGCCAAACAATGTGAAATCAGGACTCGAGACTAAATATTAACAAATGAATATGATTGGCTAAGAGCCTTCTGAACACCCCGAAGCTGGTACCTCGGCGCAGGGACCTGCCCTGAGTGCCTCTGTATACTTTATCCAAAATATAGAAGCCCCATTCCTCGGGAAATGGGGCTTCTTACGTGTCTTTAGTGTACCTAAGTTTGCAAAGGAACACCATTTTTAGGGGACGCAATATGTCCCACTTTTCGGCGAAGTATCCATAGGGTTAAGACATGCAAAGTTCTACGCATAATCACCATTCCGATTAATATCCCAAGCGGTCGGGGTTATAGGGCTAGGGTTTCCTACAGTACGTAGTAGCGTTTTCGACTTGGCCTAGCTTTCGACGACAAAAAGGTGGACAGTCCACACTGACTCTTCATTTCATCTGCAGTTTCTTCTACTGCCCAGCAACACAACCCACGCCATCGCGTGTTAGTAGGGCTAGGGTTAGAGCTAGGGCTTGGGTTAAGCAAAATAGTTTGCATCCCTCTGGTCGTAGCTGTGCTGAGCTCTAGACAGCGCTGGCGCTAACGGCGACAGATGGTGGCTAACAGCGTGAAAACGTTGACTTCATGCTGTTTCCCATTACACACCCCTCCACCCTCTGCCAGCCCCCATACGCCCCCTCTCCTTTGCCGCACCCACACGGGCGGCGATCACCAAGCCCCGGTTTTCACAGCCTGCCCCCCCCCCCCCCCCCCCCCCCCGGAAGTTTGGGGGGGGGGGGTAGGGACAGGGTTGAGGTATGGATTTGGGTTATAGTGTTAGGGTCAGGATAATAGTCGCGCATGTGAAACGGAGTTACGACAGGGGTACTGTACTTTTTTTGGCCACAACATATTTCCGACTGACTGGTTACTGGCTGTTTCTGACTATGAGTGACTATTAGTGACTATTTCTGACTGTTTCTGACTGTTGCTGACGATTACTGACTATTTCTGACTATTGCTGACTGTTCCTTCCTTACTAGTCCTGACTTTTACTGACTATTACTGACTATTACTGACTATTAGTATACTCCTCGACTGAGGAACTAACTACCCAATAAGGCATACGCCTTATGAGGCATGCCTTATCGTTGGAGCTGTACACAGTTAGTGGTATACACTATTAGGGGGGGACCATAGTAAATCTATAGGACCTACGGAAAACACAAAAAAAACGGTTACGGTTATTCTCCTATTTGTACGCATACCAATATTTGATCCTATTTACTATGCCCCCCCCCCATAAATAATAGCATTCGTGAAATACCTGTACGGTAGGCCCCGGGATTATGCATCCGGCTAGAAATCAAAAACAGCTATCTCAACATCAGATTTTGGGTTGAGCTGTAAAGCTGCCTCAAGGAAGGAGACTCAGAAAAACGCGCGTCCGGGGGCAGGGACGGGCGGAGGGGTGGGGGGGGTGTACTTGATATTCATGCATGGCCGTAGCCGTATGACCATAGACCTTCGCACCCCTACAATGCCGGGACGGAGCACGTTGGGTTTTCATTAACCAGGCAGACATTGCTTGCACCAAGCGCGAAGCGCCGTGAGGTATTGGGCGAGTCGCACGGAGGGTGAGCTGCATCTGGGGGGGGTTGGGGGGGGTGTACTTCATTATCATGCATGGCCGTAGTCGTATGACCAAAGACCCTCGCATCCCTACAATGCCGGGACAGAGTCTCTGGGGGGGTACTCATTTGTTGTTTGCCTTAGTCATTTGACCATTGACCACGCACCCCTTTCGAGACGGAGCACCGTTTCTACGCCTAATAGAGACACCTTCAACAATTGGACGCACCTCGTTACGTTGGATTACATAGAAACTGTTTCGCTAACCTTTCGTTCGTATCCCCTTCCCGTTTCGCCGCCTGTGGCCACCATCTACATCTCCTAGGATAGCGATCATTTTCTCGCTACTATCTGATACGGAGGACCGTAGTAAATAGGGACCAAATATTGTTACCAAAAATAGGGAAATATATGGGTTTTTGTATGTACCGTGGGTCCTATTTACTATGATCCCCCGTCATAGTGTACCAAACTTCTCCGTATGTCACATTCGTCCATTTTCTGTATTTCCGGGTGGGGTAGGGTTTGAGGTTTGAGTTAGCGTAACGGTCAGGACGCATGCTGCGGTAAAAAGGCGCACCAATTTTTTGCCTTCCAAGGGTGGCGCACCATTAGGAATTCAAAAACTGATGTTGGAGGGGAATGAAAGTGCTACGTACTCCATGGACAATCCCATGGACTATATAATACGTATATATTTCGAAATACATTGCAAGAAAAAAAAATGAAAATCCGACGAATTTGGGTTAAGGAGCCCCTTCGTTCAGAAAAAAACGTTTCAGCCAAAAAAAGGTATACCTCATACCTCTATCGTGACGCATGCTACGATAGAGGTGCACC
>MEHQ01004166.1:2155-29422 GCA_008828725.1 Saccharina japonica | reverse complement strand
CTGTTAAAATTCCAAATTTTCAAGTTAATCCTGTTTTTTCTTGATTTTCCAGTTTTTTGGAAAAAAAAGAAGAATTTTTGGAAACAAGTTGCTCGATAAGAACGACCCTTACCCCAGCAGGCGCTACTATTTACAGCACTTTATTCATCTGATTGATTCTCGAACACTTGGCATTACCTTGATCTGTTGCACTACGTATGTTTTTACGTAGATTTATTAACAACACAGATCTCCGTCATGAACGAGCGCCACGTCGTACGACACTGACGGAGGGTAATTGTTCACAGCCGCTCGGTTTAAAATACCGCATCCGCTCAGGTCGGAATCCTTTTTAAGAACCTGCCCGCAAAAAAAAACTCGTGATTCCCAGTGGAAACCCCACACAATTTGACACACAGCGAATTTGCACACACAAGCAACTAAGCTGCTATTACTGCTGCTGTACACACGACACCCAGCAGCAGTGACATAGAACGGGCACGCAGACACACCGCTGGCGCTCATAACATCACACTTATCAGTTAGTTGGCAGTTGGAGTGTTTTTGTGTTTGCTGGGCTCTAGAAATTTCCCTCTTGTACTACAGTACGAGTACTCGCATTTGTATTTGACCAACGGTTTTTATTATCTGCATTTATGTACACGTTTGAAAGGCACAGCAGTAGTAGTACGAGTTTAACCTGCTGGCATTTACTTACTCGTAGAGTGCGTGCTTTTAAATAAATTCACAGTATACAAGTATGACGCCGAAACTGCCCGTTTTTGTTTCCCCTGTCCTGGTCTGCTTTTTTCTTTTTTCACTGCGGGTACTTACAGTACGAGCATATATCTGCAGCAGCAGGGCTACACAGCTCCTGAGCACGACTAGCTAACTTGCGCTGTACCAGCTGCTAATAATGCTACGTACTTGTACTGCTGTGCTGCTGGCTGCTGGTTCACGAGTGTCTCGTTGGTTCCGCCAGAGTTCGTCTTCAAACATCGCCCAACTGCCAACTAACTGCTTCATTTGATGTTATGACCGCCAACGATACGAGTACATAAATGCAGATAATAGAAACCGTTGGTCAAATACAAGTACGAGTAGTACAAGAGGAAAAATTATAGAGCCCAGCAAACACAAAAACAACCAAACTGCCAACTAACTGATAAGTGTGATGTTATGAGCGCCAGCGGTGTGTCTGCGTGCCCGCTCTATGTCACTGCTGCTGGGTGTCGTGTGTACAGCAGCAGTAGTAGCAGCGTAGTTGCTTGTGTGTTGCTGGTTGCTTGTGTGTGCAAATTCGCTGTGTGTCAAATTGTGTGGGGTTTCCACTGGGAATCATGAGTTTTTTTTTGCGGGCAGGTTCTTAAAGTTCGCCTGGAGCGGGCGGTTTTACGCGCGCTGGAAATATAGTTTTCCTATCCGAAGCATGGGTGCCGGCGAATGCCGGCACCCATGCGGAGCCCTTGTACTTACTAATATCTCCCGCAGGGATCCCTCATCCCTCGCCTCTCAGAGCTCCCACTTCGAACACCGCCTCCTTTCATTACTTGCTCCTCTCTTTGTTCCGGTATATACTTTAGTTGCGAGAGGCTTCTTCCTCTTTCAGTTTTGGGTTCGTGCGGGTGCCCAGAGAGTGCGGCAGCGCGGGCGAGCCCGGCACCATCGCCGCTATGGGAGGGCGCTGGCCGTAGAGGGGGGGACGGAAGGAGCGCGGTCGCCTTTTTCGTGGCTAGGCGTGGCGTGTCCATCGAGACACGAGGGAAGCATGAAGGTCTTTTTCTGCGTTGCTGCTTGCTGTATCAATCCAGTATGTCATAATTATAAAGGTCGTTTATTAGTGTAAAAGAACATTCAAGCGGTGCTTATTTTTCGGACACACACCATTTTTTTAATCAGAGAGTGACAGCAAGGCGGTTTGAACACCATCATGCTCGAGCGGGCGAACGAGGGCCACGGTGAGCACCGGGCTTCACGCGATGCGGGCCACGGGGCTCACTGGGGCAGAGAGGTAGTAAAGCTCGACCCGGGCCGAACGATGGCGAGGTGATCCGGGGTGGCTGAAGGTCGAGGGTGGCAGAACGCGACAGCAGTCGTTTTAACTTTTTTGTTTTTTGAGCGGCGCGATCACGATACGAGTACGAGTACGTTCGTATGTCATTCGAAGTGCTACTGCTGTTACTGCTGTTGTTGCTTGCCGTTTTTGTTCGAGTACGAATACGAGTTCGAGTATAATACAGTACGAGTACGAGTCGAGTACGATAACTAGTCGAGTACGAGTACGAGTCGAGTACGAGTCGAGTACGAGTCGAGTACAAGTGCGAGTACGAGTACGTATGTATCATACGTCTTTCTCAGTTTTGTGATTTTTTTGTTTTGCATTCTTCACAACTTGCGACCGTGTGGTGTTGTGCGTTTTCTCTTTCATACAATAAAGTATACCAGGTATACTCGTACAAAGTACGAAGTACTTCGTACGACTCGTAATATTAATAGTGTTGTTGTACTACCCACATACTCACGAAACAGCACAACTCACACACCCACAGCAGACAGCGCAGCGCCGTGCCGTGAGCCGTGTTTGCTGTGCTTTCTCTTTCGAACGTACAGCTTTGTCGTCCTGGAGCATGGAGCTATTGTGCACCCCGAGCATGTTTTGCATGCATGTCAAGTCCGCCATTTCTTTGCTGCACCATGAACCTCTTGGCATTTTCAAGTCACGGTGCCTGCACTACATCATGGGGGGCTCTTCTGTACCCCTTTCCTTGCGGAGCGTAGCGGGCGGCGTCAGCTGCCCGCGAAGCGGAGCCCTGTACACACACTTACAGATATCTCGCCCAGGGATCCCTCATCCCTGCACTCTCAGAGCTCCCACTTCCGAACACCGCCTCCGTTCATTACTTGCTCATTCTCTCTCTCTTTGTTCCCTATATACTTTAGTTGGCGAGAGGCTTCTTCCTCTTTCAGTTTTGGGTTCGTGTGTGTGCCCAGACAGCACGGCAGTGCGGGCGAGCCCGGCGCCATCGCGGGTATGGGAGGGCGCTGGCCAGTAGAGGGGGGGTCAGAAGGAGCGCGGTCGCCTTTTTCGTGGCTAGGCGTGGCGTGTCCACCGAGACACGAGGGAAGCATGAAGGCGCTTTGTCTGCGTTGCTGCTGCAGCATGTCCGAAAATATAAGGTTCGTTTGGTCCTGTAAAATAAAATTCAAGCGTTGCTTATTTATCGGAACAAATAGGATTTAAAGAGAAACCCCGGCAGTTTGAACACCATCATGATGGAGCGGGCGAACGAGGGCCACGGTGAGCACCGGGCTCCATGCGAGGCGGGCCACGGGGCTCACTGGGGCAGAGAGGCAGTAGAGCTTGACCCGGACCGAATCGATGGCGACGTGATCGCGGAGGGACGGGGAGCATCAAGGCTGACAGAACGCGAAAGACGTCAAAACTTTTTTTTGTTTTTTGCGGCGCAATGGGTCCGATGGATGTTTTTTTTTTCGAGTACGAGTACGTACGAGTATACTCGTATGTACGTACGTACAAATGTGTACGTCTTTCTTCTTTCTCAGTTTTGTTGATTTCCTGTTTTTCGTACTTCACAACTTGACGACCGAGCTGTGCTGTGCTTTCTCTTTCATACATACAAAGTACGAAGTAATATATACCACCGTTCGTTGTTGTTGCACTACCACACATACTCACGAAGGCACAAATCACACACACCACAGCAGGCAGCGCAGCGACGTGCTGTGAGTCGTGTTGCTGTGCTTTCTGTAAGGAAGCTAGATATAAGAGGACAGGGTATCCCTAGCCAGGTCAGCCTATGAACGGGTACTCGTTGATACTCACGTGTGTTGTTTGCTTAGAGATAGAAGAAGAGCAGCTTAATTCCGTTATCCGTGATGAACGACTGAGAAGGCCGGTGAGATGGCTAAAAGCCATCGGGAACCATCCCCGGTTCCCACCTAAGATACCGCCTTCCAAGTACTACCAATGCGATTCTTATACCTGATACCAGGTATTTACCAAACGTTTCCACATCATGCCAGCAGTACCATAACACTAGCCCACTCTGATGAGCCGTATATGCAGAAATATGAGAAATTCGTGGAAACCCCGATTCCACGAACTAAAACATGAGACGAAGATGCGGCTCCTCAAAACCCACTCCCACACCTGTGAACGGCAAGGGTCGTCACTCGTCGAGTGACGAGAAGCGGACAAGCCACCGATCGCGGGGAGCCCACGGAGAAAGTAGCTCCAGCAACTCGACTACTTCCACGGACACGAGGAGGCGATCCGCCGTACCGGAGGTCACCGTCGTCAAAGGAAAGAGGCAAGTGACCCCTTCTTTGGTAGATGTTTCCGCCTCGGCCGAACTGTTGGGGCGCGTGTCCGTCTCCGACACCCGCGCCATGCTGGTGTCGTCGAGCATAGCCCACGTTCAATCGACTGCGATTGAAGCCGCCGCCGCAGCCGCCGCGACCAAGCATACTGCAGACGTCAAGCGCGCGTACAAGCACCTCGGTCTCAAGGACATAGCATACGAGTTCAAGTTAAAACTTTCCGCCGTTTTTAGGCTCGTCCTGCCGAAAGCAACGCCAATTGGTGATGATGCTAGGTATAAGAGGACAGGGTATCCCTAGCCAGGTCAGCCTATGAACGGGTACTCGTTGGTACTCACATGTGTTGTTTGCTTAGAGATAGAAGAAGAGCAGCTTAATTCCGTTATCCGTGATGAACGACTGAGAAGGCCGGTGAGATGGCTAAAAGCCATCGGGAACCCTCCCCGGTTCCCACTTAAGATACCGCCTTCCAAGTACTACCAATACGATTCTTGTACCTGATACCAGGTATTTACCAAACGTTTCCACATCATGCCAGCAGTACCATAACATTTCTCTTTCGATCATACAGCTTCTTTGTGGTCCTGGAGCATGGAGCTAGTGTGCATCCCGAGCATGTTTTGCATGCATGTCAAGTCCGCCGTTTCTTCCCTGTGCACCATGAACCTCTTACCATGAACCTCTTGGCATTTTCAAGTCGGTGCTTTTGCTTGCACTATACATCATGGGCCTCTTCTGCCCCTTTCCTTGCGCGAGCGTAGCGGGCGGCGTCAGCCGCCCGCGGAGCGGAGCCCTTGTACTTACTAAATAATATCTCCCGCAGGGATCCCTCATCCCTCGCCTCTCAGAGCTCCCACTTCGAACACCGCCTCCTTTCATTACTTGCTCCTCTCTTTGTTCCGGTATATACTTTAGCTGCGAGAGGCTTCTTCCTCTTTCAGTTTTGGGTTCGAGGGCAAACTATTTAGAAGGCTTCGCATTCCAATATTTGGAAATTATTTATGAAGAATTTGGAAGTCCTAAAAATTGCGCAAAAACATAATTTGGAATTTTTGGAAAAAAGGTGCTCGATAAGAACGACCCTAAGGCGTCAATGGTTGCAGAGACCATCATTAAAAGTAAGGATGAAAAAAAAAATGCAATACGTGAAAAAATCGCCAGAACATATGGCGGGGCAAGGTGTCAATAGTCGCGGAGACCTAAAATAACGCAAAACAATGATATTGAAAAAACGAAAAATAGGGTTGTTGCCTGTGAACGCCAAACGCATTATTTGAAAAAGAGACACAACATATGTTTCGAGGGGCTGGCGGGTCAAAGCGTTAATGGTCGCGGATATGAAAAATAAAGAAGCGAGTTATATACGAAAAAAGAGGATTGATGTGGCTCAGCCTGAGAAACCGAACGGCAGGATAAAAAAAAGCAGTAGAAACATGTATCCTGAGCTCCTGCCGGGACAAGGCCATATTTAATGGTCGCGGAGACCAAAAATAAGACAAAGCGTAATATTTAAAAAAAACAGGGTTGTCGCTCAGCCTGACATACTACATACTAAGTACCACAGGTAATATTCAATATCAGATCCGAGACAAAAAAAAAAGAAAAAGTGGTTGTGGAATTCGATGTCATGCGATTTAATCTGTAGTCGGTCGTTGAGCACCTCACCTAAAATATGATTTTGCAATTCAGAGGCCTGATTTGCTTGTACTATACCTGGTACCTGTGGTACAACAACAACAGTGGTATTTTTGTCCGAGAAAAAAAATGCTCGTACGAGTAGCGACGTATTAAACCGAGTTTTTTGTTCGTCCAAACTGCTACTGCTGTAGTTCCTGTACCTACATGTACGGTGGATACTAATACTACTGTACAGAAATACTACAGCAGTACTATATACGACCAGGTACTACTCGTACTCGTATTAATACTACTGCTGTGCTGTTGTTGTACTAGTAGTACAGTAGTACACAGAGTACAGCAGTATTCAGCCGAAATTTTTGTTATCATATTCATTGTACTTGTGTCCTCACTCGTATTCCCACGAGGTGAGGCGGAGGAGATGGAAGGGGCTAAAGACGACCTGCCCAGGGAGGTAGTCGAGAGTACGCGGTCACTTTCGGGAGTCCGAGCTATCAAAGGAAAGAGCTACGACGTACGATGTATGTATATCGAACCTAAAAAAACGATATGCTGCTGGGAACCAAACTCCAAACAGATCCACAGAAGAACGTACGTAGAACTTCGCTCTATCTCGGATCTCCAAGAAACAACCACGAAATAATCTTGATGGTACTATTAATACTACTGCTGTGCTGCTGTTGTACGAGTAGTACAGAGAGTACAGTTAGGATTCAGCCGAAATGATTGTTATCGTATTGTACTTGTGTCCTCACTCGTATTCCCACGAGGTGAGGCGGAGGAGATGGAAGGGGCTAAAGACGACCTGCCCAGGGAGGTAGTCGAGAGTAAGCGGTCACTTTCGGGAGTCCGAGCTATCAAAGAAAACAGCTACGACGTATGTACGATGTACAAGGGCTCCGCTTCGCGGGAAGCTGACGCCGCCCGCTACGCTCGCGCAAGGAAAGGGGTACAGAAGAGGCTCCCATGATGTAGTGCAGGCACCGCGACTTGAAAATGCCAAGAGGTTCATGGTGCAGCAAAGAAACGGTGGACTTGACATGCATGCAAAACATGCTCGGGGTGCCCAATAGCTCCATGCTCCAGGACGACAAAGCTGTACGTTCGAAAGAGAAAGCACATCAACACGGCTCACGGCACGGCGCTGCGCTGTCTGCTGTGGGTGTGTGAGTTATGCATGTTTCGTGAGTATGTGTGGTAGTACAACAACACTATTAATATTACGAGTCGTACGAAGTACTTCGTACTTTGTACGAGTATACCTGGTATGCTTTATTGTATGAAAGAAAAAACGCACAACACCAGCACGGTCGCTAAGTTGTGTAGAATGTAAAACAAAATATCCACAAAACTGAGAAAGGCGTATGATACATACGTACTCGTACTCGTACTCGACTCGTACTCGACTCGTACTCGACTCGTACTCGTACTCGACTAGTTATCGTACTCGACTCGTACTCGTACTCGTACTCGTATTATACTCGAGCTCGTATTCGTACTCGAACAAAAACGGCAAGCAACAACAACAGCAGTAACAGCAGTAGCACTTCGAATGACATACGAACTCGTCGTACTCGTATCGTGATCGCGCCGCTCAAAAAACAAAAAAGTTAAAACGACTGCTGTCGCGTTCTGCCACCCTCGACACTTCAAGCCACCCCGTGATCACCTCGCCATCGGTTCCGCCCGGGTCGAGCTTTACTACCTCGCTGCCCCAGTGAGCCCCGTGGCCCGCATCGCTTGAAGCCCGGTGCTCACCGTGGCCCTCGTTCGCCCGCTCGAGCATGATGGTGTTCAAACCGCCTTGCTGTCACTCTCTGATTAAAAAAAATGGTGTGTGTTCCGAAAAATAAGCACCGCTTAAATGTTCTTTTACACTTATAAACGACCTTTATAATTATGACATACTGGATTGATACAGCAAGCAGCAACGCGGACAAAGACCCTTCATGCTTCACTCGTGTCTCGATGGACACGCCACGCCTAGCCACGAAAAAGGCGACCGCGCTCCTTCCGTCCCCCCCTCTACTGGCCAGCATCCTCCCATAGCGGCGATGGTGCCGGGCTCGCCCGCGCTGCCGCACTCTCTGGGCACCCGCAAGAACTCAAAACTGAAAGAGGAAGAAGCCTCTCGCAACTAAAGTATATACCGGAACAAAGAGAGGAGCAAGTAATGAAAGGAGGCGGTGTTCGAAGTGGGAGCTCTGAGAGGCGAGGGATGAGGGATCCCTGCGGGAGATATTAGTAAGTATGTCTATGTATATCGGAGCTCCCAGCAGGTACGTAAAACACGGAACTAAACACCGAGCAGATCCACAGAAGAAGAACGTACGTAGAACCTCGCTATATCTCGGATCTCCAAGAAACAACCACCAAATAAGGTTGCTGCCTCAGAGAAACAGCCTCGGCGTCCCGCACGGAACCTTTCTGCCTCGAAGAAAAAGTCTCGATGTCCCACCGTCTCGTAAGAACCCACGGATTGAAGGTCGCCGCGCTCGGCGGCGGCGCTTGACTCGAGAGTGCGCGCGGGCGGAAAGTCACGGGCGGAGGCTGAGGGGGGCGACCCTCGAGAAGAGCGGGCGAAAAAGCCAACGCGAGGCCGTCGAAAGGTGTCCCGAGTGTGACTCTGGTCTGAAGCCAAGTGCGAGCCCAAGATGTCCAAGATCACCACAGCGAGCGTCAAGGAACGTATATATATATCTATGTCTATGTCTATACTTCGAGCGATTTTTGCAGTGTAGTTCCATAGTTATTGATAAGGAGTTCACGAGGTGATGGCCGTGGATTACCTCCAGGAACTAGGGAAGCGGGGCTCACGAAGTGGGGTTCACAGCCCTGTAAACGTCGAAACTAGGCCGCGCAGGCGCCAGCAGAGGCGCCAGCAGGGCAGCAGGGAGCCTACTCCTCAAGCTGCTACGGCCGGCTCTGGAGCTGCCGACGTCCTCTTTCCAACGACGGCCGTGCGGAGAGATAGTGTAGAAGGTGTCCCCTCTGTAAGACGTTGTACAGCAGTGCCATAGCCACGTGCAGAACATCGTGAGAGCATCAATGCTGAAATACTTCGTACTGCACAATTTGTTTATACTATTCCTATCTATAGAGGGGAGCGAGTCTGTACGTACCGGTATTTATTTCGGCACCGTGCTATACCCTGAAAAACGCTTGGCGGACGACCCGACCGGGCGGATGCTGCGTTGCGACTGCAGCACGGAGACTGCAGCGTCACAGCTGTGTAAAACCATCCCGCATAGACGAGGAACAGTCACCTATAGTGACTGGTAACTCCGACCGGCAGCGCAAGCTCATCGAAAGTAAGAGTGGTTTGCATAACGGACGTAGTACTGTACGCACTACCAGGTACGAATTATTTGAAGCGGCGGGATTATGATGCAAACCAAGCGAGCAAGGTGCTGGTTCGTGCCAATTCCAACGCTTGCCGAGAGCGGCGATTTAATACCTGACGAGAGCGGCAGCTACCACGGTCCTCCGCAAGTTGACTCGACTCGTATCCCTACCTATATGCCCTGAGTGCAAGGAACACAACAACAGCAGCATCTTAACAGCAGCAGCAGCAGCAGCACAAGCAGCAGCATATTAAGCAGCAGCACAAGCAGCAGCATTCATTCGTAATAAGCTGCAGCACGTCGCAATACCAGTAACTCACAGCTGACGTATCTGTATAACTAATTTGGAATGATGGCGTAGGGCGTAGGGCGTAGGGCGTAGGGTGTAGGGTGTAGGGTGTAGGGCGTCGTAGAGTGTAGTATGTCTTTTTCCACTTGGAATTAGTGTGGAGGAGCACCTACTGTGGGTGGTACCGGAAGCGCCCTGGGCCGTCTCGGCTCCGGATTTCGACGAGAGAGGGTGTGCTAAGGTGCACCAGGGGCGAAATCGGCCCGCGGGAGGCGCGGCGGCCCCCGCTCGCCCGGGCACGACGGGCGCCCCGACCTCCCTGCGGCTGCTGTACATTCGTATGCGGGTTATCTGTGTGTGGCTGCTGTATATAAGGGTGGTTCCGGCTCAAAAACGAAGACATGATCGGTTATTATATTCTCGGACAGTAAATTTTTGCGGAGGAACGTGCTGGTGCCCTCGACGCGACACCGATCGAGGGTTAGAACGGCCGCCGACAGGCACGGCGAGCAAAACGCCGGGCGGGCGCTGGGGGAGAAAGGGTCGGAGAGGGGCGCTGGCCTCCTCCGGGCGGACTCTGCGCCGGGCTGGCGGAGGGAGCGGCATCGAGCGTTCCGGGGCGCGAGCACCCCGGAACTCTGTCGATTTTTTTCAAGGCTTATCACGGTGTTTTGGCGAGACGGTAACGACGGTAACGGCGGGACGGGACGGTTAAACCGTCGTTAAACTGTTCCCGTCGTCCCGTCAAATCCCGTCCCGTCCCGTCCCGCCAACAAATCTCCAACCGTTGAAATTTACCGTCCCGTCCCGTCATCGAAATCTGCCCCGTTGAACTTTACCGTCCCGTCCCGTCAAGAAAATCGCTCCCGTTGAAAATTACCGTCCCGTCCCGTCGAGATAATGTAATTTACCGTCCCGTCCCGTCATGCGCCGTTGTCTTTACCGTCCCGTCCCGCCGACAAAACTTGTCTCTCCCGCCAAGATTCACACCTGCCCGTTGTCTCTTCCCGTCATTCCCACCAAGAATCTACGAATTTCCAAAATTTGTTTGTCACTCCCTTCTTCCGCTCGCTGCCTCGGCAAGGTTTTTGCTTTGGCATGGCCCATAGCGAGGGGGGGGGTCTTTCTAGCGAGCAAGGCTAGACTCACCCTCAAGCGGACCGATACCTTCTTGCTGCTGCGCACCCGCCGCGAAGCGTGTGCAGCGGTAGAGTTGGATCGGCACTGGTGCGTCAGGCGCAAAAGTCCAGATGCACGGGCCGTTTTGGCCGTCGGTGTAGACAGCAATGTCCATCTCACTTTTGTGCGCGGAGGCAGACGCCATCAGAAAGGTGGACGGACACTACGTACACGGCCCTAGGTATGTTTGCTAGAGGGAGCTGTACTGTCTCAGTAACCTGGCTTCGCCATCAAAGGAGGAGGGAGCGTGTGGCGACGAGCTGGAGCCTCAGGGCAGGTTGACCCCTTCAGCGCGAGAATTTTTATTTTCCAGACCAAGCACCCTGAGTGCAACGAGAGAGAAAGCGAGGAGCCGACTGGGAAGGACAGCAACGAGAGCGTGTACGGACGGAGCGGCTCGAGTGTGGTCGTGCTAGGACTGGCCGAGCGCACCGGAGCGGCGCACCTGAGCAGCAGCACAGCAGCGCGCCGGCGCAGCAGCACAGAGCGGCACAGGAGCAGCGATCCGGAGCACGGACGACATCGACCCGTGACGAACGGACGAACATTTTTGTTTTTTTTTGTTGACAAATTCTTCGTTTTTTCCCGAATGTTGTTGTTGGGTCGGTGTGGATGACGTCACTGGTTTTGTAGAGAGACGCGGCAGAGATGGCGCGGACACCCCGGGTGCCTTCATTGTGTGCCTGATCGTGGAAGACCCCTTCAATGTGGAACGATTCCTAATCAGTGTCGATGTTTATAATGCTGTGCCTAACACAGACCGTTCAGGATAGATTCGGGTAATTGTCAATGACTGATGGCTTTGGTTGGCTGTTCTTTTTCACTGTGTGCCCGCGGACTGTCATTTGGCAGCACTTCAGACAGCAGCTGCGTGCTCCATCTTGTTCCCACGCCTACCGTTTGTTTTTGTACAGACAGCACTTCAGACAGTAGTTACGCTGTAGTCGGCAAATTCTTGGTAAAGAGTGGGAGGGGGGGGGGGGGGGACGATGCTGCTGTAGTCGAATGGAGATTGCGGGCGTGTAGTTCAGTTTTGGACACGCATAACATGCTGTAGGGATTTTTAGTGTACCTCTTCGGACTTGTGTATCCTTTCCCTGCTAAGTGTCGTGTTCTTTAGGATTCTCTGATGGCTCTAGCACTTTTGTGACCACGGGCCGTGATCTTGCTAGATCAGACTATAGGGATTAGCAACTGAAACGAGTTTAATGTGAAGACAACAACAACAACAACAACAACAACAACAACAACAACAACAACAACAACAACAACAACAACAACAACAACAACAACAACAACAACAACAACAACACACTGGTAATAGTACATTGCAAATATATTAAAGTATTTTCGTGTTGCCTCGCTCGTGCAGCAGTTATCTGTTCCTCTTGGGCACGTGTGCTTTTCGTCTAGGGGCGCTTCTGTCTCCCTGCGTCATTTGTATTCTGTTTCATTTCAGAACTTGTTTTTTATTTTGTCTTTTTTGTTCTTATTTTTTGGTTCGGCTCGTGTCGCTGTGTTCTCGTACCCGGTACGTTACGCATCTCACTTGCTTTACCCATTAATTTGCGTTTATTTTGTTTTGGTTTTTCTCTGTTTCACAGTCTGTGACCACAGAATTTGTATCTCTCTAGGATTGGGAATCAGGACAGGCACTGGGGTACTGATGTGGTTGAGTAGAAATAACGGGTTTAATGTGAAGACAACAACAACAACAACAACAACAACAACAACAACTGGTAGTTCCATAGTTATTGATAAGGAGTTCACGAGGTGATGGCCGTGGATTACCTCCAGGAACTAGGGAAGCGGGGCTCACGAAGTGGGGTTCACAGCCCTGTAAACGTCGAAACTAGGCCGCGCAGGCGCCAGCAGAGGCGCCAGCAGGGCAGCAGGGAGCCTACTCCTCAAGCTGCTACGGCCGGCTCTGGAGCTGCCGACGTCCTCTTTCCAACGACGGCCGTGCGGAGAGATAGTGTAGAAGGTGTCCCCTCTGTAAGACGTTGTACAGCAGTGCCATAGCCACGTGCAGAACATCGTGAGAGCATCAATGCTGAAATACTTCGTACTGCACAATTTGTTTATACTATTCCTATCTATAGAGGGGAGCGAGTCTGTACGTACCGGTATTTATTTCGGCACCGTGCTATACCCTGAAAAACGCTTGGCGGACGACCCGACCGGGCGGATGCTGCGTTGCGACTGCAGCACGGAGACTGCAGCGTCACAGCTGTGTAAAACCATCCCGCATAGACGAGGAACAGTCACCTATAGTGACTGGTAACTCCGACCGGCAGCGCAAGCTCATCGAAAGTAAGAGTGGTTTGCATAACGGACGTAGTACTGTACGCACTACCAGGTACGAATTATTTGAAGCGGCGGGATTATGATGCAAACCAAGCGAGCAAGGTGCTGGTTCGTGCCAATTCCAACGCTTGCCGAGAGCGGCGATTTAATACCTGACGAGAGCGGCAGCTACCACGGTCCTCCGCAAGTTGACTCGACTCGTATCCCTACCTATATGCCCTGAGTGCAAGGAACACAACAACAGCAGCATCTTAACAGCAGCAGCAGCAGCAGCACAAGCAGCAGCATATTAAGCAGCAGCACAAGCAGCAGCATTCATTCGTAATAAGCTGCAGCACGTCGCAATACCAGTAACTCACAGCTGACGTATCTGTATAACTAATTTGGAATGATGGCGTAGGGCGTAGGGCGTAGGGCGTAGGGTGTAGGGTGTAGGGTGTAGGGCGTCGTAGAGTGTAGTATGTCTTTTTCCACTTGGAATTAGTGTGGAGGAGCACCTACTGTGGGTGGTACCGGAAGCGCCCTGGGCCGTCTCGGCTCCGGATTTCGACGAGAGAGGGTGTGCTAAGGTGCACCAGGGGCGAAATCGGCCCGCGGGAGGCGCGGCGGCCCCCGCTCGCCCGGGCACGACGGGCGCCCCGACCTCCCTGCGGCTGCTGTACATTCGTATGCGGGTTATCTGTGTGTGGCTGCTGTATATAAGGGTGGTTCCGGCTCAAAAACGAAGACATGATCGGTTATTATATTCTCGGACAGTAAATTTTTGCGGAGGAACGTGCTGGTGCCCTCGACGCGACACCGATCGAGGGTTAGAACGGCCGCCGACAGGCACGGCGAGCAAAACGCCGGGCGGGCGCTGGGGGAGAAAGGGTCGGAGAGGGGCGCTGGCCTCCTCCGGGCGGACTCTGCGCCGGGCTGGCGGAGGGAGCGGCATCGAGCGTTCCGGGGCGCGAGCACCCCGGAACTCTGTCGATTTTTTTCAAGGCTTATCACGGTGTTTTGGCGAGACGGTAACGACGGTAACGGCGGGACGGGACGGTTAAACCGTCGTTAAACTGTTCCCGTCGTCCCGTCAAATCCCGTCCCGTCCCGTCCCGCCGACAAATCTCCAACCGTTGAACTTTACCGTCCCGTCCCGTCATCGAAATCTGCCCCGTTGAACTTTACCGTCCCGTCCCGTAAGAAAATCGCTCCCGTAGAAAATTACCGTCCCGTCCCGTCGAGATAATGTAATTTACCGTCCCGTCCCGTCATGCACAATGTGTCTTTACCGTCCCGTCCCGCCGACAAAACTTGTCTCTCCCGCCAAGATTCACACCTGCCCGTTGTCTCTTCCCGTCATTCCCACCAAGAATCTACGAATTTACAAATTAATTGTTTTGTCACTCCCTTCTTCCGCTCGCTGCCTCGGCAAGGTTTTTGCTTTGGCATGGCCCATAGCGAGGGGGGGGGTCTTTCTAGCGAGCAAGGCTAGACTCACCCTCAAGCGGACCGATACCTTCTTGCTGCTGCGCACCCGCCGCGAAGCGTGTGCAGCGGTAGAGTTGGATCGGCACTGGTGCGTCAGGCGCAAAAGTCCAGATGCACGGGCCGTTTTGGCCGTCGGTGTAGACAGCAATGTCCATCTCACTTTTGTGCGCGGAGGCAGACGCCATCAGAAAGGTGGACGGACACTACGTACACGGCCCTAGGTATGTTTGCTAGAGGGAGCTGTACTGTCTCAGTAACCTGGCTTCGCCATCAAAGGAGGAGGGAGCGTGTGGCGACGAGCTGGAGCCTCAGGGCAGGTTGACCCCTTCAGCGCGAGAATTTTTATTTTCCAGACCAAGCACCCTGAGTGCAACGAGAGAGAAAGCGAGGAGCCGACTGGGAAGGACAGCAACGAGAGCGTGTACGGACGGAGCGGGTCGAGTGTGGTCGTGCTAGGACTGGCCGAGCGGCACCGGAGCGGCGCACCTGAGCAGCAGCACAGCAGCGCGCCGGCGCAGCAGCACAGCAGCGCACAGGAGCAGCGATCCGGAGCACGGACGACATCGACCCGTGACGAACGGACGAACATTTTTGTTTTTTTTTGTTGACAAATTCTTCGTTTTTTCCCTGAATGTTGTTGTTGGGTCGGTGTGGATGACGTCACTGGTTTTGTAGAGAGACGCGGCAGAGATGGCGCGGACACCCCGGGTGCCTTCATTGTGTGCCTGATCGTGGAAGACCCCTTCAATGTGGAACGATTCCTAATCAGTGTCGATGTTTATAATGCTGTGCCTAACACAGACCGTTCAGGATAGATTCGGGTAATTGTCATATGACTGATGGCTTTGGTTGGCTGTTTTTTTCACTGTGTGCCCGCGGACTGTCATTCTGGCAGCACTTCAGCAGCAGCTGCGTGCTCCATCTTGTTCCCACGCCTACCGTGTGTTTTTGTACAGACAGCACTTCAGACAGTAGTTACGCTGTGGTCGGCAAATCCATTGGTAAAGAGTGGGAGGGGGGGGGGGGGGGACGATGCTGCTGTAGTCGAATGGAGATTGCGGGCGTGTAGTTCAGTTTTGGACACGCATAACATGCTGTAGGGATTTTTAGTGTACCTCTTCGGACTTGTGTATCCTACTTTCCCTGCTAAGTGTGCGTGTTCTTTAGGATTCTCTGATGGCTCTAGCACTTTTGTGACCACGGGCCGTGATCTTGCTAGATCAGACTATAGGGATTAGCAACTGAAACGAGTTTAATGTGAAGACAAAAACAACAACAACAACAACAACAACAACAACAACAAAACAACAACAACAACAACAACAACAACAACAACAACAACAACAACAACAACAACAACACTGGTATGTACATTCAAATTATATTAAAGTATGTTTGTGTTGCCTGCTCGTGCAGCAGTTATCTGTTCCTCTTGGGCACGTGTGCTTTTCGTCTAGGGGCGCTTCTGTCTCCCTGCGTCATTTGTATTCTGTTTCATTTCAGAACTTGTTTTTTATGTCTTTTTTGTTCTTATTTTTTGGTTCGGCTCGTGTCGTTGTGTTCTCGTACCCGGTACGTTACATCTCACTTGCTTTACCCATTAATTTGCGTTTATTTTGTTTTGGTTTTTCTCTGTTTCACAGTCTGTGACCACAGAATTTGATCTCTCTATAGGATTGGGAATCAGGACAGGCATTGGGTGTACTGATGTGGTTGAGTAGAAAGAACGGGTTTAATGTGAAGACAACACACACACATACTTAGTGCGGCAGGCAGTAGCACATCACCAGTACAAACTAAAAATAGGACACAAAATAGACTGGGATCGGCCAAACTAGACGGGGATCGACCAAAATAGACTGGGATCGACACACAGCTCAGGACGAGCATCGCTCAAACACCCGAGCAAGAGGTGCTCATCATCCAGTTGACACACTCATGCCAGAGAGACATACTTGTATTATTACAGTAATAGCACGTTGGGACAAAGTCCCGCCATCACAGTTGACCGCATTAACCATAAGACCAGAGTAGTGTTATAAGGATTACCCTGGGCTGGGGAATCGATCGATCTGTTACCCCTATAGCTCAGCGGTAATACCCTCACACTTGGCGTCGTCGGCAGGACACGGGTTCGAATCTCACTTCAAACGTTCCTTTTATAGAAACGCTTGCGCGTGCGTCCCTAAAAAACACGTCTCCCTGGTTCCCCAGGTACTGAAACGAAACGGGTAGGCCAACGTACGGCCGTATACGGTACCGACGTCCCAAACATCCCACCGTTCAGAGGGGGGGGGAGAGTGTTATAAGGATTACCTTGGGCTGGGTAATCGATCTTCACACCTGGCCGAACGGCAGACCGCTGAGCTTGGATCCCTCCACTTCCTTCCTTTATGTGAGATTTTTTTTTCTCTTCCTCTGGTTTTTATTTCCCATGGTTGAATAGAAAAAGTCATTTTATTTGTACTTTATTTTATTTCCAGCTTAGTAGAGCAGGGTAGCACGTAGCCAACAAGCACAACACGAGTGAGCGAGGCAACATGCATTGCTTTCCTTAGTGCTGTAGGCAGTGGCTTCTCGCGCGTAGAGGGTACAGTCTCACTACGAGCAGCGCTGTAGCCCAAGTACCTGTACGAAGTAGAGCATTTCGTAGCCCATTTAGTTACTTTCGTTTTCTCTCTTACAGCTCTCGATTCATGGTATAAAACCGTACACTGTCTGTGAGGAGCTACCTATGATGAGACGTGTACACGTGTGGGTAAAACCTGCGCGTGTACCTAACCGTAGCAGTAGTAGTAGCAGTAGTACCAGCGACCACTTGCTCCTCCCGTTGATTTCGGGGCGCATATGCACGCCGTCCAGACTCAGTAATGAGCGCGCTCTTTGATGCATGCGATCGCTAGTACGCTTGCAAATTTTATGCCCTCTACTACGTCCCCCTCGCGCGTCCTTAATTTTTGAGACGTACCCAGCCAGGTTGTTCTCTGGACTTTTGTTTTTTCCTAAATATAACAAGTGCCGACGCGTACCGATTTTTGTGCGATAATGACACGTTGCTCCTTAGCGTAGCGTTCAAGGCTTCAGGCTTGAGTACGTGTACCCAATGCCCCGTAGATTTTCTTTGTTCCATTGCTTAAACAGGATTGCTTACCTATGTACAGCATACAGCAGTGCACGTACTTCAAAGTCAGTTTTTCTATTTTCGGCGGGAAATGACCTGCTCGTACGTACAGCGAATCCACTGCCCCCCCCCACATTTGACGTCGTCGAGGACACGGGTTCGAATCTCACTTGAACGTTTCTTTTTAGAAACGCTTGCGCGTGCGTCCCTAAAAAAGAAAAAACACGTCTCCCTGGTTCCCCAGGTATTGAAACGAAGCGGGTAGGTCAACGTACGGCCGTATACGGTACCGACGTCCCAAATATCCCGCCGTTCAGAGGGGGGGAGAGTGTTATAAGGATTACCCTGGGCTGGGTAATCGATCGATCTTTTACCCCTATAGCTCAGCAGGTAATACCCTCACACCAGCCATAAAACGGAGAAAGCTTCCTAAAGTCATATCTCGTGAACCACTGCAAACCAGGCTACATATATACATCGGGGACGCTAACCCTGATATACCACTGCGTATGCAAAAAAAAAACAAAAAAACGTATGTGAAAAATTCTCAACGTTTGTTTTTCCCCAATAGATCTCGCCGAGGTATCCGCGAAAACTCCAAAACAGCAACTTTTCGACACACAATTCGTATATAAATCGTACTTCTCAATCAAACCGAAACTTAGTGAAGACAGTGCTGAAGACACAAGGAGAAGAGCGATAAAAAAGTCTCGTTGCCCAATTCGCCATACACCAAGAGTTATTACCAAAACCGATTCCACACACTAAGTCAAGTCAATACGAAAAAAGGCTATTTCTGCGATACCCAGCTCAATTTTGAGAAATTCACCATATTTTGTTACCCCGGATTTGAATTTCAAGTTTAAAGCCATTCACTGTCGGCCCTACTTTTTTTTTTGTTCTACTACAGTAGTTTTGGTCGCTTTCGTATTGTTTCGGGTGGTTGGATCGGTCATATCGCTTGGAAGAAGAAAAAAAGCTATACGTAGGGCCGAAGGTCAAAAAGTCGATGAGTGCATGAGTTACCCCGTGTCCAAAAATCAAGCCCAAATTCATTTAATTGAAGGGGGAATCGCCAAATCCGACTTTTAAACCGTTTTATGGCTGGCCCAGCTCGAAGTACAGAGCAGTAGAATAAGTAGCTGCAACACGCGCATGGAAACCGCACAACAAGTACAGCAGGGTGTAAAAACCGTGATCAGAGACACATAACAGCAGTACTTTTAGCCCTGCACAGCATTGTATAGCAGGGCGTGAGTACTCGTACTTTTACATATTCGAAGTACAGTATGTGCTCGTACTCCTACAAAATGCTCGAGCTTATTGCTGGCTGTACAGCCAGTACCTATTTTTGAAGCTGTGTACGTACTCGTACGAACATGCTTCCAGGCATACCTGGTACGTACATTATCACCTTTACAGTACCTGGTACATTAAAGGTACATTAAATCGAGTAAGACTCACAACTGCTGTCGTATTTAAAAAAAAGTACAGAACATAAAAAGCCGCACACTGCAGCAACTTGCGTGTGGACTATGAAAACAAATCGAGTGCATATTATTTAGAGTAGGGCACGACTTGAAAAAAAAGGAATACTAATAATTCATTCGAGGGAAACAATTATTAAAGCCACACTACTCGTACTCCTGTGGAACTGGTTGCTGTCGACACTGCCTGTCCGTGTGGCACCACAGCAGCAGCAGTGGTGTACAGCATTAGTAGTAGTAGATCAAAATGACAATGATATCACTCGCTATTGCATACATATGTGTACCCTCTCCTCGCGTACATGCATACACTCTCGAACAAACTTGTTCAAGTCGACCCTCTCGCCACAGCAGCACTACAGTTGTGAAAAGTAGAGAGCATCTACACCGTGAACTCTCTCACTCGTGGATATGCCCTGTGAAGCAACATGGACCTCGGCTCTTCGAAGCAGGCGATGCAACAGTCTGCCAAAATATTACTCCTGTATGATACTACTCACAGATATTTAAAAAAGTCACCCCTTCGTGTTCGTGACTACCCCCCCCCCCTGTTAAGATTCGAAGATATGCTCGACATGCCACCCAAGATCCAAGATTGTGCCTACTTCTCGCTTCTCTCTCTCTGCCCCCGAACGCGTTCTCGGCGAGGTAGGCGGGGGGCACGAAGGGCGAGGGGCGTCGGAGCCGATCCTCGAAGAGAGCGCCCGAAGAAATGAAAAACCCCTCGAGATATTGAGGTGCCGAGATTCCGATACTGAGGCCGGCCCGGAATTAAAATTATTTATTGTGCGAGCTCCAGGGTTGAACCAACATGAACATATAGATATATATATACGTTCCTTGACGCTCGCTGTGGTGATCTTGGACCTCTCGGGCTCTCACTTGGCTTCAGACCAGAGTCACACTCGGGACACCTTTCGACGGCCTCGCGTTGGACTTTTCGCCCGCTCTTCTCGAGGGTCGCCCCCCTCAGCCTCCGCCCGTGACTTTCCGCCCGCGCGCACTCTCGAGTCAAGCGTTGCCACCGAGCGCGGCGACCTTCAATCCGTGGGCTCTTACGAGACGGTGGGACATCGAGACTTTTTCTTCGAGGCAGAAAGGTTCCGTGCAGGACGCCGAGGCTGTTTCTCTGAGGCAGCAAGCTTATTTCGTAGTTGTTTCTTAGAGATCCGAGATATAGCGAGGTTCTACGTACGTGCTTCTTCTGTGGATCTGTTCGGTGCTTGGTTCCAGCAGAATGTTTGTATCGTTTTTTTACGTACTTGCTGGGAGCTCCGATATACATACATCGTACGTCGTACCAGGTAGCTGTTTTCTTTGATAGCTCGGACTCCCGAAAGTGACCGCTTACTCTCGACTACCTCACTGGGCAGCTCGTCTATAGCCCCTTCCATCTCCTCCGCCTCACCTCGTGGGAATACGAGTGAGGACACAAGTACAATACGATAACAATCATTTCGGCTGAATCCTAACTGTACTCTCTGTACTACTCGTACAACAGCAGCACAGCAGTAGTACTAATAGTACCATCAAGATTATTTCGTGGTTGTTTTCTTGGAGATCCGAGATATAGCGAAGTTCTACGTACGTTCTTCTGTGGATCTGTTTGGAGTTTGGTTCCAGCAGCAGCATATCGTTTTTTTAGGTTCGATATACATACATCGTACGTCGTAGCTCTTTCCTTTGATAGCTCGGACTCCCGAAAGTGACCGCGTACTCACGACTACCTCCCTGGGCAGGTCGTCTTTAGCCCCTTCCATCTCCTCCGCCTTACCTCGTGGGAATACGAGTGAGGACACAAGTACAATGAATACGATAACAATAATTTCGGCTGAATACTGCTATACTCTGTGTACTACTACTAGTACAACAACAGCACAGCAGTAGTATTGTTACGGCGGTCCAGGTGCTTGGGTACGGAAAATACGGTGATGTGTCGTAGCTACTTATACTAGCTACGCGCGGAGGGCTTGGAGTATGAGCGGGGAACAAGTGGTGAGGCACTCCCCGCTGCACTCTAGTGGGAAGGTGACAATAGTCAACCGTCACCTAAGGTTTCCAAGATACTGATGGCGTTTAGACACGGGGTCAGTATCTGGAGGTCGGACTACAACCACGTGTCTACTCGATACGGCCCCGACGAACGAAAGATGAAGCATTGCTACACGTACCACCTCTGTGCCTATGTATCACACGAATTACACGCATTGCATGCTATCGCACAGTGTATGCTCGAATACCCCCTTTGTTCTTGTCTGGATCTCGGAATGGATGCATTGCGAGAACATGGACATTCTACCCTACCAATATGTGAGAACAGGAGACGGATACGTTGGATAGCGAGCAAGGAAGGACCTGTGAGCCGGACTGATCCTACAACGAACACAGACTGGATTCAAGGTGAGTGGCATGTATTTAGACCTTGGTCCAGCCGTAAAATGGTGAACCGCATATGAGATTGTGTAGGAGTACAGTCGTCGGACCAGGCCTGGAACAATGTGCGCGAGGTACTCGGACAGACGGATCGTACGACGATGATAATTGTAGCCGATATCATGTGGTAAGAGGTGCACGAGTTCGCCTCGTTTTGGATAAATTTCAGGATCGTATCTCTGAGCAACTTTATCGCATGGAATAAAGGCCCAGTGCGCCTACCCATGCATGCCCACCACCAATGCGCGACCTATCTGCACGCGTTGGGGGGGGGGAGGCTAGGCATGCATCCTTGTGAGGAAAGAGATTGGTGCATCGAACTCGTAAACGATCAGAATGGCCTTGCACCGACGTCGGTCGTCGTAACGGTACATAGGATCCTGGTATGTATCACATTGTATGATACTGGTACGTACCTGATAAAAACGCACGAATGCATTGCGAATCTGTACCGCAGACAGAGAGACGTACGAGGAACACAGCAGTGCACGCGTGGAACTCTGGATATTTGCACTCGGACTGTACGAAGTTTGTAGCCGTCTGGTGTATGAGGAGATTAGTATGTCTGTCTCGCATGATACCGTCAACATTTATTTCAGGATCACTGGTGTTCTTGTTACTGCATGTATTTCAGTACAAGCAGTCGTCGTACGAGAAGTACGAGTACGCGTACAGTATTGGGAGTGAAATCCTACTACAGTACGAGTACTACTGTATATACTGCTGCTATTCTGGGGTTACTCGAAGTTCACGTACGGTACGAGTACAAAGACATATATCGGTTTACGAATAAAGTATACCAGTAGATCTCTGTACAGCAGTATCATATACCAGGTATGTATATACGTAGCCCGGCTGATTACCCGCAAGCCCACAGCCACGCGCGACCTGCCCGCATGCGCTGAGGGGGGGGAGGCTAGGCAAGCAGCCATAAACGTCAAGAGGTTGATACGACGCAATCCACTCGTAAACGATCATAACGTATGTGGTACCGCGTCGGTTTACGTGGTTGGTCGAAACGGTACATATACGTTGGACGAAACGGTACATATACGTACTGCAAATTATCCCACTTTCGTCGAATCGGCACATGATATTCTGAAACCGTCAAGCACCGACATCGTTGATTACGACGGTACGTCGTTCTCGTCGTATACTCGTATGGTACGACGGCGGTGTATATACCTGAAACTTGGCTACCGTCTACGACTATATGCAGTTGTACATATATACCACCCCCGATACATCACGGAGTGTTGTTTACAATAGTATGCACTACGCGATACACTCCCAGTAAGTAGGACGATATGATCCCTACGTACGTACGTACATACATAGTCGGATTGTTCGAACTTCAGCAGGCTGGTATATACAGTACGTACACATACATTTCTTTCTCGTACGCATGAATATCATATACATATCGTGCCAAGTACCTGGTACTCGTACGTACGAGTATATGATACTACGTACTGGTGATATATACATATCAGTTTGATACTGGCAGGATACCAGAACCAAACACTCACTCGTACCGCATACGCCCGTACTGGCAGTACCCGCAGTATTTCGGCCGTCAGTGTTGCTCGTGTTGCCATCAAACGCAGCGTTTCGGGAACTACTGCATGCAATACACTGCTGATGTATGTAGTACTCCCAGTACATATACTGGTATACTCCGATACCTCTATAACTCGTAGTGTATGCGTGTTGGGAGTACGAAGCGTGCAGGGAGCATCTGATCTGCACTACGTGCATCAGTACTCTCATTATTGCTCACTACAGCAGTATCTATTCTAAAATACAGACCCATACCATAAAAGTGTCGCCAGCATCAGCAGTATATTATACGTACCTGGTACGTCATACTGCAACACCATGGTGTCTGTTTGTTGACGTTAATGGAAGACACTCGTCGCATCAAAATGCTCTGGCCACCAAATAATACTCCGAAGTGTGACGGTGAGGGTTAGACGTATCTATCGTAGATCTCAGAACACGTACGCATGGACGGAGACATCACAAAGTCAAGCACCAAAGATCCGGCCAGACCGGATCGGAGGGCGTTAGAGGTCCGCTAAGCGTAGACCTCTCCCCTCAAGCTGACTCGATGCTCCTCCATCCTTAATGCCCGATTGGAGTGAGGCTCGGTGAGTCCCCCACGGTGCCAGAACTATAATAGACCCGTCGTGTACCACGACGGTAGCATTCTCCTTGCTAATCATAAGAAAGAACTGTGCTCGGTTACGTCGACCGTAACGACGGCTACAAGGGACCATCGCTCCGGGACCTCTCCAAGGCGACTTCTACGCGACAGCGACGACGACGGCGGAGCCTAGTAATTACATTGGTGACCAGTGACTTAAGAATACTATGCCTCGCAGCTCATCTCGCGGGCGCAAAGCGCGCGCTAAAGCGAGGAACCCTGGAAAACAACCGGCAGCGACGCCGGTTCCACCCCCTCCCGAGAAGAACTCCTTCGCGGCCCTCGACAACTCCAACGAGGACGAGGAGGAGCTCGAGCTCGAGGAGGAACTCGAAGAGGAGGGAGCCGAGGAGCGTCTCGCGGAGCACGGCAGATAAATGGAATCCGCCGACGAGGAGTCCCACGCAGAAGAGACTGGGGACGGCGACAACGCCTCCAGCCTGGCCGAGGACCTGCTCTCGGGGCCGAACGCTCAGTCGACCTTGGCGGCGACCGACCCCGTGCGGATCGAGACGGCCGCTCACATTCACGAATGCATGGAGAAGGGCACCACGCCAGCACCGTGGGTGCTGCAGATGGTGCTCCCGCCTGGCGCAACGCACGCTGGAGTCACTCAGGCCCAAGCGGACCAGGTGAGGCAGAGTAACCCTCCCGACACTCACGCTCAAACCCCCCAAAATCTAGACCGTGCTTTCGTTCGTGCTCAGACTGCTTCCTACTCTCGTTTCCACACAGAGTAGCTCAGACAGCAACAACAGTGCCGATCAACGAACCGAAACAACACCGGTTGCTACGACCACAGCCCCTCTAGCCCCTTTCGCGCCTGCTAGCTCGCCGATAACGATCACAACCTCAGCCGCAACCTCCGAATTTCCTTGTTTGAGATTCGCGATGGTGCGAGCAAGCAGAACGATGCGGTTGACCGGGCTAAAGAGGTTCGTGAAAGCATTGACCCAGTCGAATACTGTAGCAGAAGTAGCGAATCAGCAGCAGTCATCGACTAGATTGGTAGCTAAACGTGGTATAGGATCAGCAGTACAAACCCACAGCAAGGTCGAGAAGAGTAGTCAACGTAGGAGAGTTACGTTTTCACCTTCCGTGGCGCCTCAAGCTTTGTATGTTTCTGTTTCCCGCACTATGAATGAAAAAATTCAACATCCAATTACACTATCATGCAGCACAAATAAGGAAAAGCACTTTGAAGCCTTCCATGCGTCTGCTCTGTGCGGATACCCAACATATCCCACTGCTCTGAACTCGACGTCTAAACGCGTACGGGTTCACGCCAGAGTGAATAATATCCCGGCACCCGATGTCACTATAGACACGGCGTCGGATGTACCATGTATATCAATACAGTATGTACAAAATCACCCCACACTGAAAACCACTGAAATGTTCGCGGTACCTCAAGGAGCTATAAACCTCAGCAGTGCCGATGGTTCACCCCTCAAAATTTTAGGGTACGTTCGTTTTCAGCTAACATTAGGAGATATTACTCTTCCCGTTGAAGCGCTCGTATTACCATCTTTAGGGCCTGATATAATGCTTCTCGATAATACGATTATGGGCGCGTTCGGTGCCATACTCGACTGGAGTAACGAACAGCTCTCGTTCAAAAATTCCAAAGTCAAAATCAAAGCGTCCCACCGTAGAGCAAACGTGACAAAACACTCCGAGAGTTCTGAAATGTCTCAGTGCTCCGTAGTGACCATTGATCCTCGTGTAGAGTCCGTACCAGTATTTTTGAAAAATAAATGTACAATCCCTCCACAGAGCGAAATGGCTGTACATGTTGTTTCTGCACAAGCACCCATCGAAGACACGGCTGCACTCATTGAGCCTCTAATTGTGACGTACGACGAAATTGCATCTTCCCAGGCACCCGACGCTTTTGAACATTTAGTTGTCGCACGTACTGTTTGCAACTGGTCCGCTGCTGATAAAATCGCAGTGATCCAAATCGCCAACCCGTCCCATCAATACGTATATTTGAAACAGAATACCGTATTGGGACAAATCGCGCCAATATCTGATGTGCCTAATAAAACAGTCAGTGCAGTTCAAACCGACTGCAAGACAATAGAGTCCACACGCCACGAACTGCGTGCCGCACTCAGTAACGCTTTTGATCAAACTACGTTTTCGACTGGCGAATGCGAACAAGTACTCGATTTATGCACGAAGTACCGTAGCGTTTTTTCTTTGTCGCCTCGCGAGCTAGGAAAATGTACACTCGGAGAAGCTGAATTCCCTCTGGAACCCGGCACACGCCCGGTCGACAGGGCACCATACCGAGCTAACCCACGCGTACAGGAGACCATCGATAAATGTGTTAATCAGATGGAAAAAGACGGAATTATTGAACAACGTCCGAGCCCCTGGGGGTCCGCTGTTACGATTGTAGCTAAGAAAGATGGAACACCCCGATTTTACGTCGACTACCGGTCGACCATCAACAAAAGCTTGATTAGAAAATCATGGCCAATGCCGCAAGTCCAGGCACACCTCGACACGGTCGGAGGGGCACGTTATTTTACAGTGTGCGACGTACAGAACGCTTATCATCAGATACCAGTAGCAGCCAGCGAACAAGACAAAACGGCTTTCGTCACGCAGAACGGAAAGTGGGTATTCAAACGTTTACCCTTTGGAATAGCTAACGCGCCCTTCCTCTTCTCGCGGATAATGTCACTAGCTTTTGCGCAGTTCGGCCCCAAAAGTGGTCTGCTGGTATATATGGATGACTGCATATGCTGTTCAGCTACCTGGGACAGTCACATCCAACTCTTAGAAAACATGTTCAAAGCATTACAAGCAGCGGGCCTTACTCTGAAACCATCGAAGGTACAGTTTGGACCCAAGGAAGTAAAATACTTGGGACACATACTGACAGCCGACGGAATTCGGATTGGTACGGATCGGATAAAGGCAATAGTCGACCTACCCACGCCCAAGAATATAAAAGAACTAAGATCGGTGCTAGGCATGGTAAATTTTGTCAGGAAATTTATACCAAATTTAGCGGGCATCTTAGCCCCACTCGTAGCACTCACGAAAAAAGAGGCCGTGAAAGAGATCGCAAAACGTTGGAACTCAGAGCACGACCAAGCGTACGCAAAAGTGAAACAACTACTTACTGAAGCGCCCGTCTTGCAATTCCCGGATTTTTCAAAAGATTTTGTGATCCACGTGGATGCATCCGAAGCTGGTGCTGGGGCTTTCCTCGGCCAGCAAAAAGGTGACGATCTCGTGATCATCGCTTTTTTTAGTCACCGTTTTAACGAAAGCCAGCGACACTACTCTGCCACGCTCAAGGAATGTTATGCAGTTGTACTTGCAATCCAACATTGGAGACCCTATCTTTGGGGACGACATTTCGTGTGCGTAACAGATCATGCAGCGCTTAGGTACCTCTATTCAATGCAGGATACATCAAATATGTTAACTCGGTGGGCTATTGCCTTACAGTC
>MEHQ01004490.1:0-14148 GCA_008828725.1 Saccharina japonica | reverse complement strand
TTGTCGGCTGTGGTTGTATTCGAAACTACTGTGACTTGATCAATGTTTTTGCGCACCGTGTTCTGTGTCGTCCGCAGTTTAACGACGATTGCTTGTATCGTTCAAAGCGTCGGGTATTCTGTTGACAGGTCACTTGATGTTATGGACACAAAGAACTGGCGCCGAACTTGTGTTTTGCACGCAGCTCTTTGTGTACGCAGTTGTGTAGTGCGTGGTCTGTGGATGCTAGCGAAATAGGTGGGTGTACGGAATCTACGGAATCTACAGCAGTGCAGTTGTCGTTTTGGCCTATATCGGTGTCGCGAATAGCAATACCCATTCATTTTTTAACACTTTCGAAACGCTATGTGAACACAACTTTGTATAATAGGATCATCGGTCAAGGCAACGAACACAGCCTACACATACATGCACAAGAGCATCGCAGCTAAAAAAGCTTCCCTCGTTATGCGCCATGTACGCTGCACGAGTTTTTTCTCGACAAAATCGCACCTGTTGTAGCACCAGCAGCAGTACGCCAAGTACTTCAGTAATCGCGTACTCGGTAGTGTTAGTTTTGTGTCATAGCAGTACGCGAACCCCAGCAGTTAACAAAAATCTTTAATTTTCCTCGGCCAAGGCGCTTGGAAATTCGTAAATGTTAGGGCCCAGGAGTGTCGTCCTGCACTATTTTCAAGTTAAAATAGGTAATGTTTCGTTATTTTCGTCTAAAACTTCCAGCCTGAAATTCCTTAACTGTCGGAATTCTTAAGTGCTGGCGTATCTGTTATCTTCAGTTTTTGGTACGTAGGGCCTTGCTGTTATGGGTATTGACTCCAAGCGAGAGCTGTTCTCGGTTGCTTGGGTTTTTTTTGTGAAGTCGCAGTTGGAGTTGGGGCTTGAGGTATCGAGCAGTCCTATACCCCCCCGCTCGGGACGATGGATTTTCCGATCTTTGATATTATTGTCTGGATCTACATTCGTCACCACATGTGTACAGTGTTGTACATGCTGAGTGCACGGATCTAAGTTGTGTCTGGGTCTTGCTGAGATCGCGAGATACTACGTGTATCCAGATACCATAACATCCTATTCTTAGTTGGACTTGGGGTAGATGTGGAGTACTCATTAATAGTTGTAAACAGGTTCCCGATGTTGTCACAGGTGTCGCAAAGAAGGCTTATTTGCGACACGATCTGAACATGTTTTGGTTGACCCAAGATACCACACATCTCCTCGAGTACAGGCCCGTTGTGGCTGCGGGATAGCTTCAGTGGTAGCCATACGCCATGCTGACACACCTTCGGCAGTTGGGAGTCAATCTGAGTTTTCTGCCGCGAACGCAGCGCGTTGTCGCAAATATGCCCCTTATTTGCGACACCGTGTCGCAAATAGCTTATTTGCGACACGGTCTGGACATTTTTCGGTTGCCCCAAGATACCACTTATTATCTCCTCGAGTATAGGCCCGTTTCGGCTGCGCGATAGCTTCAGTGGTAGCCTTACGCCATGCTGACACACCTTCGGTAGTTAGGAGCCAATCTGAGTTGTCTGCCGCGAACGCAGCGCGATGTCGCAAATAAGGGTCTTATTTGCGACACGGTCTGAACATTTTTCGGTTGCCCCAAGATACCACGTATCTCCTCGAATACTGACCCGTTTCGGCTGCGCGATAGCTTCAGTGGTAGCCTTACGCCATGCCGACACCCCCTTCGTAGTTCGGAGTCTATCTGAGTTGTCTGCCGCGAACGCAGCGCGGTGTCGCAAATAAGGGTCTTATTTGCGACATCGTGTCGCAAATAGCTTATTTGCGACACGGTCTGAACATTTTTCGGTTGCCCCAAGATACCACGTATCTCCTCGAGTACTGACCCGTTTTGGCTGCGCGGTAGTTTCAGTGGTAGCCTTACGCCATGCCGACGCACTCTTGGTAGATAGGAGTCAATCTGAGGTTTCTGCCGCGAACGCAGCGCGGTGTCGCAAATATCTATTTGCGACACCGGTGTCGCAAATAACTATTTGCGACACCGGTGTCGCAAATAATACCCCAGATTAAAACGACATTTCGGCGCTCACACAACCACAATCGCTACAACACTGCCAAGGGTTTTCACGACAGCTCTATATATTTCGTATTATACTTCGTGTATTGTAAAACATGAAAACGACAGCAGCAGCAAGTAGCTGTGACCCAAGGATACATTTACAAACCGCGCATTTTAGTAAAGTTGTGATATATCACACATACAGATACATATATACCAGGTACGTACAACATGGTCTCGTCTACATGTATATATCTACAGGTACGAAAATCTACATGATACGAAAACCCGACAAAAACGCACGCCTGATATAGTGTTGGCTATGCAGAACAAGACTCGTACAGGTCGTAACTGCTGTGTCGTCTCACTTGTCGAACTTGAGGAGGGTCTTCGCCGCTGGTGCCTCTTTGAGTGTACGAAGGGGGGCGGTGGAAGTGTGTGGTACTGATGAGGGCAGAGTGGGTATGGTTGTGTCGACGTGTGCGATGCCGTTTTTATTGGCCAAACTTTCGTCCGTCGTACCTCGTGAGCGCATTCTACCAAACGAAGTGAGAAATCTTTGACTAAAGTTACACCCAGAAAAAAATGAACTACACCCCCCAAAAAGACGGACCCACCTGCTGTGTGGTATGTATGATCCGTATTGTATCCTATGATGTTGTGTCAATTTATCAACGAGAGTATACGCATGATCGAAGTATCACCCACAGTTTGCCAATACGTACGCGTAGAACGTTCGACGAAATACTGCTGTGTCGTCGCGCTTGTCAAACTACAATCGATCCGCTGTGTGTGTACGTATGACAAAGGCGGTTGATGTATGTGTGGTGTTAAATATGGCGGTCGGTATTGTCGTGTCCACGTTGGTTGGCGATGCCTCTTTGTTGGAAGAGCTATTGTAGCACCTCGTCGGCACCTTCCACCGAAGTATGAATTTATCACTGAAGTTACACCCCCCCCCCCCCCCGGGAGAAAAACAAACTACACCCGGGAACTATCAATAGACCAATCAATCCGATGATGATGTATACGTTCAGATGATTCGTAGTGTATCATACGTGTCAATTCATCTTTCACAATACACCGACGATCGAAGTATCATACGGAGCTTGCAAACCCATATATATAGTCGGTCAGGCTCCAAATATCCGAATTCCCCCAACACCAAGTAACACTTATTGAAGAGTTTCGGGAAAAAAAATGAAAAAAAAAAGTCGATGCCCATGCTGGTGCTCATGAATGGCGGGGTACTTGTCCAGGAATATTACGACTTGCTCATGTTTGGGGGTTATTGTCCAGCATTTCAAAAAGTCATTATCGACACGATTTTTTTTTTACAGCAGGCGAACCACAAGGTCGAGAGTGAGAAACGTGTGACTACTGCACGAAATTCCATGGACTTCCGGTCGACCACGGTGCTCCACCACCTTCCGCCGTGACCTTCTCCCTCCGCTCCTCCCCCCGTATCAAATTTCCCACGGTCGTTGCCGTCCTGCTTGCGGTTGTCCAACTCATCGCGGTTGTGTGCATACGCATCGTGGATTTTTTCCCGTTTGTTTCCATTTCGAACAGCGCGAATACATCCTTCACATCCCCACCCCGTCTTGCCCGCCTGGTCTGAAATCAGACCTACCTGCTACTGTGCTGCTTTCGACACCACAGCAGCAGTATCACGAAGCCACGACTGGTTGGGGAAGGCGGCGAGCCCTGCCGCTCTACGATTTTTTGCGGCGAGTGGGTACTCGCCTCTACCACATCCTCCTCGCGGTCTCCCAGCTTTGAGGTTGCGTGCCGGTGTCTGTTTGCTCTCGTATGAGTAAGCACCCATCATTTCTCCTTCCAGCAGAACACTACTTTCCCCGCCACGGCATCACCAGCCGACCACTCGTCCAAGGAAGATGGCGCGCCCTGTCGCCGTACGCTGTGGTGGCGTGTCGTGGGACAAGTGTGGTGTTAATTGTTGCTGTGCCATATCCGTCGCACCCGCCGTCGCTCGGTCGACCGCGCCCCCGCCGCCGCTCGTTCGACCGTGCGCCCAACGCCACTCGATCGACTGTGGCGGCCTTGAGTTGCCCTCGTCGATCGCCCGCCGCCGCTGCTCGCTCGGTCGCTCGTCCGCCGCCGCCCTTGTTGATGGTATGTAAGTACTATTGCTCTGCACTGCTGTGCAAGAGTTCTGTACGTACGGCAGTGGAAGTGTGGAATATATGATAGATTAAACATACCAGTATATACGTGCGATGCGTACCGGGTACGTACGGAATGTAATATGAACCTTGCAACGTCTCTTTCCATTGCTGTGTCTCCTGCTGGCTTATACAAGCACATTGATTATATTTCACAGCGACATCAGGATACGTATGATATAAGAGAACCGACAGCAGTGGTGAACCCATTTTAACGGTGCGTGTTCTGCCTAAATAAAACAATGACGGCAGCAGTCAGTAGTGTACTGCTGCTCGGTAACTCAACACGTTACATGCACGCAGTGTGTCAGTGGTCAGCATGCTGACAATACTACAGTAATACTACTATTAACATTTGTTGACGCAAGATATGTGAGTACTTACACACAAATACTTTGCCTACCAGCCACGCATCCTTTTCTTTCGCGATCCACCATCTATCTCGACACCCCCCCCCAAAAAAAAGGGTTTAACTCGAACTACGGGTACGAGTAAACAACTCCAACCAGAATAACTTTAGTAGCTCCGGCAACGACTCATTTTGGTACTCTGCCATTATTCCTGCTGTGTGGGAGAGTTCATTCGGAGCCCCCTCGTGATCCTGTACCAGATCAGATACACATACCACGTATTGATAACAGTCTCAATCAGATAGGCTAAACTTTGGGCGAAAATAACCCAAACAATGTGCCCTCCAAGAAGCTTCCCAGCTTCCGTTTATTTCATTGCAAATCTCCTGAAGCGCTCGACAAACACACCTTGCCTGCAATGCTGTACCTAAAGTACTGCACTCGTATCTTTCTGCAATCTCCCCGGTGTCACCATGTTACAGTAGCGCCATCCTCCCGGGCCCCTCCCGAGAGTAGGTGCACCTCGTTCCTGGTCAGAGTTTGATGAAGAGATAAAATATCCTCTCGAAGGGGCACCCAAGCGCTCGTCCAAGAGCTTCAAAATCCCCGGTTGTACACGAACTTAGCCCTCTCTGGCCCCGAGATGGCCTTATGCCGCGGGGTCGCGGGTTGTTATTACCCAGCAAAGGCGACGCGGGGTGAACGGGCAGGCAAGTTATGAACGATACCCATGCACGGTGGGTGGACAGTTGGTGGTTTTACTTTGATATTTCACTCAGGGGCGGTTTTATGTTTAAACCAGGCGGGAAGTCCACTTCAGCAGAACTCAGCGTTCGGCCTGCATTCGGCTCTGCACAGGTATGATGGCGTTCCGATGTAAAGGAACCCATCCTCAACCTCTATCGTTCACGCGGGTAGCTTGGTAGAACTTGAAGCCCGTTTTAACGATGAACCCTCCGCGTTGCACTGTCCACGACAGTCGCTTACGCATCACAGTATAAACCTGGCGCCCAGCGCGCTGGAACACTAGCCGAGCCAACCCAGAAACAACGGTGGCGGCATCTGGTCACGACACGCCGAAGAACCTGATACTTCTACGAGACGTGGCTGTTGAAGTCGGTGATGGGGGCTCGTCTTGGGATTTGTTGGCCATGACCACGATGACGCGACATCAGACAGCAGCAGGTGCAACAGCAGTAGTACAACAGCGACAATGCTTCACGCGTTGGCCTTTGTGGCGAAACCACGGTGCTTTTGTGATCGTTTGATATCCATGTGCAGTGTCAACCAGTAGGTCGTGTTCTTCAGCTCCCGGCAAGGTAGTCAAGACACCCAGACAATCGGCGATTTGATTATTCAAGTCGTTTATGATCCTCTCCTATGCCGGTAAAGGCAACAGGAAGCCGCAGAGTGCGTTATTACGTATGCACCCAGTCGTCAAGATACATATAGTCCTCAACTCATGCAATCTCGAACCGGCATTTAACTGTCAAGCTGAACAGGCATCACGAACAGATGGATCGATGCAACAATCAGTTGAACTCACAGCTGACGCATTTCGACCGGTAGGGATATTTCACAGCTGACGTGTTTCTTAGTTTAATATGAATACGTTCATTTCATTGTGTACGAATTCCACGGAAATAAGTAAAACCAAGCACACGTTGCCGAACCCCATCATCCTGGTACACAGCAGTATACCAGAAGTTAACACAGTGGGGACGCCTGATGGTGATGATACTGCGCCTTTTCCACTTGCGACGCCCCCGGGAAACCAAGTCAACAACGTCCCGAGAGCAAACCCTGTGGTATAGTACAAAATTTGCAGGAAACTAATTCATGGTGATTTTTAAGGCTTGACGGCGTTACCTTTCGCATGGACTTTTCTTGTTGGGTTAAAGACAAACTCAGATACACCCGGTCAATTTGGTGCCCAGAACAGTTTTAGACTAACACCATATACAAACGACACGCCATGACACGTGCCGCATTGGCCAGCCGTACATCGTACCTGACTTTGGAGTGTGGTAATCAATGTGACCACTGTCGTGATGAATGCTATATGTACTCCTTGCGTTATCAACGCTCTATTCCTTGTAACGTTGAGGATCAAACAAGCTCGAACAAGGTTCCGGGCAGACGGGTATAGGTTCAACCCGGCTACTTGTTTAGACGTGTACTCGCCTACAATTTAGCCCCGAATACTCGCGAGTACCCGGGTTTCTTTTCCCCAGATTCAACTATTAATAGTACTCGTTGGCCGCAACTACTAGCAGGGTACAGCTCTAGCGTACGTATATACATACGCACACAAAAAGTGCAAGAAGAGTACTTGTCGCCACAATTCACAGGCGGCGCGGCGGGGAGCGAGCCGCAGCGGCCCAACCCTCGCCCCGTCTAGCGAACGAACAACAAACCCCGTGCGCGGGTCAAGGGTTGCGTCGCTCGATGCATTATCGTTTGAACCGAAGTATCATGTAGCGGAGTATATCAGAGTATGTACGTACCTGGTATACTTTTACAACGGCAACAGCACAGTAGTACACAACATAATTAATGTTCTTGTTGTTCGCAGTTCAAATCACAGCAGGATGAAGGGCTAGACAGCAGCAGCATTAGTTATTACCTAGTATGTAGCAGCAGCAGTACGTATAGTTTCTTGATATGATTGATTGCGGATTTAACTATGAATTGTACCTATCATCAAACTTCACAGATATGCGGAGCGGCCAGCCGACTAACGAGTCCGAATGACACAGCCCGTGCCTGCATCAAGGATGGGGCTATTCCTTGGAGTATTTCTTGAATGGAATCGCCAGGAGGGATAGTGGGTCACAGCCAAACTCGAAGGATAAGTGTTACTACGTAGGACCGCGTGCACAGCAACCCCTCTGCATGCTATACTATGCGCTCGTGTAATATGAAGCTTGTAAGAACCCGTAACGAATTCTAGGAACAGTCTACGCAACTTAATGGAGTTTCAGAAGCCACCCTGGCAAAACAAGCCTTATGTTATCCCTCAACGCCCTAGGGCTGCCTGATCTGGCGGCTGCAGATCGAAGAGAAAGCGAAGACAACTTGTTGTGCAATCGTCAGCCAGCAGAGGGCACCGACGCTAGGAACGCCTTTGGCGGATAAATATACTTACCGTTATAACCTTCATATGTTTTGATCCATGGTCTGCGCGCAATTTGTGAAACCCATCGACATCACCAGTGACTCGTGACGCACGTCGAAGCTACTGTTGTTTTTCTTAAGTTCTTCGATTTACTGTAGCGTAAGGAACCACCCTGGCACGAAACGCCCTTAGAATGTACCGCAACGCCCATTCACACAATAGGCACATGCAGCATGGAGCAACCTCGAACGACCCTTTACAATTGACGGGCAACGACCTCAATGACGCCGTTAAACATTTCCGCTGGGCGACCTGTGACTCGACGATGTAATCCCACTTTTGTTACAAACGATGCACTGTGGGATATTTGGGAATTTATTTGCTGCTCGTACCGACTCGTGCGCGAGCTAAGTTATCTCGCCCGGGTTCGGGTGGGGCGCGTTACTCAAGGCGCAGGGCTCCGTTGAAGCCGGAAGTTGGCCCAGTCAACCCGTACGTGTGTCAGCGATCAATGTTCGCTGCGCGTGGTATGCGCATCAGGTTCGAGTGTGAAAAATGTCTTGGATTGGAGCCTCTTTCGATCCGGGGTCAGACAGACAAACAGACATACAGATAGATAGACAAGTGTGGAGCTTCCGATATAGATAACCCTGGGTAAACCCAGGGAAGTCGGAAAGGCGTCGAGGAAGTCTAACGAGGCAGTGGCAGCGTTGGCGGAGAGGGAAGGCCCACAAATTCGCGCGTTCCGGGGGTCACGGGATATTTGGCGACGGCGCATAGTATTGGGTGGGACCTCACCCAAGGGTGTTTGTTCCCGGTGGTGTTGCCAGGTGGTGGGCGTTGAGACGTTGCGCTACCCGCGCCGCGCATGCCCATGGCGCTGTAGAGGCACCAGCGCTCGGTCGGGCTGCCTAATCAATTTGCAGTGCATTCATTCCGCCGAGGCGGTTTCCTGATTAAGTCACTCGCGGGAGCCCCAATGAACGAGGTCATGCACATGAGCGGCTGGAAGGCGGAGAGCATGGAACGATACAATATTTGGGCTACCACTAGACCGAGGGTAGCAGAGGCTAAGAGGAATCGGGAACTGGTCTGTTCCAACGCTTTCGATTTACCGCTGTCACCGGCCGTCGTGAACGATTTCGCTGCATGATCGCCGAGGTTTAATCAAAAGTAACGTAAGTCTGGGTGGGGTGAGGTGGCATGGCTCCAGGCTGGTCATCACTGAAGGGATAAAACGTTTGGGTGAGACGACCGGCCGGAGCAAAAGGCCTCATGCAATCCAATACGCGTATGAAACGGTCGGTAACCGAGGAAAATATGATTACAGTATATGACACCGGTATGTGCCAGGGAAATACGGCCGCGACTGTCTTGAACATCGAAAGCAAGACATTCCACCCCTGTCAAGCGGGTGCCCTTCGCTCGAATAGCTAAGAACGATTGAGGAAAATATCATGTTATTGTAGGTCACATCGTGACTGGAAAACTATTAGTTGGATCGTAAGTTTAGGTGCTTTTCTCTCCCGTTTTATGGCATTCCGAGGGAGATGGGCCACTTAGCGTGGAGTACACTTGTAAACACAACTTTCTACCATACGATGATACTTCGTACCAGGTATAGTATCAGCCAACGGCACACCATAACTGCAGTGGTGCAATGTAAAGCAACTCACAGGGTGGTACAACCAGTGTCAGGGCAAAGTATTTTCGATAACCGCCTCCTTTCACCCTTAATATCTTCATCGGCGAAACATACCCGGCCCCAATCAACGTCGTCGTTGCGACGGACGGTTTCGATTGTCCAGCTGACCTTCCCGTGGATTGGCTGGCATTCAGACCAAGAACCGGCAACATGAACTGGAGACAGAAACGCGTATACTGGTCATTACTCACCATCCTCCCACGAAGTTCAACGAAGTCGATAACATCAGCAACCAGCAACTGCACGGGTTCCAAGAGTCACACCAATACAACAACCCAGGCTTTGACACGATTTCTGCCGGATCACCGACATACCTTGTGTCCGACGTCGCGCCAAACTCAAATAGGGTTCAAGGCACGGTGACGTACACGAAACAAAACCACCCATACAAGCAGCCCCCCCACCCCCACTATCTGTCTGTATTTCAGTAGTGGCGTTTAATATGGCCACTGTAGAAAAGCATCGTTAATCTCGTTCTAACTCTGTCGGTCCCACCTCCTACGCGAAATGACCAGCTAACCGATCTCCGCCAGCCTACAGTACACTTGCGGTCGTAGTGCATTCATGCTGGCGGACCAGACTAGACGACCGTTTCAGCAGCCGTCTTCAGCCCACCAATGCGTTTTCGCGCTCGCTTTAGCGCTTGTCGTGTGGTGACCGTGTTTGCGAATTCCCCTGCCAGATTTAGCGCCTTGAGTGTCCAGGCCCTTTCGAAGGTCTGTATCGCTTCGGCGTGCTTTCCCTGTGAACGTTCGCCATGCATGGTGGTCAATTCAAACGCTGCATGCAACCGGCACACACTATCCCGACTTCAGCGTCAACTCCCACTTGATCACGTAGTCATGAGGGGCCAACCATGAGCCTCCTGGTTGTTTCAGTTGTCTTTCTTAAGGGTGGTGTATCGAAGACGATGCTAAACATACATGCAGCGCCCTAGGGATCAACAAACACCGACATAAGATTATATGGGTGCGCACGTTCACCCAAATACGACTACACAGTACCATCGCGATCGTGGTGGGTTGTTACCTGCCAAGTGTTACACCGAAACCAACGAGTGAGCAGTGAAACGCCGGTGCACGAACCAACACTCGGAGAGAACTACCCGACATCGGGCTTGAACTTCGAGCAGTGACCCTGCTTCATCTGATTCGAGCTTGCCTAACTATGTGTTCAGCACATCTGCATCATATCAGCAGTGGGAATTGCACAAGACGCCTTCCCCAGTGGGAGATGAAACAAACATTTTGTAGCCCATCACATCGCAATGGTGTTGTAGACGCAGGCGGTGAAGGACCATCAATATACACAGCATCACAGCAAACGAGTCCCCTGAAGCGGAGCTAATGCCATGAGCTCCAACATATATAGTTCGAGCAGCTCAACATATTTGGTACGCGCGCTTACGTTCTACAATGTAATATAATAGTACACCGGACGCCTCCCGCGGCGGCAGCTGTTCAACACGTTTGCACGTGGGACATCAGGTCGGTTTCATGCTGTAGACGGGTACATCCTTGACGTTGTCGAAAGTAAAAGCCACGGTTCTCGGGAATTCTGCTGTGTCGTCTCCCGAAACAAACAACATGTTGTATTGCTTGGGATAATGGTTTATTGCTCCCTTAAGCGCTAGAGGTCGGTGAAGGGTAAGTACTTTCAAGCGTCGAAGAGAACGGTGTTCTTAAACAAAAAAATAACAGAACACCCCTGTCTATCATAGTACGACTTTCCTTAACAACAATGCCCAGCTGAACCTACAACATGTTTAGCAACAACCACCCTAACGAACAATGATGCATCCCAGCTACGCGTTGATCGAGCCAGAATGACGAAAGACGCAGAGCGTAGCAAAAAAAACGGGTGTCACCTGTTTGTAAAGCATTTTCGCCAGGTTGTTTAGCGTTGTGGCCACGTCCAGATGGTCAGGCCCCGGCACCTTTTCCTGAATGCCGATAGCGCGGAGGAAAAACGCCTCCGCTTCCGCGTGCTTACCCTGCAAGTGACGCAGGCTCATAGGTGAGTTCTAGTTCGTTTTTCAGAATTGGGGGCCAACTGAACGAACGATAACGTTTGGGAGCGTGCGAATGTCTCGATAGCAGTTCAAGCTCACGGCAATCGTGCTAGTAAAGGATAGGACTTCTTGTCTTTTATTTCCTGCATTCCAACGCGGTTGAGCCATTAAATAAATGAGTGATTGTACATAGGTAAACAGAGCGACACATAGTTTGTGTTTGGCCTTGTACTGATGTAGGCGCTCGATCGCGACTGTGAGAGCCAATAAAAATGCGGGACGTATACCACTACCACCGACGCAGGTTGATCCAAGGTGTGCATGTTAACACGTACCGCATTACGCCGCATGATCGTCACCGTACGTACCGGACGTCTGCCGACTGAGGCCCTGTAAAAACTTTGAAGGCTATGAACGACGACCAATAGACACAGTTTCACCAGAACGATCGCTCCAAGGCGGGGCTTATGCCATGAGCTCGAATATTTCAAATTCAAGCAGCTCGACATACATCGTAGGTATGCGTTGTCGTTACACTGTGTGTTAATAGTACACCTGACGCCTCCCGCGGCGGGAGCTGCTAATTTCGTTTGTATGTGGGACATCGGGTCGCACTCATGCTGTACACGGCTTCATCTTTGACGTTGCCGGACGCCAAACCCACGGCCCGCGGGAACTCGGCAACGACAAAAACAGTTGTCGTTCTTGGTATATGGTTTCTTTCTCGCTTAAGCGCTGGAAATGGGTGAAGGGTAAGTAGTCCCAGGCGGCGAAAGGAACGATGTTCCTAAAGCGAGTACCATAAAACCCCCAGTTTATGGGGTGAAGTTGTGACAATACAAGCATCCTGAACAACCACTCTCAGCGGCAACCAAAACATGTTTCGCAACAAATTCCTGAACAAACGACGATGACTCTCAGCTACGCATTCATCAAACCGAACCGCATGAAGGACGTAGACCGTGGTCATAAACGGGTCTCACCTGTTGTTTTAACAACAGAGCCAGGTTGTTGAGTGTTGTGGCAACTTGAGGATGGTCAGGCCCCAGCACCTCCTCTCGAATGCCGATAGCGCGGAGGCAAAGAGCCTCCGCTTCGGCGTACTTACCCTGCAGGTGACGCAGGCTTGTTGGTGAGTATCAGTTCGTTCGTCGAAAACGGGAGCCACCCGAACGAGCGATAAACTCCGCAAGTTCGCGGATGCTTGGATAGTAGTTCGAGCTCATGCCAACAGTGATACTAAAGGATGGGACTTCTTGTAGATTATTTGCTGGAAAAAAACCAGGCTGGGTCGGTAAGTTGATGAGATATTGACGAAACGTATACAGAACGAAAAGGAGTTTGTGTCCGGCCTTGCACCTGTGTGGGGACTCGATCGCGACTGCAAGAGCCAATCCAAATACGGCAAGTATGCACTATCAGATAAACTGGAGGTCGTGGTATACACTCCCCCTTGGACTGGTCGTCCTAGTGAAACTGTGTCTATGGGTCATTGCCTATAGCCTCCAGTTAGTTCACCGAGCCTGGATCAGCAAACACGTGTTCGCATTGGTCACAAGCGTGCGGCATTGTGTTGTAAGTGTGAACATGCTCTTCGTGGGTCATCTTGCGTCGGTGGTAGTGAATACTTGCTGCATACGCATTGGCTGTTGATGTCGCGATCGAGTCCTCACACCGGTACAATGACGGACACGAACTCCTTATTTATATGTTTACCTCGTCAATCACTTATCACATTACTGACCCAACCGCGTTTGGTTGCAGGAAAATAAAGACAAACCGTCTAAACCTTTGCTAGCACTGTTGCCATAACCTGTAACTACTATCCAGACCCCCGCAAGCTCGCAGATACACTTCTCATTAGGTCTGTTCCCGTTTCCGAAGAACGAAGTTGTTTTCACAAACGAGCCTGCGTCACCTGCAGGGTAAGCACGTGGAAGCGGAGGTTCTATACCTTCGCGCTATCGGCATTGAGGAGGAGGTGCTTGGGCCCAACCATCCCCAAGTGGCCACAACGCTCCACAACTTGGCGCTGCTGCTCGGCGAACAGGTGATACCCGTTTATTTCCACGACCTGCAACTTGTGTCAGTTTGGGTTGGAGAGCTCGTAGGTGGGAGACATGATCGTTTGTCAGGGTAGTCATTGAAAAACATGTTTTGGCTGGCGCTCAGAGTAGTTGTTTAGTATACTAGTTCTGTGGCCAGCCTAACCCACAAACTGGGGTGTTGTGTTTCGCTACTATCGGAACCCCGTTCTCTTTACCGCCCTAAAGTACCTATCCTTTACCCATCTGTAGGGTTCAAGCGAGCAAGAAAGTATATTCCTTGATCGACAACCTGTTGTTTTTTTCGGGGTACGACACAGCGGAATTCACGAGGAGCGTGGGTTGTGCGTCCGTTGACAGCGAGGATATACACGTCGACAGCACGAGTGCGCCCTGATGTCCCACATACAAACGCAATTGACAGCCCTCGTCGCGGGCTGTTACCGGTGTACTAATAAACACACAGTGTAAAACCAATGCGTATATGCTGGGCAGGTTGAGCTGCTTCAAATAGAAATCCCCGAGGTCATGATATACGCTCTGCCTTGGAGTGGTCGTCCTAGTAAAATTGTCTCTATCGATCGTTGTGTATAGCATCCAAAGAGTTGAAGGAGCCTCTCAATCGGCCGACACCGGGTAACTGCTTCGAAAATTGTGCGACGTGGTGTTGTATGTGTTAACATGCACTTCTTGGGTCAACTTGCGTTGGG
>MEHQ01001143.1:40785-52310 GCA_008828725.1 Saccharina japonica | reverse complement strand
ACTCAATCTCGCTTCGCAGTCACGCACGCTCAAGTTCTCTTCCATTTTTCCCTCGGATTGGTTTTGTGTTTTGGTTTGTTTTCGGACTACCCAAGAGCGGTGCTCCTCTGAACTGATAGGGAGTTACACCGATCTAGGAAGCATTCCGTTACGTACGTATTTTACGTTACGTATGCCATTCCGCCGCAACAATAGATCATGATCTAGATCTTCCCCAGATATATCAAGATCTAGATAATCTACAGATATATCATAATCTAGATAATCTACAGATAGATCATGATCTAGATCATGATCTAGATCATCTACAGATGGATCAGGATCTAGATCATTTACAGATAATGATCTACGCTAGATCATCTGCAGATAGATCTACAGATAGATCACGATCTAGATCATCTACATATAGATCATGATCTAGATCTACAGATAGATCATGATCTAGATCGTCTACAGGTAGATCATGATCAAGATAATCTATGGATAGATCAAGACATAGACCATCTACAGGTAGGTCATGATCTAGATCATCTACAGATAGATGATCTGGATCATCTAGTTCCTCACCTACCTGATCTAGACCATCAACAGATATATCATGATCTAGATCATCTACAGGTATGTAATGATCTAGATCATCTACAGATATATCATGATCTATACCGTCTACAGATAGATCATGATCTGGGCCATCTAGTTCCTCACCTATACCTGCCGGTGTGACAGGTTGTGCAGGAAAAGGACCTCTGCATAGATAGAGTTGAGTACAGATCCAACCCAGGTACAACAACATGTGATATATTATACTCGCTGTAGACCATGCAGATGATACGAATCCCACACGGTGACACGGTGATGAGCTACTATTAATACGTAGATTTTACGAGATAGATCGGGAAAAAATCTGCCTCCTCTCGAAAAGATCTACCCTGGTAAATCGTGAAATTAATGAGTATCGATAATCTTGTCCGGGGCACTCAGCGAGGCGTGTTTTTTTTCCTCTTTCTTCCTTGTCTTTTCCCATTTTAGGTCTGTTTTGTATAGATAAGCCTATTATTAGTACAGCAATGAATGCCGTCAGCAATGAATGCCGCTTCGGGGGAGGAAAGCGTCGTAAGCTACGCGGCGAATTTTTTGTCCCTCTCTATTCTTGTTGTATTTCCCACATTGTCCTTTTGTCTGCTGTAGACTGGCTCTGGGCTCCATGCATGGCCCTCCCAATCTTACAAATACCCCGATTGCCCGCCCGTCGGTAATGTCATGATTTGCAAGGCCGCACTCGGTAATGCCGATCCGGAGGAAAGTCTGCCTGCTGTAGCCTGGCTCTAGGTGTGCCCGCCCGTCGGTATTGCAATGATTTTCAATGCCGCAGCCGGTAAGGCCGCTTCCGAGGAACGGAAAAATCGCCCGCTCGTCGGTAATGCCGCGCTTTGCAATGCCGCGGTCGGTATTAATGCCGCTTCGGAGGAACAGGAAAAATCGCCCGCTCGACGGTAATGCCGCGTTTTGCAATGCCGCGGTTGGTACTAATGCCGCTTCGGAGGAGCGGGGGAAAGGAAATCGCGAGATCGATTGGTCCTCCTGTCGTTTTATGTTTTGCTCTCGATTGTGGCGTGGCTGTCGGTTCGTCTCTGTTGATGATGGTGCCGTGCCGCTGTCGGTATTATATAGTGTCGCCGTCGGTAAAAGCCGCTTCGAAGGAAAAAGACAATCCGCGTGGCGGCTGATTCCGCTTTTTTTTTCTCTGTTATTGTCTTCTCTCTGTTGTAGCTTACTTAGTGCGTCTCCGCTTAGTATGGTTCTGCGGTCGGTAATGCCACCGTTGGCTAATGTCGCCGTATGTGTAAAAACTGCTTCAACGAGCTCTCCCTGTTGATAGACTTTGCCTTTTGATTTGTTTTGTTTTGATTTTTTTGGGTCGCCACCCCCCCCCCCGTTTACTTCCCTGTGGGTCCCGGTATGCAAGTTGCAAGTATGTGTATCCGCTTGCGTTCGTACGCTTGCGTACTCTCTTGCGTATTCTCTTGTATTGTCATGCTTCCCTGCCTCCTCCATTTTTTTTCCTCGCTCCTATTTCCTTGTTCGTTTGGATTGATCTCACATTCTCTTGCTTGAGGTGTACGATGTGCCACAGCAGCTATAAGGCATGTGTCGTACTGCGTTGTACTTCGTATTTTGTATTTTTTCCCCGAGGTATTCTTCCACTCCAGCACTCCAGAGTTTTCTTTAGCCTGCCTGTCCTGTGTGACCACGGATTGTTGAATAGATTTTTGGCAATGAGTTAATGTGAGAACAACAACCTAAAATCCTAGAATCATAAAAACGTGGACCTCCCTGTCCCCTTTTGGCTTCATTCACATTCACGTCGTACATCGTGTGCTCTTCGTTATCATCTTTAGTGCTTTATTAATGTTTTTCTTTCTTGTGAGCGAGGTATATGCTTTGAAGCCCCCGCCCGCAGGGGCGAAACGCCCTTGTGGTGTACCAGGGGGATACACGTAGGTGCTCCGGTCTGTTGCGCGTAGCGCAACACAGTTGGATGAAGTCTAAGCCGTAGTGTTAGCTCCCCGGAGGGGCGCCGGGAGGAAACAAAATGTGAGACGTATATGCCCGAAAACCACTCGACGAAGTGCGTAGACACCTGGAAAACGTTTTTTTCGCCGGCGGCGAACGTAGAAGAGGTGCTTCGAAAGTTTTTAATCGCCTACGGCGAAAAAGACACCCCACCCTTGCCTTGGCGCCACCCATAGTTTTTCAAGATTTTTTAACTGTTGCACGCTTCGACTGTCGAAGCCCGTGTTACGCAAAAGCGCAATTCCGACCAAAATGTTTGCGCCAGATCAACAGCTGCACAACTGTTTACAGCTGAAAATCCGAAGAAAACAAAAAAAACATCTGATTTACCCCGATTGTGTTTTGATGGATTTTTTTTTCCGCTTTCAGGTTTGTTAGGTGAAAAGAGTATACTGGATACCTCCTTCAGGAATGAGCAAAGATGCGACCCTCAGGCCCACGACATGATGCTGATCAGTTATGTTGTATGTTTGTTGTTGTCTTCACATTAAAAACCGTGCCGGTCTCTCTACTCCAGTACCTCCATCTGTCCGTACTAATCCAAGCACTTGACACGGTCGATTCCCGTGGTCACAGGCTAACTTACCCAAAAAAGGTATACTGAAATAAAAGTGGAACCCGAAGGGTCCGCAAAGCGCATCAAAGCATCAGTGAAAAACAGATAGTCTGGAGCCCTCCGCCCCCCTCTACACGCGATGTGAAGGTAAAACTAAAACTGGGAAGGTCAACATCACCAATCGGGGGTATACGCCCCCTGATTCTATCTTGGTGCCCCTATAATGCCGGGGTGTTCCGTGCCGGGTTCATACAAGTATTAATATGAATTGCTCGTTGGCTATCAAGAGACACAAGAGGTGTACACAACACATATACCATGTGTAGAGATGGCTCCCGGATTCAAAAATTGGAACCGGGACCAGTATCGCCTTCGATGGGATTTGACCAGTACTGTCCCGGGTCCCGCGTACTGGTACCCGTCGGGTACCCTCCCGGGTACCCGGGTACCCGGGGTTACATGCACATTTTGCTCCACTCTTGTGTTTGAGCGGCGTGCACGGTCCTCAGGCGGGGTGGTGAGGCGTGGTGAGGCGGAAGGTGAGGAGGACAAGACTTCATTTCGTCTCTCTCGAGAATACAAATGCGAAAGAGAGGAGGCTGTGCGTATTCTCCAGTACCGCGGGTACCCGGGGTTACATGTACATTTTCTCCACTCTTGTGTTTGAGCGGCGTGAACGGTCCTCAGGCGGGGTGGTGAGGCGTGGTGAGGCGGGAGGTGGGAGGACAAGACTTCATTTCGTCTCTCTCGATGAATAAAATCGCGAAAGAGAGGAGGCTGTGCGTATTGTCCAGTACCGCGGGTACCCGGGTACCCGGGGTTATATGTACATTTTGCTAGACATTGGTCATTGGTCTAATTCTGTGTGTGTATGGCGTGTTGTGTGAAGGTAGGTAGGGTATCTGTGCGCTGTTGCGCTGTCTATCGGGGGCTCCGTGGAGCGTAACTAAGGGTCCGGGAACGGATACCCGGATACCCAGTACCGCGGGTAATAAAAATGGAACCGAGACGGTACCAGGTACCGACGGTTCCGGGTACCCGCCTCCGGGTACCCGGTTCCCACGAATCTTCGGAGCCACCTAACCATGCGGGAAAGCATGATACTATGTTTATGTGACTTGACACGGTGACACATGTATTGTGGTCAGCTCATTCCCATACATATGGATCATGCACACTTTTCTTTTATTTCTATTCGTTTTCTTTTTCCATCCCATTCATTATTTCGCCCTCCTTTCTCTCCTCGCTAGTCGTAACTCAGATCCGGGGTCACAAAGTAGGCTCCTCTCTCTCCTCACCCCACTACGGTTCTTCATCTTGCTTTTTATCCAGATGAAAACTTAGCTTTTCTGTTGTCGACTCGTACTGTGTTTAATAGTAAACTACATATAGTCCGTGCAGTTTTTTTTTCCTAATTTTTCCCAGCCACTCTAAGGACATGTTTCCCTGGATACATCAACGATCAAAATTCAAAATACCTCTAAAACGGTGTATCTTCCGCGCAGGTGTTTCTGGAGAAAAAAAAAAAACGTAGTTCTTTGCATCTCTACTATCTAAAAAACAAAAATATATATGATTTTTATTTCAATGGATACGAAGGTGTAATTATTCGAGCTGATCTATTTAGACAACGGATTTCAAGCTCTGAGATTCGGCAGGTGAATTCTGACTTTCCAATTTATATAGAAAACAAAATGGAGAGAAACAAGGACAAAAACTGAACCCGGAACGTCATGGAATATTTCATGGATCTTCATTTCACCCAACAGAATGGAAATAGTAGGTTCGCCAAACGATTCCATTCATCGATCTCAGGGACACTGATTTTTTTTTTTCTTGATCGCAAGGTGATTGTCTCAAATATTCACTGTTTTGTTAAAATAGTTGATTTGGCTACGATTATGCACTCGACAACCTGTGAACTTACTTGATTTTGGAGTGGCCGAAAAAAAAACTGCTGAAAACAATATTTGTTCGCTCAGCCCTGGTGATTACGACTGTGTTCAGCGTTTCTTGCAACTCGTCGTATTTCAAAAGTTATTAGCGAAAACAGATTGGAACAAACTGCTACTGCACTGGACCATACACGTTACGTATAAGTTTGCCCATTTTTTATTTCTTTGCCATGGCCGGATTGGCCCAGCCCAGGCCCCCGACCAGCCGGCCATTACATCAATCACATCATCAAAGGGCTCATATTTGGCTTTTTGTACGGGGCCCTGTTTGTTTTCCCTCGCAACTGCTTGCAAGCCAATTTTTTTCCCTTGCAACCCTGCTTGCAAGCCAAAAAAGCTTCTTTTTTTTCTGGAGCGGAATGGATGCTGCCAGAGGCCAGAGAAAAGGCGCCACTTCGTACTTATGATAATATACTGCTGCTGCTTGCTGCTGTGCGCCCGAAAATACGTATCATGGCATACGCGCAGACGGCGTGATGGGCCACATACCAATCGATGCAATGCGAAACGCAACACGGCCCAGCCTTGACTACCGTAATTATTTGACCTGTGACACTTCACTTGTCACTTGTCACTCAGCAGAGATCGCCGCCTCATGGGACCTGATGGCCTGATGGTAACCTGATGGCGCCCAAACTTTAACTTTTGATTTGAAAAAACAGAGAGTTGCGAGTTGCGGAGACTTTGTGAGGCGAGAAACTACTGCTCTACGGCAGGCATCACTACTTCTACGTACGTACATCCTTCCTGCGCACAGCAATTTTGCTGCATGGTGAACAGTCGGCGATTAGACACTGCTTGCTGCTTGCTGGTCGAAAGCAGCGCGATGCAGGGTCGGATGGTATTCGGCAAACTTCCCCGACGTTGTTTGGCACGCAACATCTATCTCTGCTGCTGCTGCTTCTCTGTCTGCGTGTGCAAGAAGACAGAAAAAAGGAAAGCTCACCACAACAAGATGATCTGCAGAGTCTTACGCGTGATTGCTCAGCGCCTGCCATCTGATGCTCGAGTTGCGGATCTCGATCGAGTGGATGTGCAAAGCGTTCGCTTCGTCGATTACGCAGAAGTGACCTCAGCAAGTAAGTGGCCTCGCGATGCCCACGGACCAACCTCAAGACTCTCCTGCTCTGTACGAGTCATGTCTGGTGAGCAGCTAAAAAGCGAAAGGACAAACTCCAAAAAAACTCAACGCACAGGCGCACAGAACATAATAAACGCCACATTAAACAATAGGGGATAGGGGACAGAAGAGCGCGCGCAGTTCCGCCGCATTTTCAGAAGCACCGATTTTTAGGGCCGCAGGCACAAGCAGGCACACCCCGCAGCTCGCACAGCTGCGGTATATCGCGACGGAAAGGATGCAGCAACCCTTCGCGTCGCGTAGAGCCGTGTCTGAAACAAGGGAGATGCCATACACACTTTTACAGCAGCTCAAAGGCAAAGGAGCCGGTGGGCAAGCTGTGGGTGGGTGGAGGTATTTGTCTGCGATGGTGTTTTCAGCTGCGTGGTGATGGGAGCAGTAGGTCGTACGATCACTGTACTATGTAGGCCTCCAGAGTCGCGGTGCCTATGCAGCCTACACAGGTGAGAGTGGCGGCGGTCTAGAGGGGTGGGTGTTATACCCATGGAGCACCTCCAGGTTCCCTCCGGGATCTGGACGGCTGAGGAGAAAGCTCCTTTGTTGCAGATTGCAGATGCCGGGTGTTGCTGTCATGTACCAGGTATCATGTTCACACGAAGGAAAACTACTGTACGTAGCGTGAGTACCAGGTCAAGTCGGCTGCTGCCAGTGTGTCTGTGTGTCTGTCCTGTGTGTCCCGTGGGTGGCGTCTATTCCCTGCACCGCACCGACTACTCGTATAATCTCATATGATATGTACTTGTGTGTATAACATGTACCTAGTACCTGTGACCACGGGAATCGACCGTGTCAAGTGTTGGGAGATTAAGTACGGACAGATGGAGGTATTGATAGAGAGCGGCACGGTTTTAATGTGAAGACAAACAACCAACAACTAAGCTGTGACAGCTACTAGAGCCAGACAGCTGCAGTGTACCTGCAGTCCATACGTTGACGCTTGTAGGGGACCACTATAACTTCACGTACTTATTGATATCCGGACATATGCACACCCTTAGGTCTGCGGATATCTCCCGCCTCTGACCGCCTCTCCGCGCGGTTTCTTCGCTGAGGCGTCTGATTCACATCCTTCGATACAACGCTGCTGCTAACTAACAACGTGTATAACTCTTGGCATTACGTCTGACCCCCGCCTCGCTACGACTATGCTGCTAACATTCCGGCATTCACGTCAAGGCTGCGACGGCGGCCGTCAAGTTCCGCCGGCCGAAGCCCCTTGTAGTAACTATAAGACCTGCGGTCAAGACAAAAAACCGTATATGTTTACATTTTAGTGTAACAATTTTTGGTCCCATCTACTATGGTCCCCCGTAATATCATATACCAGGTATCTGGTACCAAGCTACCGTATTCGTACGTACGTATACCTAAGGTGCGAGTGGGAACGGCGGTACTACTCTGTGTACTACTACTACTGTTGTAAGGTAGTGCTGTACCACCAAGTATTTTCGTATTTTCCAGGTATTTTCCAATATTTTGATCGTACATGTGAGTGATCTACAACCATCTTTTCAGCAATGCGGCGGGGGGGGGGGGGGGGGGGGGGGGGGGGTAGAGGGCACTGCTTCTACAGCAGCAGCACTGACGGTATGCACAACTGGTGCTGACCATGGGACACATTTTGGCCGCCCCTCCCTCTGCCGCCACGCTCCCCTTGCACGCCAGTCCTACAGCCTACGTACAGCAGTAGTATATAGCGCAACACCAGGAGGCATGCTGACGTCAGAGAAGAAAATTACGCATGGATGCGGGGTTCTGGTACATTGTGGGTTTGAGCCCCTGGAAAAGATCCCCAAATCGCCAGGCACATGTTATTGTTTAGTCCGTTCGGCTTCGTACTGGTGAAAGGTTGACCAATCGCCCACCCAAAATACGTAATATACATAAAAACATATAACACTCTCCCCCCCTGGAACGGACCGGATGTACGGGTCGACACTTGTCACCAACACGCGGTTCCAATTTCCGGGCATCCATAAATATTTTCAGACTCTTGCCATGAGGAAATTCACGTTTCTTTGCAAAGCGTTTTTCACGGTGGACGCGAGATTCGAACTCACGACCAACGACCCATGTGATGCCGACGACGATGTACGCAGGCGAAAACGATGGCCTTAAAGCGCTGGCAACCGCCCAGGGGGGGGGACGACAACAGCATGCTGCAGTGGGCATGTGTTATCCTGCTGATGGGGGGAAACCGCTGTTTTGGAGGCACCAAACTACCACTCCGGGCGGAAATGTAAGGACCGTTAGGTATTGATATTTAGACACCACCGCTCCTTAAATTGATGTCCACATCAGTGGTGAACGATGCAAGAGAGTTAGCGCAAGGGGATGCCACGATGGCACGCTCAACCACAGGCCAGGCCAGGCCAGGGCCCATGTTTATAGCATCACGCCGTGGCGAAAACGCCAGCAGTCGAGGGTACACGAAAACAAGTTGTTTTTTTTCCCTATGTCCGAAACCTCGCCCAAACTGCACATTCGTTTCTCGAGGGGGTCATACTCGCACCAAAGGCAAGTTAAAACACACCATGCATTGCTTTCTGTTTTGTTTTTAATTCGTGTAGACACCCCATCCCACTGATTTGCTTTCCGTTTTGATCTTTGTTAGGAGTGTTATGTATCGCTTTCTGTGTTTATGGTGTACCCTCGCTCGAGGCACAGGTGCTCTTTTCGTAGGGCACCAAATTCAAAATCCCACTGCACCTGCCAGGCGTGGCAAACATTAAGCCGAGTGCGATTTCATACAGAATTTCCCTCACCCCACTGGTTTATTACGGTGGACCATAGTAAATAAGACTTACGGTACACACAAAAACTTATATATTCACCTATTTTTACTAACAATATTTGGTCCTATTTAATATGCCCCCCCGTAATGTTTTTTTTCAATTCTGTCCTTATTAGGAGCGTGGTGTCGTTTTTTTTGTTTCCTTTTGTCGTGCTCCCCTGCCCATCTCGTTTCTTTACTTTAGTTTCAGGTGCTCGAGCAAGGGCCTCGTTTTTGTTTATTTCAGTTTCAGGCGCTCGAGCAAGGGCCTCGTGTTTTTTTTTGCAGTTTCGTGTGCTCGAGCAAGGGCCTGTGTATACGATTCCGGTATTTTTCCCTACTGAAGTATGTATTTGGACTAACGTGAGACGTGCTACCCACATCCCACTCGTCGCGAGTGGTAACGCAGGCATCACGACCATGTCAACACCAAGGAAACAATACGAGCTGGTACAGCGGAAGAGGCGCCCATCAGAACCAGCGTCACGCTCCCGTGGGTATTGCCACGGAGGCCCTGTAGGTGCCACGTACCTGGTATAGGCTTGCGTTGTTGAACCGTCTCGACCTTCGGTTCGCTGAGCAGATAGTGTGCGTAACCTAGAAATTTCCTGGAGCTCAGGGGGCGCCAGAGAGGTGGTTGTACCGTCGTCAATGTCTTCAATGTTTTCACGCGTTTTGCCAGCACTTCGTAACAATTGGGCACGACATGGCAGTGGAGCCATAGAAGGACCACCATGAGCAGTTTTGGTATCACGAGGGGGGCGTACTCATTTGTTGCTAGCCTTAGTCATTTGACCATTGGGGGGGTCTGCGCGAAAATATTGCTATATCCCATACCGTAGCACCCGCCGGTACGAATATAGCAGAGGTACACCTGACAACAGGCCACTATTTATATTACGGAGGACCATGGTAAATAGGACCAAATATTGTTAGTAAAAATACGGACATACATAGGTTTTTGTCTGCACCGTAGGTCTTATTTACTAGTGTTTACTATGCCCCCCCGCAATAGGTACACCTGATAACAGGCCACTAGGTACAGCAGTATACCGCACCAGGTATTTACGCGCAGGGTATATATACCCGTTACAACGTAATGTTTATGTGTCTTGGTTTTGTGACCACATAATAACTGGTATCTCTCTAGGATGAAGAATCGGCACGGACACTATCAACAGTCTGGGTGTGCTGGATGTCGACGGGTAGACAGAAAACGGCTTAATGTGAAGAACACACACCCAGGTAGAAATGAAGGTTTCATGTGAAGAACACACACACCCAGGTAGGAATGACGGTTTTGTTCCCCCCTTTTCACCTTTGAAAGAAACGGGTGGTGGGTGGGTGAAAACTACGGGATAAGCGCTTGCCAGTGTTCTGGCTGTGTATCAATCTAGCGCCACTTATTTCTACGGTGATGTTGATACTCTTGTCCCGCCAAGCTGCTCTTTCTGTGTCGCTGCTCGACTCTGAAATAACTGCTTGCTGAGCATCCCCGATTGGTACTAAACCAGAAGACTGGAACCACAACCCTCTTCTCAACAGTTTTTCCGCCCTTCCACAAACCTTAGATTGAGCTATCTTTCACTTTTGACTTTTAGCTCAATCTCCAACTTAGCGTGAAGAACACACACACCACACCCAGTCTGAGGCATACCTGTGATCCGTGGTACGTGTACGATATATAGCGGGAAGTAGACATACTGTAGAAGGATGTTAGACTATGCGCATAGGTTTCCTTGGTTTCCGTGGCTTTCTGCTTTCGGGAATTGTTATGAGTGATCAATGTTGAAGCTCATGCTGCACATTGTCGGATGGCAAAGACAACAATAATATATAGAGGAATGTGACCAATGTTGAAGCTCATGCTGCACATTGTCGGATGGCAAAGATAACAATAATATCTAGAGGTATACCTTTTTTTGGCTGAACCGTTTTCTGAAAGATGGGACTGCTCCTTAACCCAAAGTCGTCGAAAATTAATTCTTCTTGTGTTGCACCATTTTTCGTATGATATATATATATATATGATATATATGCTTAGCCCATGGGATTGTTCATCGGGTAGCACTGTTATTTTCCTCCAAAATCAGTTTTTGACTTACTGTTAGTGTAGAGCTCCTTAAGTGGCCACCCCCAGAAGGCAAAAACATGGCGCACCTCTATCGTAGCATGAGCCATTGTGTACGTTTATTTCCTAGACCTGTCCAAGTCCTGGCTACCAGTCTACCCCGGACAAAAGACCAAGCAGTTTTGTACTGTGCTGGGAAGGCGTTTCGCGCCAAGAATGCCGGTTCCGGCGACCGGGGTTATAGGGATAAAGGTTGGGGCTTTTACAGTTGGATGAGGTTGGCGAAAATGACAAATGCCATAATAGTTGTCGATGTCAACATTTCTACTCGATGGTGAGGTACATAAAACAAATACCACTTCGAGGGCAACCGTAGACGCGCCTGCATTGCCAGAGTGAGGGTGGTTGCTATTAAACCCTCGTAGTGTATGTGCAGTGTGGTGTGGGTGGGTGGG
>MEHQ01001143.1:0-39983 GCA_008828725.1 Saccharina japonica | reverse complement strand
AACCCTACACCTCACCAACCCTCAACCTCAAAAGCCCACCATTCTCACACGTTTACGTCTCCTCAGGAACACGGTGGCAGTATACGTCTCGTACTACTCGTAGCGAAAATAACGCCCTAATTTTGGTCAGGCCCGGCATCATCATCATCATCATCATGTCACTACGATGTATGGAGAGGCATATACCAGGTATGATACTACATACAGCAGTCAGTACTTTGAATGGTCCAGAGGAATGCCACGTGGTTTTTCATTCGTACGAGTACCAAAATAGAGTCTTGAACGAGTGTACACCCACGTCCACGTGGTTGAACACGGGGGATTACGAAAAATTACAAAGCTACATGTACGAAATTACGTCGCTTTTTTTCTCTTGGCCTTGCTTGGCCAATGATACTTAATTGAAGAAAAGCGTGCTCGTGCCTGCGCACCGAAACTCTCTATTCCAGATCATTCTTATTAGGGCTTATACCAGGTGTGTGTACCTGCAAACGGATGTAAATAATGTCAGACGAACGAGTACGTTATAGGTACTGATATAATACCTGGCACTTGATGCTGTAGATCGTAGGCAGTACGACGAGTCTGTACGATGTGATTTATCTCCCGTCTCGTGTAGTTTTTGGCCCACAGAGTTGTACCAGTATCTATCTTTCACCACAGACAGGCTGTGCGTGTTGTTGTGGTGTAAAGCAACCCAAAAAATGGGTTTGCTTTGCTTCTTGCTTTTTTATGTTTAGTCGCTTGTTGCTTACCGACACTACGAGTAAATCCCAATCTCCACGAACACACTCTGGCTGTTGTGCTGCGTCTGTGTATATACTGCTCTGCTGCTACTACTACTTACTGCTGTTTGTAGTAGAAAATGCCATACAGAAGGAAGAACACAACACATAAATAAACACGAGACTCGGTAGCTGCTACGTATAATATCCCACTACTACTGCTACCACTACTACTGCGTGTTGCCGTGCGCGAGTACTACGTACTCGTACTATTACATATACCGGTATATACATCCACAGCACCTGACAGCACAGCAGATGATGTGATACAACGAGCTTCGTCATATTTTCTGCGTCGTTCCAGTCGAAAACACCCAAAACGAAGTTTGAAACCGTCGCTCCTGTGATTGGGTCGGCGCAGGTTGCTGTTGCAGCCGTACCGGTATCCGAAAACATAAGGAATGTTTACATTTAGAATTTATATATGAAAGATCCTAATAATTCGGGACAGAGTGGTGTACCGTAGAATTCCAACTAATTATACCGCGAAAGTGAGAAAAAAAGGTCGAAATGGAACAATTATACCGCGAAATTGAGAAAATCTGACCAATATGAACAAAAAAACGCCCACACAAGGGCGCCACGAGACTCAATCGTGACGCGCCAAAGAACCTTCAGCTCTTCTGATCACCACAAAGACCCACACCATCACACTTCTCTTCTCGTGACGCGCCATCTTTTCGACTTGCAGCTTCACACACCCAACCCCAACACCACCACTCGGAGCCAGCTCACGCACCACCCACCAAGCACCAAGGAGGAGCATAGCCTAGCAGCCGTTGCCACACCTCTCTCTCCGTTCTTTCTCTCTCGAAGGAAAGCTAGAAAAGAGGAGCCCCATCAACGTTACTCGCCAGCAACAACCACAGCTGCATCTACAGCAGCAGCAGCAGTAGTCAGTAAGGAACTCTTTGCTTCCCTTTTCCCCGCGGCAAGATGAGGTCTGCGGTGGCAACAATCGCGGCTCTTCTCTGCTCCGCCTCGGCGAGCGCCTTCGTCGTACCGGCGGGCCGACCGAACGTAGCTCGCCAGACGGGCGCGAGCGCGGCGAAGCGAGCAACGTTGGCCCGAAGTGGCCTCGCGATGTCTTCCGTCGCATCGCCGCCGACCCTGATCCCGGCAGCCACACAGGAGAAGCCGAACGTACAGGTGAGATTTTTGAGTGTTGGTTTTGGAGCGAAAATAAGACAAGCATGGTGAAGTCCGATCCCTCGAGACAAGGAGAGGAAGAGCGAGCAGCCTGTCAGCCTCAACGCTGCCCCTTGTGTGCTTTGCGCGGCGTGAGGTTGGCCGATTGTTGGTGTGAAAATCTCATTCGATTGTGTATGTGTGCGAGCGTCGTTCGTTGTTGTACCAAAATCTAAAAAAAGCTTCTGTGCTGGCGCCGGCATATCTGTTCGCTAGTCTAAAACCAAGTCAAAACCGCTTCGGTAGGATTGGTATTTTTCAGTCTTTGAAGACATGCTCGGCTTCGTGTGGCAATCCTAAAAAAAACTTGCGTACGCGAACCATTTAGAGCAGCAGCTGCGCTAGCGTTGCTCGCCGACTCTTGAGTCTTTGCAACGCGCGGCTGTGGGTCGTGTCGCGTACTTGAGTCTGTTCTCTCCCAAGCTATATGTCGTACGTATGTACCACGTACATACATACATCACTCTTTGCCTCGTCTAGATCCCAGCTGCGCATGCACGCTGTGCGCACACGTGCCAAGTACGATACGACACAAGTACAAAAAATGACGGAGAAGACAAATTGAAACGGCCCGTTTTGTGTTCCTTCTATTTTATCTGACTATTAGTATAGAGGTGTTTGGTGTGAAAGTTTCGTTTCACGTTGCGCAGTCCTGACTAGGCAGCACGCGCTGTTGCCTGTTACCATAGACTACGGCATACATCAGCAGTACCCTCTGTGTTCAATCGTGTGGCCTTGCTGGGTGGAGGCGGTGTTGATGCAGTCCAGCAGCGTCGGCAATCGTACGGCGTGCGTTCCTCATCCAACATCTGTTTTCGCGGGCATCGCCACAAGCCACAAAATAAAAGGTTTCCTTTGCCTCGTCAGGGTCAAACCACTAAACATACCAGATAAAGTATGGAAAATACAAAACTACGTGACGGTCGAAACCACTAAACATAACAGATGAAGTATGGGAAATGTGATACAAAGTACGGTGCTGGTAGTCCAGAAGTAAACTTCTGAACAGTTGCGGAGACAAGTGGTCTCCCCTTTATCTTTGCAACCCAACGGAGTGTAAGCTCTTTCTTCTATTCGTATACCACTGCTGCTGCATTGGTGGCGGACGTGCATCGGCACGCGCCAACCTGTGGTCCAACCTAAACACAGCTGTAAACCGTTCAAAATACTCGTGGCGGGCGAGAGACAAGAGGTTGCAACGTGGTGGTGCTCATGTTTCATCTTCCCTCCTACACCTCCGTATACGAAACTAAAGCAGTACCTGTAGATAATGACTGTTGCTACCTGTGGTTACTTACGAAACTACCGGATACAACAGCAACTGCGAGTGGCGGTAGCACGAGCAGTCCGCACAGCAACAGCCGTTTCGTTTCGCGCTCGTCGTCGTTCGCCCCACCCCCACCCCCCCCCACCCCCCACTATGAATAATACTTTTAGAAGCAGTGGTCCCTCTATAATAGTGCCGGTTGCCGACTTAATTGCCTGTGGAATATAAGAGAGGAGTGGTCCATCGATACGTAGTGCCGGTCAAGTAGTGCCGGTTGCCGAGTTAGTTGCCTGTGGAATTGGCTTGGCACAGATGACTCTCACCCGTTTGTGATGATGTGCGGAGTATTGCCGGTTGCTGCTGTATATTGTGCCGGTATTGTTGCCTGGCGCATATATATATATGTCAGCACTATTAATACGAGTAGTAGTACAGAGGGACCACCTGCTCTGTATGATGCTGCTAGAAAAGCACCCTGTAAGATATACTCGTAGCTCGAGCGAAGCTTGCGCTTTTTTTTCCCTGATTGAAAGCTTGAGGGGTTGTAACGAGTAGAGCAGACAGTCCCAGAGGTACTACTTGCTGTACGTCCGCACGTGTGCTTGCTCTTGCACGCGACCATTGCTCCAAGCACTGCCGACCTACCGCCTACACACACATACGGGCTTCGATCAAGCTCTCAAGAGACTGGAAAAAAAACGTGCCTTCTCAATTTTTACTTTGTACGGCGGCTGGCGTTATTATTCTTGTTTAGGAATATAACCACAGCCGCCTACGTTCCGTCTATGTATGCCCGGACCCAGAGTGTGTATTGTTCGTAAAGTCAGCTTACAAGCTTGCTGAAGTTTTTCCCGCCGCTCTCGCGCATAAAAAAAGCTTCCTTCGTACGGTAGTCGCGACCCTTGAAAAGTTATCGGGGCCTACTATTGATACTGCTAACTGTTTTGTGTACCTGGTACGTAGAGCCAGGGCAGCAGTGCCTGTCGTTCTCCCCTCGTTGTAGTTGGAAAACCCAATACTGGTTCCTAGTATATATAAAACACGCTTACCACTAGAATCAATACCTTCAGAGGCATCCGCGGGGGGGCTGCAGATATTCATATTTTGTATTTTGCGTACGTACGTATGTTAAAGTTGCACAGACACTATATAACCCGATCTGCCATTATGCTTGGCGTTATTTAAGATTCTACCATCTTCTCGTGCCCCCCAAAACGATCTGGTGCATCATTCTACTGCCCCCCGCCCCACAGCGACCTTGTGCAGACAGTTAGGTCCATGTGGATGAAAGTATTAACTGTGTTTTTTGTACTTTTTTTTCGTGTGTTTTCGCTCTTTTTTTCCCTGTTGCCTTTTTTTCCCCCTCCCGTCCCCAGGCGCTCGGATCGCACGACGAGTACTTGGCGGCGATGGCACAGAACCAGGACAAGCTGGTGGTAGTGAAATTCTTCGACCAGTTCTGCCGAGCGTGCGACGAGATCCGACCGCGATTCGAAGAGATGTCGCGATCTCAGTCCTCGGAGGACGCAGCTTTCTTCGAGCTTGAGGTGAGATCAAAAGACAGAAGTCAGGTCGTGGATGAGACGGAGAGTCAGGTCGTAGGTCACCCCGAGATTCAGATCGTGGGTCACACGAGAGTCAGAATAGTACATGGACAGTCGGATCGTTCATAAATCAGATAAGAGTCAGGTCCACCCGTACTGCTGTAGATTATTCACGAGTCAGATAGATCGCGCAACAGCAGTGAAAGCGTTCACCGCACTCATGAGATTAGTTTGAGTGATTTATGATATGTATAATTGGCTTATTGGTTTGCCTCTAACTCCGAAACTGCCTGGACGGCCTTTTCTTTTCCATTTTGCGTCCGTTCGTTCGTTGCCGTTTCAGTTCTCTACCTCGAAGGACCTGTGCAAGCAGCTCGGCATCAAGCGGCTACCCACTGTGCAGATCTACGACGGCAGCAACGGCCGGTGCGTGTGTGTGCGTATTTTCATGCGTTCGTTTTTCTTGCACGGTAAACCGTTCCTTGTAGCCAGACATCCAAGCACGCCCGTTGTACACACAAGGCTGGTTCTTACACGGTTGGGCGAGTGATTAACGTACGAGATACTGACCGGTATGTAGCTCTCACCGGGTATGTCAAGTATCCCTCGACCCCTCCTCGTTCCACGCGCTAGCTATTATATATACGCTGCGATGATGGTATTGTGTACGTAAGTAGAACATATTTACGTAAAACCACTTGGTATCTAATTGGTTTATAAACCGGTACGCGAGATATAGCTGGCTATGTGATTCGATTTCCTGTGATGATTACCTGTAGACCACTCCGGACGGATATATCCCTGGTGCAAATTGTTCACGCACGGAGTGAAGAACAAGCACGCGTTTGGTAGTTGTTACGTTTCGTTATGTCTGCGGCGTCGTTGATTGGTGCGGCGGGAAAACGATAGCGACCATCCGTATTCGTACACGGGGCCGTGAGAACCGGCGCACGTCCCTGCCGGTATATATGAGCGAGAAAGCCACCGCGGAGTAGAAACCCCGGGAGACGGGGATTTTATTGGGGTTTTGATAGCTCACCCTGTCCCTGCCGGTATATATTAGCCATCCCCTTTTTGTTTTGCACCTATCATACATACTCAGTTTTTGAAGTTTCCGATGTGCTAACCTCTACTCGTACCGCTCTTCTGCGTTTACTGTTTTTTTTGTGTTTTTTTCCGACCTCAGGGTGTCCGACCTTCCCGCGGGACCGAGCCGATTCGCCCAGATCGAGGAACGTTTCGAGGAACTGAGCTCGGCCAAGGCGAGCGAGAAGGCCACCGCGGAGTAGAAACCCCTGGAGACGGGGAAATGTTTTAGGGTTTTTGATCGAAGATGCTATATACGTGGGAGACGGGTCTTCTGGGCCCCTTCCGACCTTACTAGGCTGGTTTCAGTGTGGGGCAGCGGGTGAAGCCGTGGTCTCCTATATACGTTATTCGTACTAGTTGTACTACGAGTATGTATATAGCATCTTTGGTTTTGATAGCACCTTGAAAATATTTTCGGGTGTGGTCGACTTAAATGAAGAGCGACCCTCCCTAGAAGAAGTGTGACTGAGCTGAGAGAACTTCCGTTGCGGCTCTTGAAGCGAACGAGGTGTGTTTGGTTATGATAGCAGCAAAAACAGGGCTAGCAAAAAGAAAGCAATACACGGTATATACGTACGTGGGCGCTTTTTTTTTGCGGGCAGGTTTTGGAGGCGGGTTGGGAGGGATTTTGCTGGCGTTGAATGCGGCAATTTTGCCCCCGCTTTCTAGTCTTTTTGGTGGCGTGTTTGTGCGTCTTGCGTAGAGCGAAGAGGATGCGACGCGGCGTTGTGAGGGGAGGGGGTTACGGGTGGGGGGGAAGGGGGGGCACAACAAAAGGTGTGTGTGTGACAAAAAGTTTCTGGCCTTCGTGTGGTCTCTAAATAACCAGAAACGAGGTGATTACTTAGGGGTTGGGTGTAGTCTTATCGTGAAGGGAAAATGTGGGTATCGGAAGGGATACATAATGGTGACGACTGATATCGTGATGGTACTGTCGACGTCTTTTTGTTTTATGGGCTTTTCCGTTGATTGGCCTAGCTTTGGGAGGGGGGGGTGGGAGGGTCAAGTCTGTGGGGGGTGTGAAACAACGAAGCATGCGTCCGAATTTTGGTAACGGCAAAACGCCTCTGTTGAGCTATTTCATTAGTATAGCTCATCGGTGGGAGAGATGAGAAAGAGAGATGCGTTTTTTTTTCAGTGTCTGAGTGAGAGCCTACATGCCTACCTGCCTTCTGGAGACCCCCGAGCGGCGTCCTCCTGTACACGGTGAAATTTTGGCGGCTCCTCTGCCTGTGTTGCCTCGTTGCCTGTTTGCCTTATTCGTTGCTGTATCGGGGTCTGGAGCAGAGTGCGATCAACGGTAATACGCTGTGTGACCCGCGACGCTGCTTTTTTTTTTTTTTATGGAGTATGAGTACAAAATGGGGGGGGGAGGAGGTTTTTGGTGTTTTTTTATTAATAAAATGTTTATTTTCATAACTACTACTTTTTTTTTCTTTCGTCGTGCGCGACATAGACGGAGCGATGTTTTTCAGATATTATGAACGTCTTCCTCACCTTTTTATCGCAGACGAAAACGCGGGCCAGCTACTCTGTAGCATGAAAAGCTTGCACAACATCGCACAGATCAAGATCTGTCTGTAGATGTTCTTGATAACTCCTAAATTTTGCCGGACCGAGGTTCTGCGCAAGAGCCGAATCAAACAAATCTCACCCTGAAAATGAAAATATGGTGGAAGAGCCGTGTAACACAGATCCCATTTAGCAGCAAAACACGTGATATACTCCTACGGTTAGGGCTGGGCACTGGCTGCCTCAGTCAGTAGCGATTATACTAATATCGTCAAAATCAATCAGTATTATGCTGGATTGCGGCAGTACACTCGTACTGCTGTCTCTCCTTTTTCTTCTTTCCTTCCGAAACGCATTTGGTGGGTTTCCATACTATGATATGGCGTGTTTCTCGAGAAAAAAATTACGGACGAAAATATATACTGAGTGGGTTAATCAGTAGATTACTACTGCCAGTACATACTGTGCCAGTGCCCAGCCCTAACTAATATTATTCTAGATCTTGTCGAGCATACTGAAACTCATCAGGGGAGCATGACACATTATTTTATTTTGTTTTTCGCTTTCTTTAATTTTCTTTCGTTTTTTTGTCTCTTGCAATACATAAGTAAGGATTTTGCTATCATGTCTTCAGTAGATCATGTCTCTCGTACATGGCATTCCATTGTCCACCATTATTACAACGTAGAAGTTCTTGTGTTGTCGTGGTTCTGTGGCCACATAACTTTCATCTCTACAAAAGGTTAGACGAATCGGCGCGGACACCGGGTGTGCTGGATGTAGACGGGTGGAAAGGACGGTTTAATGTGAAAAACACACACCCTTCGTATACACCAGGAATCGATATGTGCGCAAAACATAAACATTACATGGGGATGGGTGTTTTGTTCTATCGATAGTATCCGATGTGATGTGTGCCTGCGACTACTCTCGGATGCCCCGGATGCTGCTGTGCACATCATACTAAAAATGTTTCATCAGGCAACGTTTTTTTTTTTTTTTTTTTGTCCATCCCATTCATTATCTTCGCACTTCCGTCTTTCTCCCTCCCTAGTCGTAACTCAGATCCGGGGTCACAAAGTAGGCTCCTCTCCCTCCTCCCCCACTACGGTTCTTGCCTTGGTTTTTTATCGCGAGAAGATTTCAGCACTTTTCTCGTCAACTTTCGTCGAATTTGCTTACCGACGCTAGAATATGCGCTGTGAGAGGGATATATACCCTTTTGATACATTACCTTCGACCCAAGCTCGTATTCCACACATGGTACCGAAACCTTGTCTGTGTGTCCTAGGTGTGTTGTCTGTAGAAACTTACGAGTATCATTCCCCAGTTTATTACTGGGAGATGCTCTATAATTCCCCAGTTTACTGGGGTACCCTAACGAAATAGTCCGAACAAATGACTCCGATTGTCCATTATTGCTTGAACGATGTGGGGATAAAAACATGTTTTGCTGCAGTTGCGGCCAGTTCCTCACCCTACCGTCCAACCTCATGTCATATCACCAAAGCTCGTCAAAGTACCAGCCCTCCGGGTACCAGTTCTTTTGGCTTATCGTACCCTTAGGACTGGTGGGGCTCAGTCCTTTCAGGGCCCCAGGTACCCTGAGGACTGGTGGGACTCAGTCCTTATCCGGCCCCAGGTACCCTGAGGACTGGTGGGACTTAGTCCTTTCGGCCCCAGGTACCCTGAGGACTGGTGGGACTCAGTCCTTCCGGCCCCAGGTACCCTGAGGAGCTCCGAGGTACTGAGTGGGACTCAGTCCTTTCCGCCCCCAAGGTACCCTGAGGACTGGTGGGACTCAGTCCTTCCGGCCCCCAGGCACCACGGTGGGACTCGGTCCTGTTGGCCCCTGGTGGGACTCTTGCCCTTTCGGGCCCCCAGGTACCCCGAGGACTGGTGAGACTCAGTCCTTTCAGCCCCCCTGAGGTACTCTGAGGACTGGTGGGACTCAGGCCTTTTGGCCCCCCAGCCCCAGGTACCCTGAGGATTGGTGGGACTCAGTCCTTCCGGCCCCCAGGTACCCTGCGAACCGCTGGGACTCGGTCCTGTTGGCCCCTCAGATACCCTCAGGACTGGTGGGAATCAGTCCTTCCAGGCCCCGGCGTACCCTGAGGACTGATGGGACTCAGGTACTGACATTGGGTGACTGGCTGCAAGATCCAATGCAAGCAGCAAGCAGATGATAGCTGATGGCTTGAGCCTTGCTTGAGCTGCTTGTTTTTTTTCTTTCTTTCCGAGCTAAGTTTTTTTAGTGGGGAGGGGGTGAGTTTTTGTTTGTAGTCCGGGGGGGGCAGTAAAAAAATACCTTCAAACATATTCACCGCACACGTTTTTGATGTACGCTTTGCGTTGACTGCGTACGTTTCCAAATGAACGCAGCCACAGTATATACCAACAGCAATACATTGCTTCAAGATCGGCACACCAGTATCGGTCCTCCGCGCTCAGTCCTGTCGGGTCCAGGTACCCTGAGGACTGGTGGGACTCAGTCCTTTTCGGGCCCCAACGAACCCTGGGGACCGGCGGGATTCAGCCCTTTCAAGCCCCCAGGCACCCTCGGGACTGGTGGGAGTCCTTTCAGGTCAACAGGTATCCTGAGGACTGGTGGGACCCAGTCCTTCCCGGCCCCCAGGTACCCTGAGGACTGGTGGGACTCAGTCCTTTCCGACCCCCAGGTACCCTGAGGACTGGTGAGACTCGGTCCTTTCAGGCCCCTCGGTACCCTGAGGGTTGGGTCCTCCCAAAGGACTGGTACTACTGGCGAGTCATTGACTCAGTTCCTAGGACTGGTACTGATACTCTGACGATATTGGCTCCCTGCATTAACCTAAAGAAGAACACAACACTGGGGAGCAGCACGCCAGTACTGTTAATTGGCGCTGCATTTGTTTGCTATCAGTATCGTTTAAGGGGCCCCTTCGGGCAAAAAAAAAAGGAGCACATCAAAAACAAAATCTGTATTTATGGGCGAGGGACCTCGCTCATAAATGCAAGTTCCCTTCAATCCTTGATTTTTCGAGCCTGTCAAGGCCGATTTCAATTTTTGTTTCGTGGATAGATACCTACCATCGAGGAACATATTTTCTAGGTCAAAGTTTGATCGTGAGCGCAATACAACTCTTAAACAATAACAAAGTACTAAAAAAATCGATTTTCATTCTCATCGGAAAGGCAATTCTTAAGTAGGAAAATCGGCTGTTTAGCCTTCATGTAGGGAGAGATCCTTGTAAACATCTCGCAGGGAGGATCATCGTAACGTCATCTACGTCATACATCCTGAATTCTACAGCCTCAGATTGTGTCCCCCTCATACGGGATGTACATCCTACATGAGGACATATAAAATCCGTAAGTACGCGCGATCGAAGTATTACACTCAGCTAGCAAAGATGAGCTTCGACGAAATCCTCGAGCTCACAGCTGTTGTTTTTTTAATTTTTTAATACATATATAGGGGGTAGTATTCGTCTCTTCTCAACACCAGGGTGTGTCTCAACCCCTTCAGAACTGGTTCCACGAATAATTTGGGGACAAACTACTTGGAATTAGTGTGGGACATGTTTTTCAGTTCTGAATGGGTTAACCCCCCCCGGAAGAGAGCTTGGAACGAACCGAATGGAGTATTATTTGCCAAATGAATTAATTGGTTCTGATTGAATATGCAAAGCGAATGGATCCAGTTCAGCCAGATAAAAACAGATAAGCAGCGATACTATTTCTGGTACAATCACACCATACCAAGTACACATCAGGTACTCCTTACGGAACACGGCATAGCTCCAGTTCTAATGCTCAGACCTGCTCCCGCCCAACGTATACTGTAGCTGTTTTGCTATAGTCTCTAGGAGGTGTTGGGGCTCTTGGATCTGCAAGGGAGCGCAGGCATTGCTGTGTTTTCATCACGAAACGAAAGTGCTCTGCAGCAAGTTTTTTTTTAGAGGGGTGGACAAAGGGTGATAGTGGATCTTTAGAATGGGGGTTTTGTCTTGGTAGTAGTAGTGTGACCCTGAGATCGAACCCTAACCCTAACCCTAACCCGAACCCTATGCCAGTGGTCAGTGCTTGCTTGGCCAATCAGAGTGCCTAATTAGCTACCTTAGGAAGATCCACTAACAGTGTTTGTCCACTACTGTTTTTTTTATCGTTTCGGAGCTCCTGTTTGGTATCTACACTCTGCTGTGGCCACGTAGGACGCTACGGACGGTCGAACTACGGTAGAAGCCCAGGTAGGTTAACCTACGATTAATAGTGCTCGGCGTCCTCGTCGAAAATCTGAGTTAAAACAGTATCAGCAGGAGAGAAACTGCCATTTTTCAAATTCGTCTTTGGGTACCAGGGGTATGGCGAGTCGTTTTTGAGTAAGAGGCACTTTTCGTGATGAAAAAGGCGTCGGATCGATCCGGCTCCTGAGCCACAAATAAATGTTGACCATGACCTGCGCTCTCTAAAACTTCTCATAGGGAGTAGTAGGTTTGAGCATGAGAACTGGCGAAACGTCGTTTTCCGTAGAGTCATGAAAATGTGGAAATTATACCAGAAATAGTATTGAAACTGAAATAAAAGAAGGATTTCTGGGATCCTCGATATCTTGAGACTGCCGATGCCGATTTCGTTTTTTTTTCTTGTCATCGACGGGTGTCACAACTGACAAAAGTTTACAGTGAAAAAAACGACTGTAAGGGAAGTACATCTCTTACAATTCAAAAAACAATATTTTCGATTTTCATTTTCGGCTGTTGCTAGACGAAACCTGTCACCTACATCGCCCCCCAATATTTGAAAAATCTCATACTGGGGAACCCAGTATGGCGTTCAAACTATTTTTTACAGACACAAGTTTACGGAGTCTACCAATCAAAAGCCATTATACGGCACGCGGCAATATAGTAGTAGTATTTAATAGTTGATGTATACAATTTGTACTTGTCATTCAACTACTATTAATAATAATGCCACCCCTTTTACGTGAAAACCATGGACTTGGTTGAGCATGATAGGTAGGGTTTCAACCATGTGTGTGTCATGTGTCAATCATACACATTTTGTATACGATGTTTAATTTAATACCAGTTAGATGTATCACATACTTCGAAGTATTGTCCTTCCCACGCACACGGTTGCATACACAACGTCCTGCCGTCGACGCCAATATGAGAGTACGGCCTCAGGTTCGACTTGAGGGCTAAACCAGTAGTTTCTTCCTTGTTGTGTACGTAGCGTGGATACACACCCACAGGGATCTGGATGCAGGCTTGACGCCAAGCCTGACGAACGATATAATAAGTGAAAAAATGGGGGACGCATCTTGTCAAACATCGAATAGTCTCGGCTCAACATTTAACAGCCGGTTTTCCTAATTGAGAATTGCCTTTCCGATGAGAATGAAAATCGATTTTAGTACTTTGTTATTGTTTAAGAGTTGTATTTCGCTCACGATCAAACTTTGACCTAGAAAATATGTTCCTCGATGGTAGGTATCTATCCACGGAACAAAAATTGAAATCGGCCTTGACAGGCTCGAAAAATCAAGGATTTAAGGGAACTTGCATTTATGAGCGAGGTCCCTCGCCCATAAATACAGATTTTCTGGGATCCTCGATATCTTGAGACTGCCGATGCCGATTTCGTTTTTTTTCTTGTTATCGACGGGTGTCACAACTGACAATAGTTTACAGTCAAAAAAATGGACTGTAAGGGAAGTACATCTCTTACAATTCAAAAACCAATATTTTCGATTTTCATTCTCATCGGAAAGGCAATTCTCAATTAGGAAAATCGGCTGTTACTTACCAATCATGATCCGCCCGTCGACGAGGGATTGTACCGAGATCTTACCGATGGGATCTTGGGAGATCTGATGTCACAGCAGTTGTATGATAAGGAGACGAAAGTCCTATAATAATGTGTACCGTTGTATGACTGACGTAGATGATCCTCCGTGTGAAGACCGCTACGAGGATCGAGATGGTGACGAGCATCTCTCGCTACATGAAAGGTTAGACGAGACCTGTCCCCCACAACAGTATAGGTACGTATTATATGTACGTAGTCTATTTTTATTGTATATTTGGCTATATATAGAGAGAGAGAGAACCCACTGGGGAATAAAAACGCATAGAATAAGATATATATATTGCATGGTATTATGGGGGTTAGCTTGCTACTGCTGCTGCTGCTGCTGCTGCTTCTGCCACCGCCGCCACCCACCGCCACCGCCGTCTTTACATCGTTCACCAGGCACCACCACTGCTTGTACGAGGGGGGGGGGGGGGGGTATGGAAAACACGAATATCATGCCGGTAGCCGATGACCTGGGTCTGCTCCTCTACTTCGACGATGGTGGGGGGTAGGGGTGCGCCTCTTACTTCTACTCTGCGCACGGTTTCATCTTGGCACGAATGGCTACTTACTAGCTCCCTCAACGAGTACGCACGTACGTATTTCTATGCGCGCGTACGAGTGCTCCACTCCAGCAAAAAAAATACAAGCCACACGCATTCGGTCAGAAAAAACATTCGATGATTATTAGTACCTGGTAACGTACCAGGGACCACTCTGTCCGGAAATGTAAGGATCGTTTTCGTATTCATATCAGTACCCAAAAGGTCCTTAACATATATACCCGAACAAGAGTGGTATATATGATGCTTGCTGCACTGCGCCTGCTACCTATATACCCCCTCGCTAAAACGTATTAACAAAAAAAAAACGCCTTCTTCTTCTTCTTCGCTTCGCCTTGAATCGAATCGAATCGCCTCGATTGTATTCGATTCGATTCATCTCGTTTCAGGTCAATTCGGTTGTATTCGGTTCGTTTCGTTTCCGGTTGATTCGAATATATTCCGTTCGATTCGAATCGATTCGATACAACCCATTTCGTTTCGGGTCGATTCGATATATATTTGATTCGAATCGATTCGCTTTGACTCGATTCGATTCGATTCGAATAATTTCAATTCGAATATTTTCGATTCGATTTGATTCGCGTCGATTCGATTCGATTCGATTATACTCGATTACATTCGAGCCGAGAGCGCGGGCGCGCTGCGTCCATGAAAAGAAGACATCAACAAAATACCTGGCACAAATAACGAAAGAAAAAAAGAAAAAAGAAAAGAAAAGGTCCACGATAAACAAAAAAAAACGATAAATGCAACAAGAGAGACCGACCGACCCACCGACTCATCGACAAACCAAAAGAAAGAAAAAAAAAGGACGCCGACAAGAAGAAAAAACGCTCGCCTCACATATTCCCGAGTACAAAAAATTGCAACCCTACGGCAAGGTTGCCGGCAAAGCGTTGCTCGTAAGGTTGTAATTACGAACCTAAAGCACACGGAGGGGGGAGGGGGGGAGAGAGATAAAAGGATCTGAAAATCTGGTGTTGCCTCTCTTCTGCTCGACAAGCCTTCGCCCAAGAGAGATCGCAACACTGGCAAGGATCAGACGGGCCACGGCGCCTATAGCTACGTAAGCAGAACGAAGATCCTAAACATGTAGTAAGTCTAACGCAGCTCTCACCAAGAAACAAAATAAAACAACAAAAGCAAACGTACTGGTACGTAGCGGCCTCAGAGCAGGTTGCTCCTGAAAAGATACCTGGTACCAGATTCTGGGCAACCACTGCAACTCTGTTAAACTGCACGTTGTTACCCTCTTCCAAGCGGAGGTCGCAAAAACAAAAAAAATATTCGTACAGAAAGCGATTCAAGAGCCTTTTCTGTGGGCGGATTTTTTTTCTGGGTGGTCAATGCCTCCCTACCTCCCTCTACAACGCTTGAAACTCGTAGAGCGAAAGCGTAATTCGCAATCCCACTCTGACGCTATCGTAGCTGCTCGCTGTAACCGCAGTATACTACACCGCACCGCACCGCACCGCACCACCGCACCGCACTACACCTCACCATGACTCTACACCGACAACACATGGAGGGCAAACAAGCAGGGACTACAAAAAAAAAAAAAAAACACCCACACTCACACACCAACACCCACCACCCACAAGCTGCACCCACCCGCCTACGCCTCCGTGCAAGCCCCCAACCCTATCCAAGCTCATTTACAAGATGAGCACCTGGCGTTGGTAAGCAAGCAAGCAAGCGTGTGTCTGCCGTGTGTGCCTTGTCTGTCGGCAACAACCCAACCGAACCCCGCGATCTCTCGCCCTGTCGGCCATCATAAAAAAAACAAAACCTCATCTTCTCTCGCCCTCTTGTTTCTCGCTAGCTCGATCGGTTGCACACGTAAAACGCACGCTCAAAGTCCGCCCACTACCTCACTCGATCGATTGGGGTGCCCACGTACGCACGTCTGCCTACGCCTGCGCCCACCCACCCACCCCACCTACCCACCCCACCTACCCGCCCCCAAAAGCCCCCACACCAACTCCCATCGACTGGCCGACTTCTTCCTAGACCCCGCTCCAGCTGGCCGGGTCCGGCCCAGCGTTCGGACCCTGACCGTTATGCTTCCCCCCCTCCTCCGCGATCATCCAGCTCATCAGCTCTCCCATCCTGATTGCGTGGTCCCGTTCCGCCTGCTCCTTGACCGCGGCGAGGCGGGCGTCGTTCATCTGCACCTCTCGGAACCACAGCTGCCTCCGGGAGGCGCTCGCCATGTCGTCGCCAATCACTACCCCTGCTCCTCCTGCTCCTCCCCCTGCTGCTACCCCCGCTGCTCCTGCTGCTCCTGCTCCAACCGCTACCCCTGCCCCCCCTGCTCCTGCCCCTGCTACTGCTGCTCCTCCTGCTGCTACCGCTCCCGCTGCCGGTGGAGACATCGGCAATGGCAATGGTATTGACGGCGCGTGGCTACCGCTGCGTACGAGATTGTCCCCATCAAAGGAAGGACCCCCAGCCGCCGCCGCCGCCGCCCCCCCTCCCACCGCCGCCGCCGCCCCTCCCCCCCGAGCCCGCTTCGGGGCGGGGCCGGATTCGATTCCTGGCGGTGCCAGACGCGGCTCCCGCGCGCCGCCGCCGCCACCACCACCACCACCGTTCCCGTTACCGCTGCCACCGACACCTACACGCGGCCCGCCGTTCTCGAATGCACCGTTCGTCGACAACCGGTGGTTGCCGGCGGCGCCACCACCACCGCCGTTGCTGCCGCTGCCGCTGCTGCTGCTGCTGCTGCTGCTGCTACCGTCGATGGGAGTTCGACCGTGGCCGTAAAAGGCGACAGACGTCCTTGGCCCTGCTCCGCCGTCACCGCTGCCACTGCCGCCGCTGCCACCGCCGCCGCCGCCGCCGCCGCTAGAACCGGTCGGCCACAAAACCGACCGTTCCATTTTCGTCGTCGGCGGGCGCAACGACGAAGCGTCTTCGCCAACGGCAACACCGTTGGACTCTACCCGCCCGGTATGTCGCGACTGGTACTGGGAAACTAGGTCCGCGAGGCCGCGCCGGTTGTTGTCCATCACGATATGCCCGGCTGCGGCCGCAGCGGCCGCCGCCGCCGCTGCCGCCGCCGCCGCCGCCTGTCCCGGGGGCGCTCCCAAAAAAGGCGAGTTCGGGTCATAACCACCGCTTCCACGCTCGCTACCGCCTTGGACACCGTTCCCCGCTAAGCCCCCGGCGTTACTACCCCCGCCCCCCCCCCCCCCCCCCCCAATCCATGATATATTCCCCCCCCCCCCCCCCCCCCCCCCCCCCCCCCATGCGTCACGCGCAAAACGATCCGTCTTGGTTCCCCCCGACGCCTTGAAAGCCCTCTCGGCTTCCTTCCCCCAGCTCCCGGTGTCCTCCCCCTGCCACTGCTCCAGCGTGCCCGACAGGGTTTCCGGGTCGGCGAGTAGGCGGTCGTAAATCTCGGTGCAGCGCTTCCGCTTCTCGCTGTTGACCTTCCTCAGCTCCCCGGCCGTGAGCATCAGCTCGACCCCGGGGGGGAGCCCGCCGGGGGGCACCGAGGCCCCCGCCACCTTGTTGAGGGCAGGGGTTATGCAGACCGTTTCGTCGTCTGGGATGGGGGGGAGGGTCTTGTCCGCAATCAGCCGCGTCTTCTCCCACAGCCGAAACACCTCCGAGGCAAGCAGTTCGTGGAGGGCCACCGCCTGGTACCCGGGCGGCCTCCAGCCGAGCAGGTTTCGGAACGCTCTGCACAAGGAGGGGAGGTTGGGGTTTCGAGAGGGTGAGGGTGGGCGGAGGGTGGGAGCGTAAGGGTGAGGGGCAGGAGGTGGGAGGTGGTGGTAAGGGTGGGATTGTTCTTTAAAGTATCATCCCCGGACCCAGCAGTACCGGGTTTCGCTACTCGTCTATTACGTACGTAGCGGCCGATGCTAAAATATAATCGTCGCAATGTTATCGTTGTCTATTCGCTCGTGAAATCAGAATAACACAAAAATCAAAATGTTGTGTGCTTCTCTTAAACTTCAACATTGCAGAACACGCAGCACTCTACCCGAACCGTGACCCCGGTTCCCGACTAGTGCCCAACATTCATAAAATTCCCTGTCGCCCTGCCTGGGGAAATCCCTAGAAGGCCAAACAGACAAATACAGCATACAGGTGGTGTCAGCTTTTTTGGGTTTGCAGACCGCGTGTACAATTAGCGCCAGATGAGGAGCATAGGCGAATGTGACATGAAGAAGTTTGTTGCACTATTACGAGAGACCGTAATAAATAGGGACCTGCGGTACAGACAAATTCCTATACATTTTTGTATTTTTACTACTAATAACATTTTTTTTTTTTGTTTTGTTTATCCTCCGGCGGATGGGTAAAAATAAAGCTTACGCCCTCCACACTTCCACGTCTCACTTCGTGTCGTGTGTCAATTCACTCCATGCCCCCTCGGAAGTATCAGCCCTTGCTGTCTACTACTCCGGAGACTTGAGCATGTTGACCCGACCTGACCCCCGAAGGGGCCTGGTGCGGTGGGGATAGCCACCAACATTTGTCCTATTTACTATGGCCCCCCGTAATATTATTAGATGGTAGCGAGAAAACGATCGCTATGCTAGGAGATAGATGGTGGCCGCAGGCGGCGAAACAGGAAGGAGAAAAGACAGGCCAAACAAAATCTACGTAAGATACGAAGTATGAAGAAAAAACATGTAATGAGCACCCAAATGTTGGAGGTTGGCTTTACTAGGGAGTAAGAACGGTGCTCTGTCTCGAAAGGGATGCGTGGTCGTCAATGATCAGATGAACTAAGGCAACCAACAACACCTCATGGCGCTTCGCGCTTGGGTGCTAGCAATGTCTGCCTGGTCGTTGAAAACCCGACATGCTCCGTCCCGGCATTGTAGGCATGCGAGGGTCTATGGTCATAAGACTACGGCCATGCATGAAAATTAAGTACACCCCCTCCCCTGAGAGCATGTTCAGGTTTGGTAAACAACCCCTTTCCTGCCGCCTCGGGGGGGGGGGGGGGGGCACTACATCGAAAACTACTGGCGGCGGCTGTCTTTTATGAAACTTAAACACCTCGGGCAGATCATCGGGCCCTACTTCCATGATCTAGATGGTTCAGGGCAGATAGGTTCCTGATCTGTATGATCTGTGTGATCTGTATGATCTGTATGGTCTGTATGATCTAGCTCATGCTGCCGGGTGGGAGCTGCAGAATCTGCATTATCTAGAGGCATGTTTCCTGGGTTGGATACGTACTCTACAGATTCTGCCTGTACAATAGATCAAAAGGGCAGGTAAGGATCTAGATGATCAATAGACGATCTATCTGTCTGACGTGTAGGAACTTGTGTAACACGCTGTTAATAGCTGGCTGGCCCAGGGCTGGCCCAGGACGGAGGCTCGTTCATTCATGTCTTTCAACAATTTCTCCTGGTTGTATTTATGTGTGAGGTATGTGTAAACGAAACAGCCAACGTTTTGCTTTCACGAAAAAACAAAAAAGAAGCATATGATATCACACCGGTATTTTAATTAATCCACTCTAATTCAAGACATTCATTAGTTTTCACGTACGAGACACACGATACATGTACGTGCACAGCATCATCAGTACTCGGTGCTGCTGTACTATATGATTCTCCCTTCTCTTCTGCTCTGTTGTCGCAAGGGCTGGAAGTCACCCTATACTCGTATAGGTCTGTATTTGTATTGAAAAAAAAAAAAACGCATCAGCCGAGGGTGGTCGATTTTTTTTTTTTCGACATCTCACAGAAATTTTTGTTCGTTAGGGGGGGGGTTACTAAAACCAAGTGAAAAAAAATGAAAATAAGGATATATATTTTTTCCATTTTCTTATTTCATCATGTGATCACAACGGTTGCAACGGTTTTCTATCCCGACCTCTGGGGGGGGGTGGTGTGTCGTTTTCTCTTTTTTCTGGACGCCCCTGCATCAGCGGTGATGTCGAGAATTTCGTCGAAACTTAAAATCTTTGGAAAGTTGTGTGTGTGATCCAGCGATCGCGCGCGTTACTCCGGGTGGGTGCACTAAGTTTTTTTTGTAACATCAGTTTACTTTTCAGCTTGACTCGCCGGAGCTTCTGCACTCAACGGCCCTCCGGACATGCCGTGGTTCAAGACGTCTCCGTGGGTGCAGTTCTAGAAAAAAAGAGGATTATTAGCTCCTGATTTTGGGCCGAGCAAAATTATTACGTGGGGCACAGCAGTGGCTTTTGTCCTATACCTGGTATAGAGGATTAGCTCCTGATTTTGGGCCGGGCTAAAATTTTAGGTGGGGCACAGCAGTGGCGTATCCTACATATACAATAACCTCTAATTTCAGTACTGAAAAAAACGGCTTTCTTATGCGTCGGGCCAAAAACAAAAGCCGAGCGAAACTTTATTTCACAGTTCCTTTACGTAATAACTCCCAGTTTCTTAAGGGCTGTCACGTACCAGGTATATACTATTACCCGTATACGGTGTATACGTACACGGTGTACACGTACTGACTGCATGCTGCGTGCGCACAGCTTAATACCCCTTCTTGGGAGGGAAAAATTGTCGAAAATCTGTGACAAAATATAATTATATATAGGGCATCGGCCCCATGAAGCAGCCCGGCCTGTTCTTACTTAACCCCTTAGAACCCATACAGAACTGAAAACAAATGTCCCATACTAATTCCAAGTAGTTTGTCCCCCAATTCGTGGGACCAGTTCTTAAGGGGTTAATAACCGGTCCCACGATTTTTGGGGACAAACTACTTGGAAATAGTGTGGGATAAGTTTTGCAGTTCAGAAAGGGTCAAGGGGGGATGTAACGATAACTACGAGCTGGTCCAGCCGTAATCGCGAGGCGGTACTCGCCGGCCTTTTCCCAACTCAGTTTTGCGAATTTCGAACTGAAATTTTGTGTGGGGCTTCCTATGAGTATAACGAAGCGATTGCCTGGGGCTCCATTTTGTTTTGTAGAAGATTGGCAAAATTGTGGTCGTTTTAAGAAAAACAGGGTCGGCATTTTGCCAAAAAAGTACCGGAAAAAAAAGTCGAACAAAAATGGAGCCCCAGGTAGCGTGTCGACGAGAGCGATGCGAATCACGTGTTGAAAAAAACAGACAAAAAAACGATAAATTCAGCTGATAAATCCGGATTTTGGGTCGTTCATCGTAATATCTTAACTTTGTATGGCGGATCATGTGCACCTCATATCTCTTGATAGACAACGAGTTAGGCGATGGGGAGGATATCGATCGTTTCTCCATGCCTTAAGGAATGTTCACACCGCGAATCAGCGTCATCCGCCGTACAGTTTTTTCGGTGATTCGTATGGACCGTAGTATGGAGATATCCCCGTACTCGACGGGATTTATTCGCCATGGCATTTCTCGACGAAATATTCTCGGATCCCGAAAATTCCAGCACGTGCAAACGCGCTGCGAGCTCAGAAATTACGGTGCGAAATTTGGAGCTGAAATATGCTAAAATGAGTGCAAACCGTCCGATTGAATGAATATCTGTTTTATGGCTGGACCAGCTCGTACTCAGAACCAAAACATGGGGTATAAATAGAAAGCATCAGGGGGGTGGATACAAGGGATGCTCAACAAAAAAGGGAAAAACGACCTACACTCCTTCCCAGTTGTAAAAAAAAAAAAAAAAAAAACAGGGCGTTAGGATTTGTGGACGAAATTTTACGCAAAACGATTTGTTTTTTATTTTTCATGTTTGTATTTTAATTGGTTTTATTTAGTATACCCCCCCCGCCCCTCTCTGGGTCTCGCAAAATGCACCAGCCGTAAAATTGCACGTACTGGGCTGTTCGGATCTGCACGTACTTTTGCACCATCTTTACCCTTGCTCGCACCCGGACCTGATCCCACCCGGATATGATCCCATTTGGCACCCTGCTCCCACCCACAAGGTGCAGAAATATAATCAGCCCTCCGCATGAGCCGCCGGAGGCCCACCTGGCACCTCGATCCCATTTGGTACCCATGTAGGCCATACATATCTACAACAAATCCTGCTATACATATAACCGTATTGAATGTACGTGCAAACTCGAATAGCCTGGCACGTACCTGCATGTTCTACGGAGTCGCGCAAAAAGGGTTATATGCATAGGGGTGGTGTCGGGAAGGCTTCTTTCGTGGAAACCCTGGGGGGTACGTATTTACGTACATGGTTTTTGGGTCTATCGTGGTTATATTATGATTACTACGTATGCCCCCCCCAGTTATAAGGTAGGACTGATTGATTCCCGAACCCGAAGAGCGCAATGCATAAGACCAAACGTTATACTCGTAGTACCACTTTGTGGCTCTTTTTTGTCGCCACCAATAAAGATGAAGGCTGCTGTGCAACAGCAGCTGTGTGACAACTCGTGCAGCATATTACTTACTACACTGTTGTGCTGCGAACTCAGAAACGATTATATTTATATATACATGTATGAATAGATACTGCTTCAAGCTATTGCTGGTACGGGAGTGAGAGGGGGGCCTAATAGCAATCAGACACCACGATGGGCGCGAAAACTGCGTACATACATATATATCCCTCTTATGTCTTGACACACGATATTTGGTTCTGTTTCACTACGCTCTCCCGTAGTAGTTACAGCAGTGTGTACTGAAGTCACTCGAGGAAAACTGCACTTTGACGTATTTTTTTGGTCACGATACACATGGAAGTCCCGAAATAGTTTATAAAGACTCGGTGAGTCCACGCGCCGTTCCGACCGCCATAGCAGCAAGCAAGGGAAAACACGACCGATCCATCCAGTGGCGGCGGGCGGATATGCTGCCGCTGCCGCTGCTGCTGCTGCTATTGGTGCTATTGGTGCTGCTGGTGCTGCCGCCCCCGCCGCCGCTGCTGCTGCTGCCGCTGCTGCTGCTGCTGCTGTTGCATGATACGAGGGACAACTGGCAACTGTGCATATACCAGTACTGCAACTGGTAACGTTTCAACAGAACAGGAAACCGAACCATACCGAAACAATAATACCGGTATGTATGCAGGACGCACTCGCTCTTACCCATATACGATATACTATGGTTTGTACGTACGTACGTCTACGCTCTACCAGATACGAGTACCTGGTATCTACTTTAGCATCTAGGGCAGGTGTGCAGTCTTATCATATCATACGAAGTTTTATACGAGCATACGAGCCCGAGCACAAAAGGAACCGAGTCAACCCAATACGGATTGCATTCCAGTTTCGAAGATAACAAAAAGTTATACATATGCACCAGATCTCTGAATCGAACCAGAGGTCATCCTCAACCGTACTCGTAATGCGTAACAGGCATATTCATGCCTGGTATTTACGAACATGGCAAGGTACATGTTACCGCTCTGTTCGGAAATAAAAGGACAGTTTGAGTATTAATACGAGTACGCAAACGGTCCCTACATTTCCGGACAGCATGCTATACGATACCTTTTGTACATAATGGTATAAAATGCCAGGTATGTTATGCCGTGGTACGTTCAAGTTTTAAGGTTGGGAGCAAGGCTAAAGGATGGAAGAGGAGCACCATCAATAAGGCATATATAACATATAAAACGATACCATGAACATGGCGCACATGCACGAGGGGGGTGGGGGGAAGCTTATTATAATATTTATCTCGGTCAGTAGACTCTCACACCACGCTTTCCGAAAAGACAACGCAAAAAGCCAACAACCACCACAACGCCGCACCGAACCGCCCTCCACTGCTGATGCCGTCAGCTAGCCAACCACTGCCACCACCGCCACCACCACCACCACCACCACCACCACCACCACCACCACCACCAACACCACCCACACCACCACCAACACCACCACCAACACCACACCACACCACCACACACCACCCACACACCACTCAACCAACACCAACACCAACACCAACACCAACACCAACACCACCAACACCAACACCACCAACACCAACACCACCACCACACCACCACCAACACCACCACACACCATCACCACCACCACCACCACCACCACCACCAACACCACCACCACACACCACCACCAACACCACCACCACCACCACCACCACCCCCAACACCACCAACACCAACAACAACACCAACACCACACACCACCACCACACCCACCACCACCACCACCACCACCATCACCGCCACCACCACCACCACCACCACCACCACCAGGCAACACTATGCTATACCGCCACCACTGCTGCCAACACCAACACCACCACTACCAACACCGCCACCACCGCCGCCATCGCCACCGCTACCACCAGCAGCACCACCACCACCACTACTACCACCATTATCAATCTTGGATCAATATCATGTTCATATCATACGTACGGTAGTAACACTTCGCGCACACCACACCACACCACACCACACCCACCCACCCACCTGAGCACGAGCACTTGCGCCTTCGAGACGATGGCGGTCGCCCTAAAGTCCACGTTGCCCCCCTTCTCCGAGCACCTCTGTCCGTTACAGAGGTACACGCCCGCGCTGAGCTGCAGGTGAAGCGACGACCGAGAGTGCTTGCTGGACTCAGGGCGGAAGTGTACGCATTTGGGCAAGTAGTACATGTTCCCGTCCTCAGCTTTGAAAGTGCGCCGGCTCTCGAAACGAGGCACCTTTCGCCTCTTGAAGTCTTCCGGCCTGCGAGGGGTGGGCGAACTGCTGTTGGTGATGGCGGTGGTGGTAGGGGTGGTGGGGGCGGTGGTGGTGGTGTTGGTGTACTGTGCGGGGCTTCTCGCTGGTGCTGCTGCTGCGGTGGGGTGCTGCTGCTGCTGCTGCTGCTGCTGCTGTTGTTGTTGTTGTTGTTGTTGTTGTTGTTGTTGTTGTTGTAGTTGTTGTTGCTGCTGCTGATGCTGCTGCTGCTGTTGTTGCTGTTGTTGCTGCTGCTGCTGCTGTTGCTGTTGTTGTTGCTGCTGCTCCAACAGCAGTGTTGAGGGCATTGCGCGGGGGGAAGAGGAGGGGGAGGAGGAGGAGAACGAGGAGGCGGATATAGAGGAGGAAGGCGTCGACGTCGTTGTCGCGACAACTGCTGTCGGCGCGGTCGACGCCGCTGCTCCATTCTCCGTAGGTGCTGCTGCTTCTGTTATTGTTGCCTGTGCTGCTGCCAGCGTCGCTGGTGGTGACAGGGACTCAGGCTCCACGGTGGTCTGACATGCACCCCCTGCCGCTGCTGCTACTGCTGTTGCTGCCATGGCCGTGGCCGGCGGGACTGGCGCTGGTTCGGGCTTGGTAATCGGAAGCGGGACCGGGTGATCAGCAGGTCCTTTTGGCACGGCCGGCTCTTCGTGGCAACCATCTTCTCGAGCAAGAGTTCGGCAGGAAGATGAGGGTGCTCGTGGCGGGTGTGGGCCACTACTGCTATGAGGGTCTTCCATGAGGCAGGGTGATCGTGGGTCTCTCTCTTTCCTTGTTAGGTATATCGCCCACGCGTGTGTGAGTGGTACATTTCGCGAAAAAGGGTTTGCTAGAAACCTGGGTGGCATTCTGAAACGGCCGATGAATTTTGCCGGCGACGGCGACGGCGACATCGACATGTCGGCGGCGCGGCAGTGAGAGGCAGAAAGAGGATCGCCGCGGTCTATCGAGAACATGCGACACACAAAGGTACGGTGGTGATTCCCTCGTACTTTGCCGTGTGTGGGTTTTCGTGGTGAAAGACGAGCAGCGACACAAGCGACACTTGCAATATTGCGTTGTTCGTCCCCAAAAATCTAGAAAAATAAAAATACGATACGAAATATCCCACTCTGTTCGGAAATGTAAACATCATTCATATATTGATGTCAATACATACAATAATGGTACTTATATTTATTTGCGTACATAGGGGTACCTGCGCTGGGAACACCGATAATAACATGCTACAATCGTATTGTTACTGTACTGCAGCAATCTGTTATTACTACTGCTGTGCAGCATATAACGAGCATCGTGTTTATCATACCGACAGCGAGGTGTATGCACCTCGTAGCAAGCACAATCGACGTTTACTCGTGTATCACACGCAGCTTGCAAATACGAGATTCGACGATCTTGTCGATCTCATCAGAGCTGAGGTTGGCTTTTTAGTTTATTAGATGATAATCATGCGTATCAACGCGACGCCGCCCATGCTGTACGAGTACACGTACACCTCGTGCTCCTGCTCACGTTTTCCCCCGTTGCTTTTTAAACCTTTCAAACGAAACTCGCACTCGCAATGCTCAAGGGTATCGATTTCTTAGACACTGCGGTGATCGACGAAGACCTGATCGGAGGAGCGCTGGTCGAAGAGGCCGATGGCGACCAGCACATTTCGTCGATGACCACTTTCGAACTAGCCCAGGTACGTATACTCGTAGGTGTGGGGTGTGGTAAATTTCGAAAGAAGCATAACGACAACCAACCGTCGACGCAAAGTCGAAGTGAAAAAGTCAACTACAAGTAAACTGGAGGTTTTTCAGACGATCGCGTACCAATACGAGAAACACCACCACCATCGTCGACATTTTTTTTTTAATGTTTCGAAGCACCCAATCGAGTGTCTACTGCTGTGCGAGTATAATAACTACGTGCTACTATGCGCTATCTCGCGTATAGTATGTAACAATGCACGATGTTGTTCAGTTGTTCATGCCCGTACTACAATACGAGTAGCAGGACCTATTGTGATTTCACGCGCAGATTCGAGTCCTGCCGACGACGCCACTTGTTGAGGCATTACAGTAGTTGGGCTAAGTACTGGTAAAAGGTTAACCAATCGCCTACCCAACCTAAGCCTTATAACACTAATATATACTACTGCTGTAGTTCGGTTGGTGAATACGAGTACGTCGTACTGCATGCCAGGTACTATGATGGGAACTAGCCGGGAAGAGAGAGAGAAGGAGTCGTGGTCGTTTGGGACAACCGTACACATCTGCTTGTAGGGAAAAAAAACGAGGAAACAAAAAATATATATATATATATGCACGAGTTCAAACTCCTACCACATATTATGTGTGATCAAGTCAGAAGGGTTTGCTGTCTGTAGAGAGTATATCATAGCGCACACATGGGTTATAGCGTTATTGTTAACCACATTGGGGAGGGAGTTCCATGTATATTGGGGGAGGATTACAATGGAAATTGCCATCGACCTCACGCACTCCTCTCTCTCTCGAGGTCTGAGGCCTGGCTTTTGTACAGTTCAGTACAAAAAAACGAGTGCACCTCTCCTCCATTTCCCCCTCGAAAACAGCAGGTTATGAGCCTCGTCGCGCGAAACAACGGATTTTTGAGCCTCGTCTCGTCAAACAACAGGGTTAACTTTGACGTCTCCTCCCTTGGGTCTATTTATCTACTTAGTATATACCTATCCACGGGTGCACGTAAAAAATAAAACGTGACACCTCACTATCCATTTTCTTCTAAGCAGGATGCAGCTCAACCTTCATGCGACTCGTCGAACACCTCACGGCGTTTCGCGCTTGGTGCTAGCAATGTCTGCCTGGTCGGTGAAAACCCGACATGCTCCGTCCCGGCATTGTAGGGATGCAAGGGTCTATGGTCATACGACTACGGCCGTGCACGACATCAGTACACCCCCCCCCACCTCCCTGTATTTTTTTTTTCATCCCATGAACTATCTTCGCCCTGCTTTTCTCGCTCCCTTCTAGTCGTAACTCAGACCCGTGATCACGTAGTAGGTTATTCTCCCCCCTCTCTACGACGGTACGTGTTGTGCATTTTCGTCGCGAGAAGGTTTCAGCTCTTTCTTCCCCCGTCGGCTTGCTTCGCTTTTGTCTTGATCTCGAAAACGAGATTTTCCAGACCAAGACAAGGGGAGGGTATACTAAATCGAAGTAAAACAAAACTCACTAAAAGGTCGTTCTTCGAAAATGCGTACAGAAAATTACCCCCCCCCCACTGGTTTGTTTTTCGTTTTAACCTGTTTAGGAGTAAATAGGTCAGCAGACAGCACAGCATTTTCACCCCTTGACAGGCAGCAAATTTGTCTCGACATACCTCGACGGATACTAAAACGACCTGGTTTTAGTGTGGAACAGTCGATCTTACACCCTTAACAGCGCACGTTTTGCCTTGCTTGACACGTCTCTTATTAATGACATCTTTGTTTAGGAGTGTGATGGCGTTTTGTCTTCTTCTTTTTTTGTCGTGCGCCCCTGAACTATCTGGTGTACAATGTGCGATGCAAGCAGGTCGTCGCCGAGGCGACGACGTTGCGCTTGTCGTACAAGAACGTGCTCAAGATCGACAACCTGCAAGGGTTCTCCCGGCTGACAAAGCTTTGCCTCGACAACAACATCATCGAGAGTATCAGGTTCGTTCACCTTTTTGCTTTGCAAGAAACCGACTTGTGTCAGCGGTCCAGAGGCATGCGTTAGTTCTCGTTGGTTTAGAAGGGACAGCCCACTATATGTGTGCGTATATTTAAAACAGAATGCTGTTGAAGTGTTATTAGTAGCACTGGCAGTAGTAGTAGTAGTAGCAGTAGGATTTAGTAGTAGCAGTAGCAGTAGTAGCAGCAGTAGGACGAGTAGTAGTACGAGTAGTAGTGGTAATGGTAATAGTAGTTGTTGTCGTAGTTGTTGATGTTGTTCTTACTAGAACTCGCGGATTCTCCGCCTTGGGATGTTTCGGCCCGATTTTCGCCGTGGGTCGGGGGGGGGGGGGGGGGGGCCCCCGGAACCAGTTTTTGCCCCCCCCCCCGGGGGGGGGGCCGGGGGGACACGGTTTTGCCCCCCCCCCCGGGGGGGGGGCCGGGGGGACACGGTTTTGCCCCCCCCCCCGGGGGGGGGGCCGGGGGGACACGGTTTTGCCCCCCCCCCCGGGGGGGGGGCCGGGGGGACACGGTTTTGCCCCCCCCCCCGGGGGGGGGGCCGGGGGGACACGGTTTTGCCCCCCCCCCCGGGGGGGGGGCCGGGGGGACACGGTTTTGCCCCCCCCCCCGGGGGGGGGGCCGGGGGGACACGGTTTTGCCCCCCCCCCCGGGGGGGGGGGGGGGGGCCCGCAGGAACCAGTTTTAGCCACCCTCCTCGAGGAAGGCACGGGCTGATTGGACACGTTTTATACGACGGAGTAAAGTATCCCTTCTAACCAAAACTTATAAAATGAACGTAAAATATTTGATCAAGCAGCTTGCAAAAAGCTGAATATCGACAAAAACGAAAGAACCAATCGATCGAACTCTCAGACAAACACGATACTTTATAGGGACCACTAGTGTACTCCACTTGCTGCACCCGATCCCCTCTTGTTGTTATTTCCACACTTCTCTACCTATTGAAACGAAGGTCAAGAGGTTAATGGTGCAGACAGAGTGTTGCTTTCTACGTATCCGTACGCGGGCAGCCCAAGTGTGCGGTGTTAGTATGGTGTTGGCTGGAAAGCACATTATGTGCCCCCATTTTATCAGTGGTCTTACGATGAGCCGCAGGGGAGATCATTTAACACAGACGGAGGGAAACTAGAACTATGCGTGGAGTAGCGCGATACTAAGCCATCTATGTACGGAAGGGAGTCAGACTTCGTGCATAGAATGTTTCTTTTTTTCGGTTTCCCTCGGGATTCTTATTATTTTTTCTGCGCATGTATCAGAAGACCTTCGATTCAAGTCGGAGTGCAACATGTATGATACAATATCGGAGGGCAAAAATAATACCAGGTACCTGGTAGTAATCATATTTACGAGTGATCGACGTTGATGAAGTCTATGCTGAACATTTGTCGGACCGCAAACGTTAATAAATAAACCGTTGAAGTAGATAGAGGTATCAAGCAGAAAATTAGTTACTAAAGGGAGTTAGACTTCGTGCGTAGGCTTTCTTTCTGTTTTGGTTTACCCTTGGCTTTCTTCATTCGAGGAGTGCTTATGAGTGATCAACGTTGAAGTTCATGCTGCACATTATCGGGTGGCAAACGCAGTAAGAAAAATATGCAAAGGACGGTACTCATAATACTGTACCCCCCCCACCCGAATTACGTAATGGATAGGGGGGTATCGCGAATGCATGCGGGCAAGGTCAGGCCTACCTATTGATCTATGAACAGATCACGCGGGCGGCGAAAAGACGTTCGCAAGCGAGCAAATAAACGCATTTACCGTACCATACCGTACCGCACCGCACCATACCGTATCATCGACGTATCCTTACTCCTCTTGGCCCGCGGCGCGCGGACCTCGCGTATTGGGACGTGGGGCGGGTCGGCGTTAATACCACTGCAGACGCGCTCAGAGGCGCAAAATGTGCCACGCCTATAATATGTCATGGCGCTCTGAACGGCACTGCACGAACCCTTGGTGTGTATCTGGTACCAGGTTAGAAATAAAAATACACGTACGTAGAAGCTAGGACCGTATTTGTGTTTTTTTTTACATTGCTCGAGCTAAAACAAGGTGCCATTTGTTCGTAGCTACGATACCCTGCCTGGTGGTGGAGGTGCTGATTTGTGCGCGTTTTGAAGTCGGATAATCTTCGTATAAACATCACTCCATACGGACCTCAGTGTATTCATGTTAACACACCAACCAACGGTCCTTACTATTTCCGTCCAGAGTCTGAGAACAAACATTTAAGGGCGTATCTTAGCCCTACCCGGCCATGTGGGACCGAACGGAATGGAACGAGGCTGTTTGCGGGTCGTTCGTTCCGTTCCAACAGTAGTAGGTAGAAACCCGCGTTTGGGTCTAGATGCGGCGTTGCGCTGATCGGGTGGAACTTTTGTTCAGAGGGTCAAAAGGAGACCAAAAGAGGTACGGGGAAGTGGTTTCACGAAAGAAAGCGGTGGTTGAGGCGACTGATTTCAATTGGGATAGTATGCCGCCGTCGGTTTCTCATTTGAGGGGTGAGGTCGGTGGTTTTGAGGTATCATGGGCCTCGCCAGACGAACCAGTACGAACGGAAACCTTTTGCACATGCCACGACACAACAACAAGCGTGCTGGCCCGCAATTTTATGTCCCCCTCCATCTACATTGGTGTCCACCTACATCAAACCATCAAACGAGACTACATTTGTGCTCGTTCGGTTGGCCCGTTCGGTCGTCCTGACCAATAAAAACGGGGTCCAACACGTGTTCTTCCTCTTCCTAGATATATACCCTGGTCGTAACTGTTTTTCTTTGGCTGCACTGAATCTATTTCCTTTTCCACAACCAATCAGCACCAATTTTATCCGGCAAATAATACCCCGATTCAGTTCGTTCCAATGGTCGCCCCGGTGGGCTAGCAGGTTACCACGAAGCCTGTAAGCGTCAAGAAAGCGAGTTCGATCCCCGCCGAGTGCATGCTCTTAGGCACTTTTTCTCGCAAAAAATATCTTGACTAGCAGAAAGCGCGAGAGCGTGAGTTAGCAAAATTCGATGAAAGTCGACGAACGTTGGGAAGGCTGAACCCTCTGCGCGATAAAAATCAAGGCAAGAACTGTAGTGGGGGAGGAGGGAGAGGAGCCTACTTTGTGACCCCGGATCTGAGTTACGACTAGGGAGGGAGAGACGGAAGTGCGAAGATAATAAATGGGATGGAAAAAAAAAACACACACACACACATGTTCTTTGGAGGAGGGGTCAAGACACGCCCTAAGGTCCTAATCGGAGCACTGTCATCCTCTCTCGTCACTGCCTGCCCCCGTGCTTTTTTTGGCCGGGCTTCAGCAACCTGGATCACTTGGTCCACCTGAAGTGGCTGGATCTGTCGTTCAACAACATCAAAGTCATCGATGGCTTGGACAAGCTCACCGAGCTCATGGACCTCAGCCTCTACAACAATCAGGTACGATATGCAGGAGGGCGAAAAAAAATTGTGAGGACCGTTTTGGTCTTCTTTTATATGCCCAAACGACCCTTCCATTTTCCGTCCAGAGATGTACGCACGCAGCGGGGGAGCTAGTCTTTCAAGATATACATGTAGATATACTTGGTATATACATATATATATCATGTGCTTGTATATACGTATGTATAACCATGCCTTCACCCTAGTGGGGCAGACGACAAAGCGAAATGTTGCCGACAAAAAATAACGATGACAGCATCGGCTACTGCTTGCTTGGGAAGAGGCGAGATATATATATATATTTTAAAACACTCGGCTGTGCGAGGGCGCAGCAGCAGTACAACAAGTATGGCAGCATGGCTTTGCGAACGGCCTTACATGTCCTTGCATTAGGGTATTGGCGTACAGCTTGTGTGGAAACGTTTGCCTCGTCTCGACTTTCTCGCCGTCCAGCAGTCCGACAGCCATAGATAGCGTAATCAGCTGCTACGCTTGCACGTACCAATCTCTAACACGACCCCTCGATGGAGGTGGCATACGAGTAATCCAAGTACTAATCAATCGCGCATCGAATGGAGTCGAACCCTTGTGCAACTCAGTTAGGGTACTACTTCTGCGCTACATGCCATACTTTCCAAACCACTCACAACTATGGCAATTGTTATTGGGAAATACTTCACGCAGAAGTCAGCTCGTTTATTTGCTATGTTCAGGGGATGGACACATATATGGACACGTAATCAAGCGGCCAAAACAAAATACGTTGTTTACATGTGTGATACGTGCTGTACCTAACGATACGGACATATTTATGCGTGCTATATTTTTAGGTGTATGCAAAGTTAATTCACTAGCCGTGCAATATAATCTTACAAGATTCCGGTCGGCGAATCAACAAAGGAATATAACATGCCTCTAGATGTTGAAACAGAGCATCTGTTCATTCCGCAACAAAAATAGAAATGGCCAGTCTATTCAGTGTTCATGCCGCTCTCAAACTAAAGGAACATATTTAGAGTAGGACCCTGCCAGCGACTTTGACGGTTGCAAAGATCTGCCGGGTACTATATTATAATATTATAGACATCATCCCGTATATGTACAGATCTCCCGGTTCCCCTTGTCCACATAGCAGGTCTTTCTGCCATGCATGCTGAAGTTCTTGAGCCGCGAAGTGGTGGTGGAGTAAGGTTCATGCGGTAGGTCCGACCCATGTCACGGCTTGTGTACAGGATTGCAGACCCCTCTCCAAGGTGCCATCGATGCAGCCCTTTTAGGTGCTGGCCAGCGTCCCTTTGCCACCGTCTCGTGTGTTGTGACGCCCATGCCAAGGATAAGGCTGACTTCGCCCATGTCTGCTGTCCTCGGCTTAGGGCTTGAGCCTCAACTCCATCATACGTTGGAGAGATACAGTAGGTCGCTTTCTTCCCCCCAAAGTTTGATTGCCGCAATCAGGTCCGCCTCCACGGTTGACTGTGCGTTCGGTGTCTGAATTTTGGCCCCGATGCTGATGGACCCTCTGTTCAGGAAGAAGAGGGGGCCTCTGAGAGTTGACCATGCGGGTGTGCATGAAAGCCGTGGATGAATGTCACAAGTGACCCTCGGTCGTATTGTGTGGAATCCGCAGATCCTGACGCGCGGGGTTTGCACGCGATTGCCCTTCTGCTATCATGAGCATGCAGTCCCCTTTCATCTGGCCGCCGGTTTATCTGCATCAGGGCGTGGCTTGTATGGAGACGCGCATCAGACGCAGCCCACGAGCAGCTGGCGCAACCCTTGGTGAAGCAGGCGGTGATGATCCGTCGACCCCAGATGCTGATGTTCGGACGGTACCAGCCGGGGGTACTCCGGCGAACCTAAGCCATGATCCCCCGGCGATACCAAGCGATGATGCTCTGGCGATCCCAAGCGATGATACTCTGACGATCGCAAGCGATTATGCTGTGGCGATCCCAAGCAATGATGTCCGGACGGTACCAGCCGATGGTACTCCGGCGATCCCAAGCGTCGGACGGTACCAGCCGATGGTACTCCGGAGATCCCAAGCGAAGATGATACGACGATTCCAAGTGATGATACTCCAGCGACCCCAAACGATTGTACTTCAGCGATCCCAAGCGATGGTGCTCTAGCGATCCGAGAATGCTGATGCTCCGGAAATCCGACGCAATGTCGATCCAAGTGATCCCAGGGGCTGATGCTCCGATCGTGTGATCTTAGATGTTATTGCTCTGATGATCCCAGTCGATGCTGCTGCGGGGAGTAGATGACACCTTGGGTGCTTCGTTGGGTATTTTTATCAACCTTTTTTCCGCGAAGGTACACACGTACACACCTGAAAGTCATGGTGGCCACGTGTACACTCCCAGGCAAGGAGAGCGGCCTGTACACGGAGGCAGCACTCGATAAAAGGATTGAAAGCACTGCCTACAAGGATTGCAAGCGCTGACTAAAGGGATTGCAAGCACGGACTTGAGGGATTGCAACCCTAGGGCAGACCTACGGCCATGGCTTAACAGCCGCACGGACCCCCAGATTGTGCTTTTGTTGGAGATACACCATGCTGACTGCTAGCTCAGGTGTTACCGTATACTGTACTGGTATTCAAGCTAACACAACCCCCCGGGACAAATTTGAGAGCCAATTTTCTCCAAAAATCTGCCTTAAAAGGGCGCACAAAACGAAAATGTCGGCACGCGTCGCTCGGCGTATGCACTCTCCCCGTTGTCGAAAAACTCACATTTCGAAGTACGTTCGAGGGGGTTTGTAACCCTGCGTGCTATATGCGGTATGGTGTATCGCCAACATGGAGTAGTTCGGACACTAAATTATGTATCTACGGCCACCTTCCAACCCAGAAAGACCGCGTGGCTGATGCGCTCTGCTGTAAGTGCCCTTGTTTCTTTTTCGTCCCTTTGCCCTGTGAAGTTCAAAACGAGGGTTCATTAACTTGGCAGGCACGTGTTGTTTTTTTTACTGCCACTGGCCTAACGATACGAACCCCCCTGGTCCGTCTCGAAACGGATGCGTGGTCCATGATCAAATGCCTAAGGAAGCAACATATGACCACGCCGTCCCCCTTGCCTGGCCGGTGAAAACCCGACGTCCTCCGTCCCCGCATTGTAGGGATGTGAGGGTCTATAACGACTATGGCCATGCATGACATGAGTGCACTCCCGCCCCCCCCCCCGCGCCCACCCCTTCTCCTCCCTCCGCCTCTCCTGCCTACCCTCCCTTGCGGCTGGCGTGCGGTGGTGTCTCGCATGCTCTCTCTCTCTTAAACGAATTCAAAGATCAGCGAGATCGAAGGGCTGGATTATTGCACGAGTCTCCAGTGCCTTTCGCTCGGGAACAACCGCATCAACAACCTGGACAGCATCATACGCCTTCGTCGGTACCCCAAGCTGCAGCTCATCAACCTCGAGGTGACTAACGAATTGTTCGGATAAGATAGAGCATGCCTTAGTCTCGCTAGGAACTCGCGCTGGTGGGTATTTGCCGGGCTGCTCACGGGCCAGGCCAAACCTCACCGCGGGTCGACCCCCCGTGAGTTTTTGAACACCTCCTGACGCGACCCTACTCGACCCTACCCGACCCTGCCCGACCCGCTTCGCGCTTGGTGCTAGCAATGTCTGCCTGGTCGGTGAAAACCCGACGGGCTCCGTCCCGGCATCGCAAGGGATGCGAAGGCCTATGGTCGTACGCCTAGGGCCATACATGAACACGAGTACACCCCCCCCCCCCCCCCCCCCCCCCCCCCCCCCCCCCCCCCCCCCCCCCACCCCCCCCCCCCCCCTCCGCCTCCACTCTACCCCCAGGGAAACCCTGTGTGTCGGGAAGTCGAGTACCGCTTCACCGTTTTGGCGTACATCAAGAACATCACCTACCACGATTACGCCACCGTCGATCCCGCGGAAGTCGCCCAGGTATGGTACGACACACAGCGGTACGACACACAGCAGTATGTACCCACCCTCTCCAAAAAAAAACGGAGTATTGGCCCGGGCTTTGTAGAGGTTAGGTTTATTGTTTGAGAAAATGTGTGTGTACCGCACTAGCTAGACTGGTTGTACGGTGGGCGGTGGGGGAATCGGGTCGCTTTTTGTAGATGCTTTAGTTTCAGCCGCTTAGAGACACTAACTTGGTCGAGTGACTTACGCATCGTACCTAATACCTTGTTTTTGTTTTTTAAAAGCTTTTTTTGTTTTCGGGATTTGCATTGCCATGGGACTGGCTGTTCTACTCTGCACCAGCAAGAAATTACTACAACAGCAGTACAGGACACCAAAACAAAAAAAACGAGCAATAAGAAAGGCAGGCTGAGATTTGAAGGGAAACATAATACTCGGGAGCCGTTACACTGAAGTTACTGTAGTGTAGAACACACCAATTCTCAAATACGAAATCCAGCCTGGATCGGATTTTCTGGTTCTTACTGGGTGTCCTGTACTGTATGTCCGATTTCTGAGTTATAGGTACAGGGCCACTCGCCCGAGTGGCATGAATGTGGTAGTAACAATAAGGGGGAGTGTTAGAATACCCCCCCCCCACCGTAGCAGAAGTCACTAACTTCAGTATGATAGCTCCCCAGTTTGTTATTTTCCCGGAGCTAGGGGTAGGTAGGTAGATGGGTGGGTGGGTGGGTGGGTGGGTGGGTGGGTAGGTAGCGTGATTTACGGTAGAGGGGAGTGCCTGCACTTCCTGGGGGGAAACGTTATGACTGACTATTAGGGACTGTCAGTGATTATCAGTGACTATCAGTGACTACTAGTGACTGTTAGTGACTGTTATTAATAGTGACTGTTAGCGACTGTTAGTGGTTAGTAACTATAAGTGACTCTTAGAGGTTATTACTGACTCTTACTGACTATTAGTATACTCCTAACTGAGAACTGTATACAAATATCGTTGGAAATCATATTTTTTATTGTTGTGCAATGCAACCTCATTACGTGCAGCAGTACGGCTCTGACGGGGGGGGCGCCGTCCCTAGACGGAGGAACTGCTCAATCTTTTTCGCAACCCCACTTGTGTGTGTATTTTTGTTTGTTTCTTTGTTTAACGTTAAAAATACACCTCAAGCGGTGTGAGACCGAAAAGAAAAAACGAAGAACCTCGACGTTTGCAAAGCTGCGTGTGAGACTGGTACATATATGACACTTCGACATCGCGCGGCGGTGCTATGTATCATACGTACGGGGGTGTTTGTTGATCTCGTTTTTTTTTGTGTCATACAAACAAACAAACAAAAAAATCATTGTGATGGGTGAGGGTGGTGTTGGCGAGTAGCCGACTTTTAAAAATAATACTTGACACCCCTTTTTATTTGCTGCGTTTTGGTGTTCTTGCGCCCGCCCTTCCTGCCGGCCTGTCACCAGGCCAAGGAGCAGTACCAAGACGAGCTGCTCGAGCTCCAGGAGAGAGAGGTGCGTGCGGCGGAGCTGCTACGTCGGTCCGTACGAGTGTTTACTACTTGGCCTAGCTTCGATATAAATGGTTGATTGTTCCTCGTTTACAGTTTTATTCCGAGAATTTTCCTGTGGCTCTTCACGGGTCGTGACCCCAACCCACGGGTCGGATGCAGGAAGTGCTTTGAAACCTCACGGGTCGGGTTGGGTCGGGTCGGGTCGACCCGTCGGGTCGGGAGGTTTTCCAATTATCACGGTTCGGGTCCGATCGCCGTTACACGACCCCACCCGGCCCGACTTGACCCGCGAGGTTTGGTCCCATCCGTGAACAGCCCTGAAAATTGTCAAAGCAGTCGAGGTTAGGGTTAGGGATAAGGTTTGGTGATGAAAGTCAAGTGCATTTTCAACCATCGTTGTCGAAGCTGAGGGTTAGGGTTAGGGTTAGGGTTGGTGATCAAAGCCAAGCACACTTTCAGCCATTTGCTGTAGAAGCGGGGCCAAGTGAGGTAGGTCATCAACAGCCCTCGAGCTAACCGGCATCTTCACGACTGTTGCGCGACACACGTGCTAGAACTTGGACTGCATGTATCATATACCAGGTATATATGTATATGCTTACCGGTGTATGTATATAACATAATAGTATACCGGTGTGTGTTTGCAAACGAACCAAACAAGCCTCGACCAGTCCGTCGGAGAAAGAAATGCAATCAAGCGGGTTGAAGGCAGCCGGCCTCTCGTCTACAATTTAATTACAGAAAACAAAAAAATCGCAACGTCGAGCGTATCGAACGGCGACCGCGGTGGCGAGAGCGCGGTGGTGAGAGCGCCCTTCCGGGCCGCCCCGTGCTACCGCAAAACAAATGACCAACAACGCATCGATTTCGCCGCCAGGGCAGTCTACATGCGTGTAAGCGGACCCACCCCCCCCCGCCCTCCCCCGTAATTGGCGCATGTGACGCACTGAGTGACTGTCGATCTGGAAACAGAAATAATTTTTAACGAAAGAGCAAGGGGGTATGGTTCGGCGGTTGTGGTACATGTTGTTGGTAGTAGTAGTGGCAGTGGTAATGGTATTGGTCGTAATAGTAGTAGTGCAGTAGTAGTAGTAGTAGTAGTAGTAGTAGTAGCAGAGTAGTAGTAATAGTACCAGTCGTTGTAGTGGTAGCAGCAGCAGCAGGAGCAGGAGCAGGAGCAGGAGCAGGAGCAGGAGCAGGAGCTGGAGCAGGAGCAGCAGGAGCAGCAGCAGCAGTAGCAGCGGCCTCTGGTAGCCCTGGAAAATCTCGAATGGTCCGCGCGTCACATCACCTTGTATGCGCGTGTACGTATTTTCCGGTCGTCGTCTTCGTCGTTGCCGTGCCAGTCATCGTCTTCAATCCGTGTGTGATATATGGTGCGTATTTATACACCCAAGTCTGTATTTTTTCCTGTGCCTATTACCCTGTTCTCGCAGGGTAGCTCGGTTTCGACGCAGTGATCGTCTCCGGCGCACGGTCATCAAATGTAATGTATTCACCTTTTTTTTTGTGCCAAAAACTGTGTTCATGCGATTGGGTCACGATTGTATTACGAACAGTAAATATGTTTTCATTGGTTTCCCTTGGTCTTTCTTCTTTTTTCAGGGGAATGTTTATGGGTGACCAGCGTTGAACATCATGCTGCGCATCGTCGGATGGCAAAATGCAATAGCACTGTTGCGTCTGCCATTCGGCAGTGTGCAGCATGAGATGCAGCATGAGATTCAACCTCGACCACAAATAAACATCCACACAAAAAGACGGAGAAAACCGAGGGGAACCACCAAAAAAATAAAAAGCATACCTGGTATGCGCTTACGTATTTAGTCTAATTCTACCATTCGACTTGACGTCGATCTTACTCAACCCCTGCTCCCCCGCACTTCACTAAGGTATTGGAAGAGGAGCAGCGCGGGAGAGAGCGTGCCTCCGACCGTGAAACGGAGATGCTGAAGGGGGCAAACCTCTTGGTCACGAAGACGCTCTTCAGGTAAATAAAAACGCTGTGCCTTACGGAGGAATGAAAAAAAAAGAAGAAAGAAAAAAGAAGGTTTCACACCTCGGGCAGATAATTTATAGATAGATCATGATCTAGATTATCTGCAGACATATCATGATCTAGATCATGTACAGATAGATCATGATCCATTAATTGATATCTACAGACAGATCATGATCTAGATCATCTACAGACAGATCATGATCTAGATCGTCTACAGATATATCATGATCTAGATCATCTACAGATAGATCATGATCTAGACCATCTACAGATATATCATGATCTAGATAATATTCAGATAGATCATGACCTAGATCATCTACAGACAGATCACGATCTAGATCAGCTATAGATAGATCATGCTCTAGACCATCTACAGATAGATCCCGATGTAGATAATCTTCAGATAGATCATGACCTAGATCATCTACAGATATATCGTGACCTAGATCATCTACAGATATATCATGACCTAGATCATCTACAGATTAATCATGATCTAGATAATCTATCATAGTTCCTCATCTGCCGTTATGAGAGGTTGTGCAGGATCCGTACACATAGCTACAGATCCAGCACAGGAAACACGTGCTAGATCATGCAGATTACGCGGCTCCCACCCGGCAACGTGAGCTAGATCATACAGATCATACAGATCATACAGATCATACAGATCAAACAGATCATACAGATCATACAAATCATACAAATCAGGAACAGATCTGCCTTGAAATTTCTAGATGATGTATCTGTAGATAATCTGTCAGAGGTGTGAAAGAGTGAGGTTTCCACCGCGGATAGCTTAAGCTGCCGCCGCTTCGGCCACCGTCACCTCCACCGCCTCGCCGCGGGTGGGTGGGTGAAAGGTCAGCTGCTCAACTGTTGGCCAATCACACGGCTCCGCTGTACCATGGGTAGATGGGAAATCAGCGGCTCAACTCTTGGCCAATCCCACGACTCCGGTGTGTACCACGGGTAGGTAAGGGCAGACCCAAAACCCAACGTGCTCCGTCCCGGCATTGTAGGGATGCGAGGGTCTATGGTCAT
>MEHQ01003499.1:549573-589576 GCA_008828725.1 Saccharina japonica | reverse complement strand
GGAACACAGCAAAAAGAGAAAAACCGCCAACGCAGTAGCTTAATGCAGTTAGGAGTTTGACCACTTGAAGGCGTCTGTCACGCTCCTCATTCCACCCGTTCTTGTATATACGGTGCGAGTTTTCAATTTTCGCACTGCTGCTGCTATACCAAAGGTACTTTTTTTTGCATTTTGGGTTTTGTTATTCCTTTTTTTTCACGTATACCTACGTACGTATTTGACCTGCCGAGTACACAAACATGACGCCCTACGTTTCCCGCCTGCTTTATTAGCAATAAAAATATAGGCAATGGTCATTTGGGGGTATACCCCCTGGTTTTACGGCCATTTGGGGGTAGGGTCAACATGCGCCCGCGGAAAGGGCTCCCGCGGGCCCAAACAGGCCTCAAACGCCATTCCGAAGGCCTGGCGTGATGCCCGAAGCCCATGCCAAGCACGCACATGTTTTGTTTTTTTTTAGGCACGTCTTTGGGCCTTACAGGACGGCGGCGCACAAGGGAGCAAACAAAGCCCCCCGTTTGACCACATCTCGGGAAGGGATAACCCCACGTACCTACTAAATATATCTACTCCCCCCGATTGACCACTTTTTTCACCCCGTTCGACCGAAAGCATACCCCCGTTTGACCATCTGCGACAGCCTCTATTTTGCCGCATTGGGTTCCTCTGCTGTAGTCGTTTTTGAGGCCGTCGCAGATGGTCAAACGAGGGTATGGTTTCGGTCGAACGGGGTGAAAAAAGTGGTCAATCGGGGGGAGTAGATACATTTAGTAGGTACGTGGGGTTATCCCCCCCCGAGATGTGGTCAAACGGGGGGCTTAGTTTGCTCCCTTGTGCGCCGCCGTCCTGTAAGGCCCAAAGACGTGCCTAAAAAAAAAACAAAACATGTGCGTGCTTGGCATGGGCTTCGGGCATCTCGCCAGGCCTTCGGAATGGGTTTGAGGCCTGTTTGGGCCCGCGGGAGCCCTTTCCGCGGGCGCATGTTGACCCTACCCCCAAATGGCCGTAAAACCAGGGGGTATACCCCCAAATGACCATTCCCCATATTTATATGTATAGTTATGTTTGTGAAATTTTCGCACTTTTCGCAACTTTTCTCTTCGCACGAGCACTTTTCGGCGAAACTCTAGGTACCCCGACACGGGAGGCCCGGCCGGACACATTGGTCGAGGTTTGAGCTCGATCCGAGCACTGTAGCTCGCGTGGCGGGCGCTCAAAGTTTTTTTCCCCGCGGGAGTGGATAAGCCGATTTCCCTGGTTTCTCTGCGTGAGGCTTTTTTTTGTACGTAGCTGCCAGTAAATAATACGTGATGTCCTGTTGTTTGCCCTGATTTCACGAGGTGGTCATACGCACACACAGGAGAGCGCAGACATATCGGTATACAACAGACAGGTAGAAACAGAACATGCAGAGAGCACAACGTTACTACTCTGCATAAGCACCAGCACCAGGTAACACCGTGCCTGGGTGATACACCCATCTGCGCTGTACTGCTGTGGCTAGCTGTGTTTATCGGAGCAAGCGGTCCGTAATCCACCATCTACCTTTCTGTTGTGCTGATATATGTGACTGACCCACTCTCACTTTGGCCTGAAATGTAATGGTCGCTTTGATCACATAGGAGTACGTACCTCAACTGTTCATACGTACATATATATTTTTGTGTTTCTTTCCTGAAGCTCACTTCAGACAAGACATCAGACAATATGCAGCAAACACAAACGAGGTCAAAGCCCCGCCTAGAAGCACAAGCAGCAGACATTACTGTGGCGGGTCCGCCGTTTACTGCTGTGGCTATTAGTGGTTGCTTCATCGGAGGCTTGCATCCGTCATCAGCAATCGCCACCACACCTCTCTCTCTCTTCTGCGCTGCTGCCTGCTGCCTGCCTGTGCTTGCATGGTGTATGTGCGGCCTGTCGTGCATCTGGCGCAAGCCGCGACAAATAATACTGTTGTACCGGTATTTGGGCAAATCATTTTTTCATGTTTAATTATTTATTTTCAGGTGCGGGGGTGCAATCTGGGCAAAACAAGAAATATTTACTGTAGATCGCATTTCCAATTTTATTAGTTCGTACCAGAATTAGAGTCAATTAATCATTTTCGGAGTTCGGGCACACGATAACCCAGACCCCACATATAAGACAAACAGCAAACACAAACCAAGTGGATTTCTTACGTAGTAGGCAGGTGTGGTCGAGAGTTTCAGCGCCTTCTTCGATGCATCCTTTTCTACTTCTTCTGCAAATACTATCCCACCACTACTGCTGTACGAGCACTGCTGTGTCCATTGTGTCACGTGTGCGTGCGTGTGCGATGTGTGCTGTGTGTCATAGACCTTCCATACCTTGAGCGCCACAACAATAAACTATTGACAGGTACGAGCTGGTTCCAGCGACAGCCAGAACTTTATCCCTTCGCAACTTTGCGCCTTGGTTTTTGAGAGTTGGAAAACGAAACTTGGCAGGGTTGTGCGTCACAACACGAAAAAATAACTCACGGCTGGACTTTTTTACTTTTCCTTTTTTTCGTTCTCTAGGTACACTTTTCCATATTTTCTGAATTTTTCGGCAATTTTGACCATTCCTCATGCACTAGTTTTTTTTTTTTTTTAAGTCCAGTCGTCAGTTGTTGTGTATTGTTGTTGCGCACAACCTTTGCCAAATTTCGTGTTTCAACTCTCAAAAACCAAGGCGCAAAATCAATTTCCCGGAAGGGTAAATATTCCCCTAAGGTGCCAAAATTGCTCCATACATTGTTCTAGTACTTTAGCAGGCGTTTATTATAACACACTTGTACGGATCGTATAACAAAACAAGGGTCATTGACGGCTTCCCCTTGTTGATGCGATCATACCAACACGTCTAGCGTGTAATTATTCCACGTATTGGCCGAATTATGGCCGAGAGAAAAATCATATGGATTTTAGTGTTGACGCCTTAAATCCCTATACAACAACGCCTCCGCAAGAAATACGAACAATTCCCATATCTCACGAACCATAGCTCGGACGCCAAAACCAGCTTCACCGATGTGTTCGCCTTGTTGATGCGGTCACGTGGATATGCTTTGTGTTGCGAGTTTCAGGGTATTCATTGTTTTATTGCCCGAAGGTGGAATGATACGCTTTATCCTGGAACCAGCTCGTATGATAAAATGTTTGGCAAGATCATTAACAAAAATCTCTGAGAACGATCGAGTCAATAGTAGTAATGGTTCCATCATATTTCCGAGTATGTTTTATCCCCAAACATGCAGGTGCAGTTTTTTAAATGATATTTGTACAGCAGTAATACGCAGATATTTCATAACGTCGTATTTATGTAATACCAGTATACAATATGATATGCGTATGATACAATATTGCATGTTGTATTAATAGTAGATTCTCGATTTTTCCTTGCGCCACTCCCCTAGGCACACGTCCCGGAGGGGAACCTTGTATGATATATACGTACGAGTTTTCAATATCTGCAGTGCTGCTGCTGTATTACCAAAGGAACTTTTATTTATTTATTTTTTGCATTTGGTATTCCTTTTTTTTCACGTATACCTATTATACGTACGTATTTGACCTGCCGAGTACACAAACATGATGCCCCACGTTTCCTACCTGCTTAGCACCATTCGACGCGAGAGTTGACGAGGGAAGAAAATTGTGATATGACTGGGTGAGACACAGAGTATCCCCTTGCAGGTTTGTCTATTAAGCATCCTTGGTGTTACTCACTTTCCGTAGAGTCAAGCGTAGAAGAGAAGCAGCTTTTATTAAACCCCGAGCCAGATGACATCTGCTTCGGGATGGGCTTCAAGTATGGCCCACAGATATTATAAATACCCCGAATACCGAATACGAATGCCATCCAAGTTATACGAAAACGGACCAATTACCTATGCAGAGGTAATTACCGGCCTTCCTAGCCCATACCATTACACTAGCCCACCCTGATGAGCCGTATATGCAGAAATATGGGGAAAACGGGGAAATCCCAGTTCCCCGAATTAGAACATGAGTCGAAGATGCGGCTCCTCAAAACCCCTCCCACACCTCTAAGTTGCTAGGCTAAGACGTGCCCGAGTGGTTAAGGGAATGGATTCGAAACCCATTGTGATTTCACGCGCAGGTTCGTGTCCTGCCGACGACGCCACGTGTGATATGACTGGGTGAGACACAGAGTATCCCCTTGCAGGTTTGTCTATTAAGCATCCTTGGTGTTACTCACTTTCCGTAGAGTCAAGCGTAGAAGAGAAGCAGCTTTTATTAAACCCCGAGCCAGATGACATCTGCTTCGGGATGGGCTTCAAGTATGGCCCACAGATATTATAAATACCCCGAATACCGAATACGAATGCCATCCAAGTTATACGAAAACGGACCAATTACCTATGCAGAGGTAATTACCGGCCTTCCTAGCCCATACCATTACAAAATGCTGAAATCTTCTCGCGATAAAAATACGAGGCAAGAACCGTACGTAGCGGGGGGGGAAGAGCCTACTTTGTGACCCCGGATCTGAGGTTCGACAATTAATAGGAAGGAGCGAGAAATGAATTGCGAAGATAAGAAATGGGATGGGAAAAAAAAAATGACCACGAACACCCCATCGATCCACTCCTGTACAAGGTGTTTGCGCTGACGCGCATCGCTTCACGATAAATGTTGGCGGGTGGTGTTGGGACAACCGGCCCAGGGATCAACCGACCCACCCAGTTACTCTCTCACCCACAACGCACACCCACCAATCTAAATACTTGCCCATGAGCCAAAAAAGGTTTATGTGCTGACTCAAATCGCTTAGAATACAAATCGACCCAATCAATGACAATTGCAGGAACACAGCAAAAAGAGAAGAACCGCCAACGCAGTACGAGTAGCTTAATGCAGTTAGGAGTTTGACCAATTGAAGGCGTCTGTCACGCTCCTCATTTCCACCGTTCTTGTACAGGAGTTAGTATGGTGGGTACCCTCCTATACGCCGGAGGGTCTCTAAATTATAATGTTGACACCCCCTCCCCTATATTTGGTTTGTTGTGTCGGATTTGCTTTTTCGGAGACCCCTGCGGTGGTGACAAGACAAAACGTAAGAAAAAAAACGCCCGAGTGGAAGAATAAGTCAACAGGCAGAGATGATGCAAAAAATGCAAAGTACAACGCACTACGATACACATCATGAAACTGCTGTTGCTATACGAGGTACAACGCATTACGATATACATCATGTAATTACTAACTGATGTTGGGACATCGTACACCTCAACCAGTATAAACGAAACCAATCGAAAGGAAAAAAGCTAAAAGCAAAGAGAAAGCGGCAAAGGAAACAAGGAGAAAAACAAATAAATAAAGGACATGATAACAAAAAGTAAAAGGGCAAAAAGGAAAGGAAAAAGGACATATAATATGGGGCAACTGCCAACATCAGGTGTAACTGATCCATTTGAGCCAAAATCAGGTATACCTGATCCATTTGAGCCAAAAATAGGTATATACTAAAACCAAGTGAAAAACGCACGCCACGAACGGTGTTTTTCAGGACCTTTTGGCTGTGAGAAATAATCAACAAACTTTTGAATTTGCGCCTGAACAGCAGAATGATAGCGAATGTGTTTGTGTCCTCCAAACTCTTGATAAATGTTGTATGATATTTTCAGTACGGGTATTAATATCTGTCGTATGCTTTCATTGATTTCGTGATCACACTCAATGAGGGGTGGACAAAGGGTGATAGAGGATCTTCAAAATGGGGGTTTTGTCTTGGTAGTAGTATCTTGACCCTCAGATCGAACCCTAACCATGACCCTAACCCGAACCCTACGCCAGTGGTCAGTGCTTGCTTGGCTAATCAGAGTGCCTAATTAGCTACCTTAGGAAGATCCACTAACAGTGTTTGTCCACTACTGCGAGGCACTCAATCCTACGACGTGTATTTCCGTATTATTGTGTACCAGGTATACTTGTTGTTGTTGTTGTCTTCACATTAAACTCGTTTCAGTTGCTAATAATCCCTATAGTCTGATCTAGCAAGATCACGGCCCGTGGTCACAAAAGTGCTAGAGCCATCAGAGAATCCTAAAGAACACGTACACTTAGCAGGGACAGGATACACAAGTCCGAAGAGGTACACCTAAAATCCCTACAGCATGTTATGCGTGTCCAAAACTGAACTACACGCCCGCAATCTCCATTCGACTACAGCAGCATCGTCCCATGTCACACCTTCTGCCATCTCATTCCCACTCTAAAAACAAAACGGTGTCAAGAGTCGATACTACCTCTGCCGCGCCCCCCCCAGTGAACACATCAACAGGAAACAAATAATAGAATTCAAGGACTAGTCGAGCCGATATCTGGCCACACGATCTATCATTTCGTTTCTGCATTCGTCGACAGCTGTATCAGTACCGCCGCCCCTGCCCCCCCCCCCCCTCTCCTGGTCGCCTCTCTTGGCGTCCTCAGCTGTATGCCGTAGCCAGCTCCTCTCCGCTTCGGCCCTGTGCCACCTCGCCATGAAATGGTCCGCCGCCTCGCCAACCCCCCGATACCACACCCCCCTCTTTTTAGCCGCCCTCGGCCATAGTACCGTCTCTGCTCCGAACAGTAAAGGGGAGCTTTCTGTGGAGCCCTCTGTCGCTCGAAAAACCCTGAGGTCATCTGCTAGACATTGTGCCCAGTTCTTTTCTGGTCGGCCAGGCCCCGGGTTCGTCCCACCGGCGATCGTCCCAAACATCACCCGCCTGGTCAGCCGCTCATTGGTCCTATACAGAGAAAAACATGACTGGGAGGGAAGTGCATCTATTACAATTTAAAAAACAATATTTTCGATTTTCATTCTCATCGAAAAGGCAATTCTCAATTAGGAAAATCGGTTGTTACTTCGACTTTTCTCTTTTTGTCATCGTTAATATACACATTATAGGGCGATTGCCAAAATCAGGTACACCTGGTCACTTTGGTGCCAAAAACAGTTACACTCTGAAATCAAGTATATATCACGCGTCAGGAACCCTCCTATTGGCCAGCCTCACATCGTACCTGATTTTGGCTCGAAAGGGGCCAGGTACACCTGAGTTTGTCTACTATGCCTTATGCCTTATGCCTAGCTTTCAACTGAAATTGCCGTTTTTTTAGTCAAGCAGAGGTCATACGTACACTGTCTCCTGTACGGACACGAATACATCACCACACTACGTAACATACGACCCGCCACAACGACTACAGAACGTATCATACGCGCACATACAGCACAATGGACATGCAACGACTACAGAACGTATCATACGGGCGCATACAACACAATGGACCTGTTGTATAATATATTTCGCACTGCTCCTGCTTGCTTAAACAGTATTAATAGTAGTACGGAAAGCGAGCAGTTCAGTCTCAAATTAACTCGATGCTTTGTTCGTATGCTATTAGGCTACGACTATATACATAGGTAAGCGGACCGATACCCTTCTTGCTGCTGCGCACCCGCCGCGAAGCGTGTGCAGCGGTAGAGTTGTATCGGAACTGGTGCGTCAGGCGCAAAAGTCCAGATGCACGGGCCGTTTTGGCCGTCGGTGTAGACAGCAATGTCCATCTCACTTTTGTGCGCGGAGGCAGACGCATCAGAAAGGTGGACGGACACTACGTACACGGCCCTAGGTATGTTTGCTAGAGGGAGCTGTACTGTCTCAGTAACCTGGCTTCGCCATCAAAGGAGGAGGGAGCGTGTGGCGACGAGCTGGAGTCGGGCCGGTTGACCCTTCAGCGCGAAATTTTTATTTTCCAGACCAAGCACCCTGAGTGCAACGAGAGAGAAAGCGAGGAGCCGACTGGGAAGGACAGCAACGAGAGCGTGTACGGACGGAGCGGGTCGAGTGTGGTCGTGCTAGGACTGGCCGAGGGCACGGAGCGGCGCCCGAGCACAGCACAGCACGCCGGCAGCAGCAGCACAGCAGCGCAGGAGCAGCATCCGGAGCACGGACGACATCGACCCGTGACGAACGGACGAACATTTTTGTTTTTTTTGTTGCTTCTTCGTTTTTTCCCTGAATTTCGTTGTTGGGTCGGTGTGGATGACGTCCCTGGTTTTGTAGAGAGACGCGGCAGAGATGGCGCGGACACCCGGGTGCCTTCATTGTGTGCCTGATCGTGGAAGACCCCTTCAATGTGGAACGATTCCTAATCAGTGTCGATGTTTATAATGCTGTGCCTAACACAGACCGTTCAGGATAGATTCGGGTAATTGTCAATGGACATGATGGCTTTGGTTGGCTGTTCTTTTTTACTGTGTCCCCGCGGACTGTCATTCTGGCAGCACTTCAGACAGCAGCTGCGTGCTCCATCTTGTTCCCACGCCTACCGTGTGTTTTTGTACAGACAGCACTTCAGACAGTAGTTACGCTGTAGTCGGCAAATTCATTGGTAAAGAGTGGGAGACGATGCTGCTGTAGTCGAATGGAGATTGCGGGCGTGTAGTTCAGTTTTGGACACGCATAACATGCTGTAGGGATTTTAGGTGTACCTCTTCGGACTTGTGTATCCTTTCCCTGCTAAGTGTACGTGTTCTTTAGGATTCTCTGATGGCTCTAGCACTTTTGTGACCACGGGCCGTGATCTTGCTAGATCAGACTATAGGGATTATTAGCAACTGAAACGAGTTTAATGTGAAGACAACAACAACAACAACGAAAAAGAATTTTGATAATATTTCACACCTCGGAAAACGTGACACTCGGATAACACTTATCTACGTTATGGGGCCTAACACAAGGACTTGGCAACGTACTAACATAGTGTTAACACTGGAGGGGCAATCACGGTAACGCGGTAACACAGTGTTAACACTGGAGGGGCAATCACGGTAACGCGGTAACACAGTGTTAACTGGAAACCCACGAATGTGCACACGCCTTAACGTTATGTTACACGGTGATCCGTCCTTCAACTAACACTTTAACATAGTGTTAGGCTCTCGCCCAACACTTACGTTATCACTCTAACATTCCCAGATCGATATCTGCAGATTGACTAACACGATAACATAATGTTACTGTCCACGGAGCGTTAGACATAACACACTAACATTGTGTTACCCTTCTAATGAGTGTTAACATTGTGTTACAAATAACACACTAACATAACACTAACATAGTGTCCAGCACTACTAACACTACGTTATTCGGACCCCCAGTCTGATTGCCTTAAGGTCGGATAACGTAACATTTAACATACGTTAGATACGTTACAGTCTTAGCCGGCCGATACGTAACACTATGTTAGGGTGTTAGCCTAAATGCCGAGGTCTGCCTAACATTATGTTACGGTGTTACTGTCAGTAAATATCTGATTTTAACATTATGTTACTGTGTTACCATAATAATCAATCCGGGCGTAACATTATGTTACTGAGTTACCGTGGGGACCGGAGTCAATCCAACGTAATGTTACTACGTTACCCTTTGGATCTTCCCACGCTCTAACATGTGTTACCTGTGTTAGGGGTAAAAAGCGGCGTCGTGGAGTAACATAATGTAGCCGTGTTATCCAATTTTGCTGACATCCCAGTAACACAGTAGTTACCACTGTAGTGATTTACTCGTAGTGAATATGACGCGCGACCTCAGTACCTGCAGTAGTCAAATCTGCAATGCATCACGCTGGGGGAATACTGATTGTGCTGAACCAACGCGAATGAACATCTACGTATACGTGCCGTCTGAGTTATTTATTTTTAAGCAAAACATATCGTCAGCATACAGTACAGGACACCTAATAAGAAACAGGCTGATAAGAAAGCCAGGCTGAGATTTAGAGTAAAATAAGAAATTCGGGAGTCGTTATCTTGAAATTAGTGTAGAAAGCACCCTCTCTCGAATAAGAAATCCAGCCTGGACCATATTTCCTGTTTCTTATTATTAATAGGTGTCCTGTACTGTACAGCAGCAGCAGAACAGCAGCATCAGCAGCATCAGTATAGGTCGCTTTACGCTCGGCCTGTCGGCCTAACCCTTGAACCCTCGGTAAAAGTATTTCATTTATTGTGTGTCTCCTGGTTTCCCAAAGCGGTATTGATATTCGGTATAATTGGAAGACGGAAAATCTGCACCTGTGATTCGTACCTGTCCACAACAACAGATATTTTCTTAGCACAGGTGCCACCACACTCATACTGCTGTAGGATATTCACAGCAGCAGCAGAGCTTCTTCGTCCCCTCATCAGTAGGAGGGTGGGCCTGGCAATAAGTCGGTCGATACGGACTGCTGCTGCTGCCGTTGCTACGGTAACATATAATAATGTCAACGTTTTATTGACTATATACATACTTACGTTAACCCTTAAGAACTCGACAGTTAAGAATTTAAGGCTGGATTTTCAGACCAAAATAAGAACATGACCTCTTTCGTACTGAAAATGGTGTAGGGCACACCCTGCCTTACATAAGAATTCCAGTCTCATCATAATTAAGAGATTATTAACTGGTGTCGCGTACTGTAGTGTTATGTAAGGGTTTAATTGTCCATGTACGTTATCAGTCTGAAGTGTGCCAAGGTAGCAAGTAAGAATAAGGTAACTGCCAACATAATGTTGCTCGCTACGGGCTGGTGTCGCTAACACGGTAACACAATGTTAACGTAATATTGGTAATTCCGCTAACACACTAACACATAGTGTTATGTAAACGTGTATTGGACCATGTATGTACGTTATCCGTCTAAAGTGTGTTACGGCAGCAAGTAAGAATTCCGCTAACACACTAACATAACGTTACTCGCTGCGGGCTGATATCGATAACACAGTAACATAATGTTAACGCTTCATTGACCATGTACGTTATCCCCATAACGTGTGTTACGATGGCAACTAGAAATTTCGGACACACATTAACATAGTGTTACTCGCTATGGGCTGCCTACCTTAACACCGTAACACTTATACCGCGGTCATCACGGGATCAAGGTAACGCTCTAACATAATGTAACGCGATCGCCCGCCAATATCGTAACGCACTAACACTATGTTATCACAAAATCAGGAATTTAGATAACGTAGTAACGTAATGTTACGATTTTTTTCCGCTGGCGCGTAACATTAACATAAAACGTTAAGTGTTTCGTTATTTGAGGTGCGGAACATTTAGCGACACACCGCCCCGATAAACAAAAAAGAGTCCCCTGCAGATCGGCGAATGGAATCGTTTGGCAACCAATATTTCTCTTTCTGTTGGGTACGAAAAGAGTTCCATTGAATTTTCCGTGACGTTTCGGGTCCAGTTTTTTGCCCGTTTCTTCTCCAGTTTTTTTTATGTTATATTAAATTGGAAGAAAAGTCCCTTGGGGAATCTCAAGGGCTGTTAAAATCCGTTGTCTAAATGACACTACGAAAGGTATACCGTTCACCCCATTGAAATATCACTTTTTTCTGATTTTTAGACATAAGACCAACTATTATGGGAAAATTATTTTTGGGCCCTCAGAACTGAGTTTTTAGCCAAAAATACGCGATTTACTCGGCGGCACGGCCAAAAACACCGATAGACTCGTCAGGATGCTCCCCGTAGTTTTCGTAGAGCTTTCTGACGTACTTTTTCGTTTCTCCAGGGTCGTAGTTTGACTGTTCGTCCAAGTTGCCAGTTCTGAGGACATGATGATTTTTAGCCAAAAATCCTCAAATACCCATTATTTTTGGCCCCAGTTCTGACCAACAAGCCTTATTTCTGGAAACTGATTTTAATAGTTGTGATTAGTTGCGCCAAAAATCAAAACGAGACCCTAGAAAAACGGAGAACTGCTCCAGAAAGCCCTCGAAAAACTACGGGGTGGATCTTTAGGAGTGTATCGGTGTTTTTGACTGTCCAACGGAGTAAAACGGGTATATTGGGCCTAGAAATCAGTTCCTGGAGCCCAAAAATAATATTTCCCATAATAGTTGGTCTAAAGTTGCAAAGCAACTATTAATACCTTTTTTCTTCCCCCAGAAACACAAGCGCGGAAGAACAAGCGTTTTTGAGGTGTTTTCGAAATTTCGATCGCGTATCGATTCCAGGAGAAACATAGTGCTGGGGAAAATGTAGAAAAACAAATCTGCACGGACTACGTATATGAACTACGGTAGTATTAATAGTAGTAAATACTAAACCCAAAAATAATATATACCAGTATATACCAGGTATATAAGTACGTGACAATTTTTGATATTTTCATTTTGTTTTTGTTTTTGGGCATTAGCCAAATCTAGGTATACCTACGCACTTTGAGCCATTTATAGGTGCACAGCGTAATGTACACCGGAAAGGGCTTCCTGGCCCGCCTGATATTGGGCCTGCGCTCCATTGTACCCACAAATGGCTCAATGTGTGTAGGTACACCTATTATCGGCTAATAATTTTACGTATCACCTATTTTTGGCTTCAACTGTACCCATAAATGGCTCGAACGATCACTTTTTGTTTTTGGCAACTGAAATATAGACAGACGACCACACCAGATGCCGGGGCTGTCAACCAGCCGACCGTACCTGTCAACCATATGTGATATTAGACGTTTGGGCCACATGCCTTTAATGGGTGTGATCGCGATGCGGAGAAACGGCAATGACGAATGTTTCCATGACATTATGCTGAAAATACAATACACATACTGTAGTGCAGTATCTAGTAGGAGCAATTTCGGTACGAGTATACATATACGTGTACAGAGTAATACCATACGGTTAAGGGGGTCTGAGTTACACAGCCGTTGGCGCAGTCCGGGACAACATTCCATAGCAAACGTGGGTGAAACAATATGAGAAACACAGGTACGGTCGGCTGGTTGACAGTCCCGGTATCTGGTGTGGTCGTCTGTCTATATTTCAGTTACCAACAAGTGATCGTTTGAGCCATTTATAGGTACAGTTGAAGCCAACAAAGAGGTGATACGTAAAATGAGTAGGCGAGAATTGTTGTACCGACACACTTTGAGCCATTTGTATGTACAATGGAGCGCAGGCCCAATATCTGTTACGACGGTGCATCTAGATAGTACGCAATATATGAAGGCGCTAAGGGAAGACCCAGTTCAAGGGCGATGAAGAATAAAAATGCTCTCGTGAAAAGGCCTCCTTACCTGGAACTCCGGCTCAATACCGAGTCCCGGCAAGGAAGGCCCATCTAGCTCACAAATTAAGTGGAGCAAGCACGTGACATATCTGAGCCATATCTAAACCAACCGCTCTGCGAGTTGGAGCTTCGTCAGCTGAAGGAGGCGAGAGCAGCAAGGTCATCAACGCTGGAGCCTGTTCACCACGAGGATCCAGGTAGTGTCAATGCACGAGCTCGGTAAAAGCTACTGTAAGTCGTGTGTCTATCATAGATAGGATGTTCATGAGGACCCCCGGATGTTGGTTATCGCGAGCGGCAAGCGATAACCGGAAACAGGTACCATAAACTGCCCTTGACCTATGTTGACCAGACCACAAGCTTGTTTCATGGTGTCCAATCCGAGAATCAAACTCGGGCTTGGTAAAAATTTGAATTTACCGAGCCCCTGGCTAGGACAACAACTAGCTCAGGGTAGGCGTGGGCTGAATTTTGTGGTCGGTGTACATCTTCAATCAGACAGACAGAAACACAACAGTACAAATACTCTAAAAGCCAAGATGATACCACATAAACCAACATCATAGTTCGTACCACACTGTAAACTGGATGCAACCAGTGCGTGAAGCGCAACCGAGCCCTTGCTATACAGCGGTAGGTACCACGTCGAGCGTCGGGTCCACCGACGGCGTGGTGGGCGCAAACATTGTTTACCAAGCCCCAACAAATAGCTCGTGAAATAATTTTCCGCTTGGATAGGCGATAATATAGAAGAAGGACAAAGCTATGACCCATCACAAGCGATACGCAACAAGCAAACAAGCAGACAAACTAACAAATAAATTAGAGGTTACGTAACGGGGCAACATAGAGTGAAAAGGAGAGACGGGCGTTGGCAGAGGTATTCGAGAGATAATTGACCATGGCGCTACGAGGTGCGACCACAAAACACCCCGAACTGATGCCTGCTCCGCATATTGCATTCAACATCTATACCTGGTACATGGCAACGACCACACGAATGTACGAGGTAGGTTCGTTTTTGTTTTGGCTATTCCGCTGGGGACCATCTCGTAACGAGGGGGGAGGGGTGGCCACGCAGTAACACGACAACCGGGCATTTCGGTGTTCAACATGACCACACTCGTTGCCAGACGTGCCAGCGCTGGACAGGCGTCCAATGGGAGCCCCTCGCTTCAGGAGATTGGCACCTGTAGCGGTAATGCCAATGTTATCTGCGGCTGCATACCTCTCGTGCATGTCGAGGTCGGGTCGCCCTCGCCTGTGGCAGCCCTAACATCTACGTGCCGGTAGGGTAAGTTTTACTGAGGTGTAGTTCTTAGCGTACATGAAACGATACGTCGGTAGAGTTCAGTTAACAAGTGCAAGACCCTCGAACAAGTAATATCGTTGGTTTTATAGGACGGAGCAAGAGCTGCCATAGGACCTAGACGCGACGACATGATGTCCCCGCGCGTCAGCCTAGCGATGTACTAGCTAGATGACGCGACGACATGTTATCGAGACCGATTGCTAGAAACCTTGAAGAGACGTCCATAGTTTATAACTAGTGCGGGGAGTAAATAACGGAGGAAGACCTGGCCACAGGGCCAAGATGCGCGGATATTATGTTCCAGCGCGTCAACTAAGAGGGGCGTTACTGAGGGAACGTAACGGCATCCCGTCAGGACGGATTGATGGCATCCTTGGTGGGACGACAATAGATTATATTCAGTCGTATTGGTTTATAGGGCGCAGTAAGAGTCTGAGCCAAGATGCGCAGACGCGCCTGCCAGATGATGGGAGTACACCATGTCACCGCGGGTCGCCATTTGCTCTTGGCAAGGCCATAGCAAACGTTGACAGGTTGTGCTGCGTATTAGTTTAATATGTGTACGAATAAGATGATATGTTCAGAGTAAGTGCAGGATAAAACGGCGTTCTTATAATAGTACTTCCGTATAGAAATGAAATAATATTGTTGATATCAGCGTACACGGGGTACAGTATCGCGTATATGACCTGTCTCAGGCCAACCGGCTGGGGGGGAAGATACGACGGCTTGCCAGAGTCATACGTATAAGATAGATAAAACAAGCGGTATGTAGGTGGTGATCGACTGGAAAGTTTATGCGGTCATTTAGTGTGCCGGAAAACAACCAGCTCGAGCAGCAGAATGAAGCCGAAAATTAATATTGTTATCAGCGTACACCGTCGATGGTATCGCGTGGCTGACCTGTGCAGGCCAACCGGCTGGGGGGGAAGGTACGACGGTTTGGTATAGTCATACATATTTTATGTATAGGATTGCAATCGGTATGTAAGGGGTGATCGATTGGAGAGTTGGCATGGTTACTCAGTGTGCTGGCAAAAGGCCACCGCGATGAGCAGAACTAAGCTGACTACTCAGGCGAAAGTGCAAAACATCGACAAAAAGTCGATGCGAAGTACCGAGCTTAAAAGCGTTCGTACAAAAGCGCAGCACGCTGGCAAAAGGCTACCGTGACGTGCGGATAGGTACGATGTCACGGGCGAAAGTTTGTAACGGCGACAAAAGGTCGACGCGGATCACCAAGCCCAAACAAAGGCGTTCACATCAGAGCACAACACGCCGGCAACATCCCAGCGTGAGGTGTGGACTAGTGCGACAGTATGAATCATCGACAAAAAGGCGACGGGCAGTTCCAAGCCCCCCCCCCCCCCGCAACCTATCCCCCCCCCCCCAACTACCCGGGCGAAGTATGAAACGGCGACAAAAGGTCGACGCGGATCACCAAGCCCCCAAAAAGCGTTCGTATGAAAGCACAACACGCCGGAAAAATCCCAGCGTGAGGTGTGGACTAGTACGATGCCTCGGGCGACAGTATGAATCATCGAAAAAAGGTCGACATGCAGTACCAAGCCACCCCCCCCCCCCCCACCCCCCCCCGCAAACTATACCCCCCCCCAACTACCCGAGCGGAGTATGAAACGACGACAAAAGGTCGACGAAGATGAGACGCGTGCTACGATAGAGGTGCACCATGTTTTTTCTGAGCTCCTCACATAAGGAGCGCCGTACCTCACCGAAACAATGATTTTGGAGGAAAACAAAAGTGCTGCCGGATGTGAAATCTCATGACCGAAGTATACTCTGAAACATTATTCGTCACAAAAATGAAAGTCCGACGAATTTGGGTTAAGGAGCCCGATCGTTCAGAAAACGACCCAGCCATAACGTGCTACCTCCACCGTAGCACGCGTCATCACCAAGCGTAGACAAAGGCGTTCGTATGAAAACATAGCACGCTGGCAAATCCTAGCGTGAGGTGCGGACTAGTACGATGCCTCGGGCGACAGTACAAATCATCGACAAAAGGTCGACGTGCAGTACCAAGCCACCGCCCCCCCCCAAACCAATGGTAACCGTTGAAATTTTGATAAGCGATGGACCTATGGTTGAAAGCTAGTTGCTGAAATAGCGTCTTCCGATATAGTGCACCATCGAGAGTGTCGCGTGATTGTCCCTTCCTGGCCGCTCAGCTGGGGGGGATGTTACGACGGTGCATCTAGATAGTACGCAATATATGAAGGCGCTAAGGGAAGACCCAGTTCAAGGGCGATGAAGAATAAAAATGCTCTCGTGAAAAGGCCTCCTTACCTGGAACTCCGGCTCAATACCGAGTCCCGGCATGGAAGGCCCATCTAGCTCACAAATTAGGTGGAGCAAGCACGTGACATATCTGAGCCATATCTAAACCAACCGCTCTGCGAGTTGGAGCTTCGTCAGCTGGAGGAGGCGAGAGCAGCAAGGTCATCAACGCTGGAGCCTGTTCACCACGAGGATCCAGGTAGTGTCAATGCACGAGCTCGGTACAAGCTACTGTAAGTCGTGTGTCTATCATAGATAGGATGTTCATGAGGACCCCCGGATGTCGGTTATCGCGAGCGGCAAGCGATAACCGAAAACAGGTACAATAAACTGCCCTTGACCTATGTTGACCAGACCACAAGCTTGTTTCATACCAGGCGGGCCAGGAAGCCGTTTTCGGTGTACATTACGCAGAGTACCTATAAATGACTCAAAGTGCGTAGGTATCAGGTATACTTTTTTTCGGCTTATGCCCTTATATTTTCGTATTTCGTAAACTCGTAAATTCTCAGTTTGCAAAACTGAGTCTCTATTTTGGGAATTAAAATCCTGTCTGTCTGTCTGTCTGTCTGTCTTACTTGCTTTTCTCCCCACGAAAGGCTGACCCCCTCGAATTGTTTATTCTCGAAAGCCCTTGCCAGCCCCCCCCCCCCGAGCGCACAGACCCTCTCCATTCATCACATTACGGGCGCCGTCAAAGTTTCAGGTCGTTTGGCGTGCCCCGGGTGACGTTGTGTTGAGTATGTCGTTCCTAGTCGGGCCACCCCTATCTGCCCTCAGGTCTTCGCTCGACCGCCGGTCTTCTCGTAACGATTATTAGGTGCATTTGTACATTTTGGGACTATCTAAATGTCGAATATATTTCTGGCCGGACTGGCACCATGATGAAAGTATCCCACGCAGAGAAGCCAAGAAGATTACTCCGTTCACAAGGCTCTACGACGCGCCAAAAGAGCAGGGCGGATCTGACTGATTAATTAGAACCACTGTCTCAAAGGAAATAGCTCGGGGGGCTGTGGGCATCTAGCTTTGACTGCCTTCGCGGTGTGTGGAGTTGTCGCATTCGATTGTCAGCATCTCAAAGGAGTCACGGGACGAACAGCAGCAGTATAATCGCTCGCCCGAGGCCGGCTGAACGACTTTTTCTGATTTTGGTCTGTACGAGGTGCAATGCGGAGTAAGTTTTCTCCTGTTGGCCTGGACTACCACCCTTGATTTCGGGGGGAAATACACACTCCGTTACCGCCGTTACCTTACCGTTACTGTTTTTTGTTTTGTTTTGGTCCATCCCATTTATTATCTTCGCACTTCCGTCTTTCTCCCTCCCTAATCGTAACTCAGATCCGGGGTCACAAAGTAGGCTCTTCTCCCTCCTCCCCGACTACGGTTCTTGCCTTGCATTTTTATCGCGAGAAGATTTCAGCACTTTCTTCCGTCGTCAACTCTCGTCGAATTTTGCTTACCCACGCTATAATATGCGCTCTCGACAGACGGTGTCATTTGAGAATAAAAACCTCCATGGGGAGAATCGAACCCTCGACATCCGGGCCTACAGGCTTCGTGGCTACCAGTTAGACCACCGGGGCGACTGTTAAAGATATTAATATATCCAACCACCGTACCATCGTACCACACCACCGACATACCACATCGCGTTCAGTGTCACAGCACACACAATGATCTTCATGGTCAAAATAAACTACACCTTCTCGGGTGCGCTGTGTGTGGAGTTGTCGCATTCGATTGTCAGCATCCCTAAGGAGTGTGACGGGACGAACAGCAGCATACTCGCTCGCCCGAGGCCAGCTCAACTACATTTGGTGATGTTGGTCTCTACGAGGTGCAACGCGGAGTAAGTCTTCTGATGTTGAGCGCAACGCGGAGAATGTTGTTGCTGTGTTGATTCGGTTACGATAGTATTGGTACGGCAATATATATATATAACAGCATTGCAACCGGTCGCGCCGTTAGACCAGTGGTCAACTTCAACGGCTACTGGAATTGGTATCCAAGTTCGAATCCTACCGTGGTGAGATTTTGACTTTATTTGAAAAAGGAACCAATTGTTGAGAGCGCCCCCGTAGCGTGGGTAGGCGAAATCCGAAGCACGTCGACGAGGGAAGAAAGTGCTGAAATCTTCTCGCGATAAACATGCAAGGCACGTACCGTAGTGGGGAGGGGGGAGAAGAGCCTACTTAGTGACCCCGGATCTGAGTTACTGTACGACTAAAGAGGGGGAGAGAAAAGGAAGGGTGAAGATAATAAATGGGATGGACAAAAATGAAAATAAAAAAGTGCTCAAATTACAGTAGAACTCCCACAACCACGTACGTGCGTGTGGGGCCAAAGTTCCGCCACAACCATGTGCCCTTGTACGCTTCGACCCAGCATTAGAGATCATCCATTATTTGACAGACCTTCCGCGCACAAAGTTATTATCTTTAGTGTTGAAAAAGTTGATGTATTCTGGTGTGTATTGCCTGAAGGAGGAATATCATGCTTGTCGCTCGAACCAGCTTGTAGTGCCTGACAAATCGTTCGACTCGCGGCATTTTACTTGATATGTATAATAGAGAGACAACCACTCTGCATATTTATAATCATCACGCGCCGGTGCCGACTCGTCTGAATACTCCACAAAATAAAAACACAACCAAACTGAGAACAGCGCTCGAGCGCATTCCATCGAGGGCAATAACAATTCACATAATTTTAAAAAGAAATGTACATATATATTTACGTATCAATGTGAAAACTTAGTTTCGGAAATTCGTAAATTCTTGGTGGGAGAGGACGGGAAATGCAACGGGCAGGGGTGAATATTGGCGTGAGAGGAAAGTTTTAGTCGCGGGACGGGATGGTAAAGACAACGGCGCAGTGACGGGACGGGACGGTAAACGACAATATCGCGACGGGACGGGACGGTAATTTTCAACGGGAGTTGTTGTTTTTACGGGACGGGACGGTGAATTACAACGGGGCAGATTTTGATAACGGGGCGGGACAGTAAGTGACAACGGTTGGATAATTTGTCGGCGGGACGGGACTCGACGGGACGACGGGAACATTTTAACGACGGTTTTCCCGTCCCGTCCCGCTGTTACCGTCCTTCCCGTCCCGTCAAAATACCGTGATAAGCCTTGAAAATAATAAATAATGATATAAAATCAAATGAATACAAATAATAATAAAATATAATGGGTCTTGTACATTCTATTCTGTGCACGTTGATCGTACCCGGGATTTTTTTTTAACGCCCCCTGTTTTGCCTAAATGACGATAAAGAAGTCCGAATGTTTTGCTTTTTGCCGAACTACGCGAAAACACGAGCAATTTCAGCCGAAATCCGACATCAATGGTGTCTACTGGGGGGGCCTGCGATACCGGGTACGTACCAGTACGTACGTACGTAATATTGATATTCCATTCGACATCTGACAATCTGCGATACCTGTCTGTATAACCCTAATATTAAGAATAGCATGATAGTATGTACCAGTCCGATACTGTATATAAGGGCAGTGTGATGAGGCAACCGTGGAGAGACGATAAAGGAAGGGAATGTGATACGCTGGAACGTTGCCGAGCTTGGAAGCATGCTTCTTCGATATGGAAGACCTCTTGTATTATACTGAGGAGATATTTGATGCGGAGAAGGGCGCTAGCCCTTCGAAGCATCAATAGATGCTCTTCCTAATGGGTTGGGTATGTGCCCGTGGGGGTGTACCCCCCTGGTCGCGAACGGACACAAACGGACAAAAAACAGTTCTGAAAGCTGCCGCAGCGTGGCTTTATTTAAAGAATCCTTAATATTGAGGTTTGTCTGTCTGCTCGTCCCTCGCACTTCGTCTGCACTTCGCACTTCGTCTGCACTTCGTTCGCTTTGCTTTTTTTTGGCGCGCGACGCGTACACTGAACCGATTCAGACACGCTCGGGACTGATAGAGGCCCGCTATTTGTGCCGACCGTCCTGTGCTATTCGTGTCGAAAGCCGTGCCGAGATCGGAGAGCTAGGCGGTAGTGACTGCCCTAAACTGTTGCCAGTACCAAATTGTGCAGGTATATAGCAACGATGAGCATCACCACCGGCAACTCTCAAGCAAAGATGTCGGGAGATATGTCAAGCAAGGCAAAACATGCGCTGTCAAGGGTGTAGGGTGGAGTGTTCCACACTAAAAACTAGTTGTTTGGTGACAGTCACGGCATGTCAAGGCTGTCAAGGGTTGAAAGTGAAGACCACATTTCTCGGCAGTAGAGCAACAACGGTGATGATCGGACGAGAAGAGGAAGACCATCATCGCACACAGCACACACACCACCATCACCAGCAAACACCACAACGACGACCATCACCACCACCGCCACCACCCCTGCCCCACGAGCCGCAGGAGCACCAGAAGTTGTTGTTGCTCGTAGTGGCTGGTGGTGGTTGGTGGTGGCTTCGTCCCGTGGTTTGGTGGTGGTTCCTGGTACGCACTCGTTCAGCAGCAGCAGCATTTTGTTTTTTTTTTTCATCCCATTTCTTATCTGCTGCTGCTGCTGAGAGATGCAGAAAACAAAAAGACAATAAAACACGATTTCTGAAATGATACAGATTTTACGAAATACGAGCAAAAAGACAATACAAATAAAAACGAATTCTGAAATGATTCAGATTTCTTAGTTTGCATTTTTCTCTGTACAAGGTTTTTGCGCTGACACGCATCGCTTAACAATAAATGTTGGTGGGTGGTGTTGGTGATTGTAGGACTACCAGCCCAGGGACCAACCGACCTGATACCTGATACAGATTTTACAAAATACGAGCAAAAAGATCATACAACAAAAACGAATTATGAAATGATTCAGATGTATTTGTTTACTGGTACATTTTTCTCTGTACTCGTACAAGGTTTTTGCGCTGACACGCATCGCTTAATTAACAGTAAATGTTGGTGGGTGGTGTTGGTGATTGTGGGACTACCAGCCGAGGGACCAACCGACCAACCCAGTAAATCTCTCACCCACCACGCACACCCATCAATTACCTGCCGGTCAGTAAAAAAAGGTTTATGTGCTGACCCAAATCGCTTAGAATAAAAAACGATCCCATCAATGACAATTAATTGCAGGAACACAGCAAAAAGAGAAGAGCCGCCAACGCAGTAGCTTAATGCAGTTAGGAGTTTGACCACTTGAAGGCGTCTGTCACGCTCCTCATTCCCACCGTTCTTGTATTAACCTCTGATGACTTAGTGGGGACGATATAAGGGAAGACAAAGGAGTGAGCTAGGGGGGGGGGGGAGAGAGCCTAATCCTCAGGTCCTCCGGCCTTCGGGTTCTCTTCTCCTATGGCCCGCTAGTCGGGCTGTTACAAATCCCCGCTCTTAAAATGAAATCCTTTACTCGGATAGATGTATTTCTCTAAGTCTATGGCTTTTCCGCTAATGGGAATGTCCTATAAGAACATTCCTATATGCTTACGATAACTTCTCTAATTCTTATCGGGGGTTCCGACAATAAGGAACGTTCTGATGGTTCAGAACGTTCTTTTAGGCTTGCGAAGCTTACATGCCATTGTCTATCTGGAATACCAAAGAGAACACGGGAACAATCTTTGTGGTGTCCCAAAAATCAACCATCTATAGCCTGAAAGCACCACATCACAGCAGTTTGAACGACTACGAGTTCGACGGCCGGTGTTCGATTCCCGGCAAGAACACGTTCTGTCTTTTTTATGAACATGTGTTTTTTGTTTTTTCCCCGGTCGTCAGTCTGCTTCACACTTTTTTTTTCTTATTTTTTCTCTTTTTCTCTCGCATGCACCTGGATTGCTAGCAGGGTAGGTCTTGCCTGTCGTATATGGCATTGCATTGTCTGCTTTGCTTACTACACTGAGCGTAGTATCTCTGTGTCGTAGTTTTGTGACCACAGAACTGGTACCTTTTTAGGATGAAGAATCGGCACGGACACTGGGTGTGCTGGATGTCGACGGGTAGAAAGGAAGGTTTAATGTGAAGAACACACACACACAAGTGGCAAACGGAGCAACTTGGGTTTTTTAACCGGATGGAGGGCTTCCAATATGATAATGTTTTCAACAGGCAGTTCTTCTTACGGCTAAAAATATATAAAATATAATACGTAGTAAAAACAAACGAAAAAAGAAACGATTTTTGGGTCTATACGAGGTCAGTAAACCCCCCAAAACATCCTCCCTGGAAAAATTGCGCGAAATCCCGAGAATCTGGGAGGGGGTGATAACTAGGAATCCCCGGGTCAAACTATGTTTTGTTTTACAATTTCGGAGTAGGTGTATAGTTATACACAGACATACCGATTGCTAATTCGATAACAAGTACCCATGGCGTCTAATTGAAAGTGGCCTTATATTTAGAATCATCAAAATTGCCCCTTTTTTTTATCTCATTCATTATCTTCGCACTTCCGTCTTTCTCCCTCCCTATCAACAGTCTTAACTCAGATCCGGGGTCACAAAAGAGGCTCCTCTCCCTCCTCCCCCACTACAGTTCTTGCTTTGCATTTTTATCGCGAGAAGATTTCACCACTTTCTCCCCTCGTCAACTCTCGTCGAATTCTGCTTACCCACGCTATAATATGCGCTCTCGACAGTCGGTGTCATTCGAGACTAAAAACCTCCATGGGGAGAATCGAACCCTTGACATCCGGCCCAACAGGCTTCGTGACTACCTGTTAGACCTCCAGGGCGACCGTTGAAAAGTATCGAACTGGTATTTTGTTTTCTTTCCCATCATCCCTTTTACGTACTGTACTTTTTTTTGTTTTCATCCTCCGGCGGATGGGTAAAAATAAAGCTTACGCCGTTACGCCCTCCACACTTTCACGTCTCCTGGTATAAATTATCTTCGCCCTTCCTTTCAGTATCCTTCTTATGAATAGTCGTAATTCAGATCCGGGGTCATTAAGCACGCGCGTCTTCTCTCTTCTCCCCACTACATACAGCAGTTCGTGCCTTGAACTATTAATGTTGTCGCGAGAAGATTTCAGCCCTGTCTTTCCCTCGTCGACTCGCATCGAATTACTATTAATAAAACCCAATTGTTGAAGATCTGTCGTACATGTTTTTTTTGTTTGTTTTTGTCCATCCCATTTATTATCTTCGCCCTTCCTTTCTCTCTCCTTCTTAGTCGTAACTCAGACCCCGGGTCACAAAGTAGGTTCTTCTCCTTTCCCCCCCACTACGGTGCTTGCCTCGAATTTTCATCGCGAGAAGGCTTCAGCACTTTTTTCCCTCGTCGACTTGCGTCTGATTCCGCCTACCCACGCCACGAAGACGCTCTCAGCAATTGATTCTTTTTTTTTCTAATAAAGAAACAATATCTCACCACGCTTGCACCACGGTGGAATTCGAAGTTTGGGACCAATGATACTGTAGTAGTAGCCTTTGAAGCTGACCACTACTCTACAGGGGCGACCGGCATGTGCATATAATACGTATACGACCTGGGCCAGCCAAAACAATGTTTTAAAAGCAGATTTGCCATGCCCCGACTAATTTACGAACTTGGACCTGGAATTTGGACACAGTGTATATCATATACTGATCAACACACTTGCCGCCTGCCCTTTTCTGTTTTGTTTTTCCTCGAAAGAGAGATACGACGATCCAAAAAACAAATAATGCAAAAACGATCAAAACTACTTCGACGAAGAAAAAAAAAAAAAAAAAGAGAGCAGGCGGCAAGCATCTTTGCACGTACGGTTCAAAGACATGGTTAAAATGTCAGAGTAAAACACTCAAAATTGGTCGGGGCATGGCGGAAATACCATTTTCCCTTGATTACTTGACTTATATATGGAATCGAGTTTTGGCAATATCTCTTTATGGGTGGCGAATTGGGCAACGAGGCTTGCATCGATCGTCTCATTGTGTCTTCGGCATTGTCTCCGCCAAATTTCATGTTGATCGACAATGACATTTTTTATACGAAATTAGTAATTAAAAAATGTTGTTTTCGAGTTTTCCCTGATATTTCGGCGAGATCGAGTCGAGATAAACAAAAGGTTAGAATTTTTTCAGATACATTTGTTTTGCACCAAGTACTGACTGGTATGTCAGGGTTAGTGCTTCCAATTGGTGTAGCCTAATTCGCAGTGGTTCACGAGATATGACTTTAGGCAGCATTGTGATATTCTTGGCTGGCCCAGCTCGTATATATATGTATTCATTTCATGTATTCATGAATAGCACGCCGGTTTTCTTTTTGTTTGCAATAACCTGTGACGGCATCCATATAAATTATGAGTGTACAGTACCGGCCCGCTCATAACAAACCAGAAATCGGGCTTAGGCTGACTCTCTTATTCGACAAAGGGGTTTGTCCCACGCTAACTTCAGTATAAGAGCTGTCGACTTTCTTATTTTCCCCGTAATGTTTAGACTGAGTTTCTGGTGGGGCACTTTCTTATGAGAGGGCCGGTACTCGTAGTGTACACGTACACATCCGGGGTGAAAACACAATCAACAAAAGCAGGAAGGAGACGGCAGACAGGGTAACTAGGTACCAGACCGACTAATATTTATAATAGTCGGTAGAGCCTGTCTATGTTGTGGCTGGTACCACAAACTGCGGCGGCTCGAGCCTTCTTTTTTTTGTTGTACCTCGGTTTGCCTGTCCTTTGCTATCGTTCCTATTCGTAATATATTCGAGTACATACATACATCGTACTCTCAGTTTATAGATATCATGACATTTACGTAAACTGGGGTCAGTCGTTACGAGCGGACATTAATAAACGAATAACATCACGGAGGGATCCAAGACCTTTTCTTCTGGGTATAATTTTTGCACCGCTATGTTGGTGATGAGTTCGCTTTTTCGCTCGTATCTCCGCCAGGTAGTATTGCGACTCAAACTGTCACGTTCCTCTAGTCCGGGGTAGATCTACCTGGTACATGCGTTGTACTTCTCGTTTTTTGTGAATTTCTTGTGTAAACTGAAGCTTTTTTGTGTTTTTCGTTCAAAACTTATGTGAATCTAAATATGGTTTGCGCTTTTCTTGCGTAAAGTGAAGCCAAATAGCGTATTTTTGGCCTCCGGCGGAGCCTTCAGCGGGATCCTCCGGAGGCGCCTCCGGCGGGCCCTCCGGGGGCGCCTCCAGCGGGGCCCCCTCGGCCGGGGGGGGCTTTTTTGGCTCGCTTCGCTCGCCTAACTTTCGTCGGCAAGTCGGCTGGCTTCGCCGACTTACCGACTAAAGTCAGCTAGTCGGCTTCGCCGACTAGCGACTAGTTATTAGCCGTGAAATGAAACCGACTCACAGCCCTAGAGATGCGGGATCGGAGAAGCTGTGCCCCATGTTCGGGATGGGACGGGAATCACTTATATGCCAGAGGGATGGGAATAGTCGGGACTGGGGGGACAGCGGGACGGGAATAGTCAGGGATGGGCAGACAGTGGGATGGGAAACAGTCGGGAACGGGAACACGGCTATTACCGCGGGATGGTAGAGCTCGGGAACAGCAACTGACGATGGTACCGGTCGGGAAGTCGCGGTCGGGAACGAAAAATCTGACGGTTTCCCATTCCCGTACCGTACCGTTCCCGTCCCGACCACATTTTCCCGTCCCGACCTTTACCGCGCGTACCCTTGCAAAAATGCAGGGTTTCCTGCGCGTATAGAAATGTATGGCTTGTGTTATTAGAGGATTTGAGGCTTCCCGTAATTGCGTCGGCCAATCACCGTGCTTACGGCAAAAACAAGCTAGCCGAAAGCACGAAATTACGAAATCCGAAATCACTGGTAGACACTCGCTCGCTCCAAAGACCAAGCACCTTCTTCACCTTTGGCGCAAACGGCTGAGGACTGATCACCTTGAACACCCTTCAGATTGGACCGGCATGCCACGTGAGCCTCTCACTCTCTTCGCTTTGTGCTTCTTGTGTCTGTGGTAGAGGCTTGTACTTTCTTGCCAACAATGCCATCTGTTTTTTCAGCACGCGCTTGCGAACAAACGATTCGAACATAATCGATTTTACTTACAGCAGCGAGCAGTAGTAACGAATGCATGATATCCTATCGTACAGGGAGCCGTTCGGAAATGCACAACGAATATTATTGTGCCAACACCACGGGCTCGTGTCCGGCTTGACTCCCGTCTAGCACTTGGGTTTAAAATGGGGCTTTTTTTCTCTGCTGGTTTGTTTCGCCCGACCTCAGTACGATGCAAACACCTATCGCCCCTCTCATAATGAAGGGCCCTGCAACACTCATAGCCTTAGATTTTCAGGGAAGAAACACGTTTTTGGTGAGTCTGTACTGAAATCAGGGTTAAACGCATATTCTCTCGATTTGGAAATGTAGCCTGGGGCTGGGGCCTGCGCGCATTGATCTTGTGTCGGGACCACCGTTTTGTGCCCAGCTTGACTCTGGCGCTTAGGATCAAGATCGTGCATCCTTTCTGCGGATTGGTTTTACTGGACATCATCAGTATACAATACTCTACGGCACTACTCACAGCGAAGGATCGCAGGACATTCTCAGCCTTAGATTCCTGGGAAGAAACACATTCTCGAGTTTGTACTGAAGTTAGTATTGAGCACAACTTATCTTAATTTTGAAATGTAAACCCGGGGCCTGCGCACATCGAACCTAGACGTTGACATTGTGCCGGGACCACGGTCTCTAGCCCATTTTGACTTTACTTTAGCACGTGGGATAAAAACCGTGTTTGAATTTCTGCTGGTTCGTTCCGACGGACCTCGAGTACCATACTACAGTAAGTAGCCCCACGGATCCTTGCAGTGAGAAGGACCCTACAACACTGCTACTGTCAGCTGGAGAATACCAGGGAAGCAACACACTCGTGAGTTCGTACTGAAGTTAGTGCTTAATCCAACTCTCTCCAAACTTTCGAATGTAGCCTGGGGCCTGTATCAGAAGTGCCTTCGTTTCTTGCGGAGGCGCCGATACAGCAGGTATGGCAGTAGTGTTAAAAATTTACATAATAAATACCCGGTCGCCCCGGTAAGCTAGCAGGTAACCACGAAGCCTGTGGAAGTCGAAATCGCGAGTTCTAGCCCCCCCGAGTGCATGCTCGTACGTAGGGACTTTTCTCGCATTGAGATAAAAATATAAATTTAAATGATCTCGACTATGTACGAGTACGAATTAATAGTGGAAAGCGGGAGAGCGTGAGTTGGCAAAATTCGATGAACATCGACGAGCGTTGGGAAGGCTGAACCCATTTGTTTCTCTATTTTTTTCTATTTTTTTCCCATCCCATTTATTATCTTCGCACTTCCGTCTTTCTCCCTCCCTAGTCGTAACTCAGATCCGGGGTCACGAATTAAACTCCTCTCCCTCCTCCCCCACTACGGTTCCTGCCTTGGTTTTTATCGCGCAGACGGTTCCACCCCCCCAACGTTTTTTTTTTTTTTTCCCATCCCATTTATTATCTTCGCACTTCCGTCTTTCTCCCTCCCTAGTCGTAACTCAGATCCGGGGTCACGAATTAAACTCCTCTCCCTCCTCCCCCACTACGGTTCCTGCCTTGGTTTTTATCGCGCAGACGGTTCAACCTTCCCAACGTTCGTCGATTTTCTTTGAATTTTGCCAACTCACGCTCTCGCGCTTTCCGCTACAGCAGTAGTCGAGATATTTTGCATTTGTTTTTTTTCTTTTTTGTTTTGCGAGAAATGTCACTACGAACATGCTCTCGGGGGGGCTCGAACTCCCGATCTCGACTTCCACAGGTTTCGTGGTTACCTGCTAGTCTACCGGGGCGACCGACACTCTGCGCGATAAAAACCAAGGCAAGAACTGTGGTCGGGGAGGAGGGAGAGAAGCCTACTTCGTGACCCTGGATCTGAGTTACGACAAGGCAGGGAGAAAGACGGAAGTGCGAAGAAAATAAATGGGTCGGAAAAAAAAAAAAAAGTACCGCTGGATATGAGTTACGACAAGGGAGGCAGAAAGACGGGAGTGCGAAGATAACAAATGGGTTGGAAAAAAAAAAAAGTATGAGGTAGTTTTTTTTTTTTTTTTCAACCCATTTGTTATCTTCGCACTTCCGTTTTTCTGCCTCCCTTGTCGTAACTCAGACCCGGGGTCAAGAAGTAGGCTCTCCCTCTTCCACCACTACCGTTCTTGCCTTAGTTTTTATCGCGCAGAGGGTCCCAACGCTCGTCTATTATCATCGAATTTTGCTTACTCGCGCTTTCCGCTCGTGGTCTACATTTTTGTTTATTTTTTGTTTTGCGAGAACAAGTCCCTACGAGCATGCACTCTGGGGGGCTCGAACTCGCGAGCTTGACTGCCACAGGCTTCGTGGTTACCTGCTTCGTAGCCTACCGGGGCGAACGGCATATGTATTAAACTATTATCCCCTTCGAAATCGTCGGAGTCACTACGTACTACGTAAGGGTGTACGAGAGATTTTCGAAAATATTTTTGGGTTTTGGCAGGGGCGGCCGAGGATTTGGATATCATACACCTAACCCCCCCGCACCCGCGTCCCAGAGGCCGAAAAAAACAAAATTACCATTTTTTTTTTGCTTTTTTTCGTGTACGAATATACCTTGTGTATACTGGTGGTGTATCCGGTGTATCCAGCTGGCAGGGTGTGTCGGTCAGTATCGGTGTATGTTTGGTGTAACAGCTAGTACCGGACAGATGCAAACCCTCGCAACACGTCAAATAACGTACGAGTAACATCACATCTCCGACAGATAGGTACAGGATATTTACAGAAGCAGTAAGATTGTATACTCGTACCAGGTGGTTCGTGCAACACGGCGCTCACGTCCCCACCAGCCAACATGAAACAACCCGAGCAACGATTCGCAGTGTTCTACCAGGTTATACTGCTGTAGCGCCGGTCAAAAATAAATATTCTCCGCCGTACAGCAGCAGTGCAGTATTAAGGAGGTACTATTAATACTACTGTAGTACCGCCACGTAGGGCAGACCGGGGCAATTACTCGTACAAGTAGTGCTACCGAGATATAGTAGTATCGAGATTGTGAGTAAAAGGGTCTACCCACACCAGTATGAATACATACGTGGCTCGTCTAAATACGGCATCCAAGTCCCCACCCAGAAACACACGAAGCAACGGCTTGCAATGTGGGGGGGGGGGGGAGGGGGGGGGTTAGGTGTATGATATCCAAATCCTCGGCCGCCCCTGTACCAAATACAAAAAAAACGAAAAGTCCAAGGTCAGGTTCTGTAGGGTTTGTGGATTTAGGGTCAGGTTATGGGTGTCTTACAGAGCTTACAGAAGTTCCGGGTTAGGGTATAAAACCCTTACAAAACTCACAGACGTTCCGGGTATTGTGGCCCGGGCATACAGAACTCACAGAAGTTCCGGGCAGGTACAAACACGTTGTACCGGTATCCCAGGTATTGTGTAACGGGGAGTACAGAACGAACAGAAGTTCTCTGTACGGTATGAAGGTCGTACAGAACTTACAGATGTTCCGGGTTAGGGTATAAAACCCTTGCAGAACTCACAGAAGTTCCGGGTATTGTGGCACGGGCCCACAGAACACACAGAAGTTCCAGGCAGGTATAAACACGTTGTATCGGTATCCCGGGTATTGTGGCTCGGTCGCACAGAACTTACAGAAGTTCCGGGTACGGGTATGAAGGTCGCACAGAACTCACAGAAATTCCGGGTATTGTGACACGGGCGTACAGAACTTATGGAAGTTCCGGGTATTTATTGTGGAACGCGCGTACAGAACTCACACAAGCTCCGATTGTGGCCCGGTCGTACAGAACTCACAGAAGTTCCGATTATGGCCCGGGCGTACATAACTCACAGACGTTCCGATTGAGGCACGGGCGTACAGAACTTACAGAAGCTCCGGTGATACCCTGGTAAATACCCACCTCAAGGGGGCGAACAAACTGCAAATGTACTACTAAAAAAATATACATAAAATACACTTCGAAATACTGCGATTGGTGTAATCCAAACATGATACACTCTACCGGTACTAACGCGTATATACCATGTGTTATAAGGATTACCCTGGGCTGGGTAATCGATCGATCGTTTACCCGTATAGCTCAACAGGTAAGACCCTCACATTTGACGTTGTCGAGGACACGGGTTCGAATCTCACTTCGAACGTTTCTTTTATAGAAACGCTTGCGCGTGCGTCCCTAACAAAACACGTCTCCCTGGTTCCCCAGGTATTGAAACGATGCGGGTAGGTCAACGTACGGCCGTGTACGGTACCGACGTCCCAAATATCCCGCCGTTCAGAGGGGGGGAGAGCGTTATAAGGATTATCCTGGGCCGGGTAATCGATCGATCTTTAACCTTACCCCTATAGCTCAGCAGGTAATACCATCACACATGTATGTATATCTACTCGTACGTAGCCACAGGGCAAGAAGAGCAAAGGACATAAAACACATCTTGAAAGCCACGAGTAAAAGAAAACGGAGAAGCAAGTAACCGGGCAGGTAGCGCTGACCAACCCAAAAGAGATTATTCGATCGATACGTAAATAATTATATCTACTCGTACAGTATACGTATTTTTTTGTTTGTGTGTTTGTGTGTTTGTTTTTTATTTTTTTCTCCATCCCACGTATTATCTTCGCACTTCTGTCCCTCTCCCTCCATCGTCGTAACTTAAATCCGGGGTCACAAAGTAGGCTCCTCTCCCTTCTCCCTCACTACGGTTCTTGCCTCGATTTTTATCGTGTAGAGGGTTCGGCATTCTCAACGCTTGTCGATTATAATCGATTCTTGCTAACCTACGCTCTCGCGCTTTCCGCTACGTAGTCAACAAGTATTGTTTGCGAAAAAACAGTCCTTACGAGCATGCCCTCTGGGGGGCTCGAACTCACGACCTTGACTCTAACAGGGACGAGATTCACCTATCATTCCACCGGGGACCATCGGGGCGACTGACGTATTATATGCACACCCGGAAGCGTATGTATGTTTTCATCGGACTGGCGGTGTACCTTGTTTTCATGCATGGCCGTAGTCGTATGACCATAGACCCTCGCATCCCTGATGTGTGTGTGTCTTCTTCACATTAAACTTCCTTTCTACCCGTCGACATCCAGCACACCCAGTGTCCGGGCCGATTCTTCATCCTAAAAAGGTACCAGTTATGTGGTCACAAAACTACGACACAGAGATAATACGCTCAGTGCAGTAAGCAGAGCAGGCAATGCAATGCCATATACGACAGGCAAGATCTACGTACCCTGCTACTCGTAGCAATACAGGCGCATGCAAGAGGAAAAAGAGAAAAAAAAAAGAAAAAAGAAAAAAAAGCGAAAAGGAAAATAATTAAAAGCAATCATACTGAAGCAAATCAACAATCAAGCAACCGAAGAAAAGCACGACAAAATAAAAGAAAGAAAGTGTCGTGCTTCTCCCAGAGATGCGACATCAAATAAAAAGAAACCAAATGAATTGAAACGAAATGAAATGAAAAGGACCCGAAAAATCAGCGCCAACAGAGCAAGACTAAGAACGACAGAAAAGGACAGGCAGCCGGAGCACACCAGGAACACCTTCCAGCCAGCCGAGGCCGGTTTGCGGCTCGTAGTACAGGCAGGTCCTACCAGCTAGTCGGTCTGGTACCTACTCTGTTTGCCGGCTCTTTCCTGCTTTCGTCCGCCGCGGTTTCCCTACGACCCCCCCCACCCTCCGTCTCCATTTCCTTGGGCGACATCCATACAACGGGTACGTGGCACTTCCTGCTCATTTTCGTTTCGTTCTCGCGCCACATATAAATACGAGAGTCCAGGAAAGAAAAGAGGGAATAACAAAAAAACAAAACGATGCCTGGACGGAGCATGTCGGGTTTTCACCGACCAGGCACTAACTCCTCCCTTCTTCCCCTCGCTGCCTCGGTAAAGTTTTTGCTTTGGCATGGCCCATAGCGAGGGGGGGGGGTCTTTCTAGCGAGCAAGGCTAGGCTCACCCGCAAGCGGGCCGATACCTTCTTGCTGCTGCGCACCCGCCGCGAAGCGTGTGCAGCGGTAGAGTTGGATCGGCACTGGTGCGTTAGGCGCAAAAGTTCAGATGCACGGGCCTTTTTGGCCGTCGGTGTAGACAGCAATGTCCATCTCACTTTTGTGCGCGGAGGCAGACGCCATCAGAAAGGTGGACGGACACTATGTACACGGCCCTAGGTGTGTTTGCTAGAGGGAGCTGTACTGTTTCAGTAACCTGGCTTCGCCATCAAAGGAGGAGGGAGCGTGTGGCGACGAGCTGTTGTTTGGACTGGTCAATCCCTTCAGCGCGAGAATTTTTATTTTCCAGACCAAGCACCCTGAGTGCAACGAGGGAGAAAACGAGGAGCCGACTGGGAAGGACAACAACGAGAGCGAGTACGGACGGAGCAGGTCGAGTGTGGTCGTGCTAGGACTGGCCAAGTGGCACCGGAGCGGCGCGCCGGATCACAGCAGCACGCCGCAGCAGCAGCACAGCAGCGCGGAGCAGCCATCCGGAGCACGGACGACATCGACCCGTCACGAACGGAAAATCATTTTGTTTTGTTTTTTTTTTCGTTTTTTCCCCTGAATTTCGTTGTTGGGTCTGTGTGGATTACGTCACTGGTTTTGTAGAGAGACGCGGCAGAGATGGCGCGGACACCCCGGTTGCCTTCATTGTGTGCCTGATCGTGGAAGACCCCTTCAATGTGGAACGATTCCTAATCAGTGTCGATGTTTATAATGCTGTGCCTAACACAGACGTTAAGGATAGATTCGGGCAATTGTCAATTGACGTGATGGCTTTGGTTGACTGTTCTTTTTCACTGTGTGCCCGCGGACTGTCATTCCGGCAGCACTTCAGACAGCAGCTGCGTGCTCCATCTTGTTCCCACGCCTACCGTGTGTTTTTGTACAGACAGCACTTCAGACAGTAGTTACGCTGTAGTCGGCAAATTCATTGGTAAAGAGTGGGATGGGGGGGGGTGGGCGATGCTGGTGTAGTCGAATGGAGATTGAGGGCGTGTAGTTCAGTTTTGGACACGCATAACATGCTGTAGGGATTTTTAGGTGTACCTCTTCGGACTTGTGAATCCTTTCCCTGCTAAGTGTGCGTGTTCTTTAGGATTCTCTGATGGCTCTAGCACTTTTGTGAACACGGGCTGTGATCTTGCTAGATCAGACTACAGGGATTAGCAACTGAAACGAGTTTAATGTGAAGACATCAACAACAAGGCAGATATTGCTAGCACAAAGCGCGAAGCGACGTGAGGTGTTGGGCGAGTGGCATGAAGGGTGAGCTCCTTCCTACTAAAAACCGCTTGTGAAGCGGACTTGCATATGGATGATAGCTTTAATGGGTTAGTTTTATTTCTGGTGTGGCCACTTCCTGAGACTTGGGTGCCTTACCATATACACACCTCGTGATACGATAATTGCCCTTGTGCAGAGCAAAGGTTCTCCACCCCACACAAATTATCCAACTCGACCGCCAGCTTTGGTGACCGCCAAAACACAAAATAACAGTACCCTGGTTGTCGAGCTCACGCAGGGAGAGGCGTCTTGTCCACCGTCGCCGCCAACCGACGCCAACCCAATCTATAAAAATATTATATATTTATAGGCAGGGGCGTCCAAAACGTATTTTGTCGACACCTAACTATCTAAAATGGTCAAAATAGAAAAACAATCGGAGCACTGTGATCCCTGGACGATTTAGCACAAAACAACTTTTTTCAACTTTCATTTTTGAATTTTTCCAAAACCTAATCACTTGGTTTTAATCACCCCCTCTCCGAGGCTCAGGGGAGCGGGGGGGTCTTTAAAACCAAGTGATTGGTTTTCGGGAAATTTCAGAAAAAAAAACTTGTTTTATTCTAAATTGTGCAGCGATCACAGTCAGTGCTCTTATTGTTTTTCCATTCTGACCATTTAGAATAAGTGTCGATAATATATTTTTTTCCTGGACGCCCTCGGGCGGAGGGTATTTCACCGGACTCGGGGGGGGGTATTTACAACCAAGTGATCTACGAATGGAAAAATAAAACAAACGCTACGAAGTTTTCTTCCAAATTGTCCTGTCATGACGCTCCCGTTTGTTTTCCATTCTGACAATGTTTGTAGTGTGGGATCGAACAACGGCTGTTTTCCGGGCGCCCCTGTGGGCTCACATGTTCTCATACCATCATGGGCGAACCTACCGTGCTATTGTTCTGACTACTCGTACGATGGCGACGGCATGTCTCTCCGAGAACCATGTACGTACGTATGATACGTGCATCATACGGAATATTGATAGCAGCTGCCAACGGAAGCACAGCAGCAGCACCAGCAGCACCAGCAGCAGCAACTCGCAAAGGCCGCCCCTATCGCTTCGACCGGGCTTCACCTCAGCCACCACACTTAACTACAACAAGAACGGACAACGGGAACATCAAGTGAGTTTAAATGCGCAATCCGTAAATTGAAAACACGCAATCAATGCCTATTAACAGTAGCGCGGGTAGGCACAATTCGATGAGAGTCGACGAGGGAAGAAAGGGCTGAAGTATTCTCGCGATAAAAACGCAAGGCAAGAACCGTAGTGGGGGGGGAGGGAGCGGAGCCTACTTTGTGACCCCGGATCTGAGTTACGACCAGGAGGGAGAGAAAAAGGAAGGGCGAAAATAACAAATGGGACGGAACGGGATGGAAATAAAAACAAAAGCAAAAGCAAAACAAAACAAAACAAAATGAGTACCAGGTATGTTATATGAATATATATGTGGTTTTGTTTTTTCTGTAGGACCAAACGCGTGAGAGGGCACTTGTCTTCAAGCTTCTTGGGTTTTGTTCAATTATTACTGCACGGACTCGGGTCGCATCGTGTACTACTGTATCCCTGCCCGTGGCACCCTGGAGCGCAGCGGGGAAAGGCGTTCCGATTTATTTAGAGGTACTGCAGGGCTAAGCCCGCTGGAATCCCCGTAGCCTTTGGATCGCCCTTCCACCTGTCCTGCCTGGTATGATACGAGTCGAGCCTAACGCTTTTATCTATTTTCAGATAAACACGTATCATACGGATTATATATTAGGGTTGTTGTTGTCAGACGCTGGGCGCTGTCCTCGTCGACTCTTATGTACCTGGTATTTATCAGGTACCAGGTATATTACCTTATTGTTCTGTATCATGCGTGTATTATCAATTTTTACCCTATATTCCCTTCTTCCCCTCGCTGCCTCGGCAAAGTTTTTGCTTTGGCATGGCCCATAGCGAGAGGGGGGGTCTTTCTAGCGAGCAAGGCTAGGCTCACCCTCAAGCGGACCGATACCTTCTTGCTGCTGCGCACCCGCCGCGAAGCGTGTGCAGCGGTAGAGTTGGATCGGCACTGGTGCGTTAGGCGCAAAAGTTCAGATGCACGGGCCTTTTTGGCCGTCGGTGTAGACAGCAATGTCCATCTCACTTTTGTGCGCGGAGGCAGACGCCATCAGAAAGGTGGACGGACACTATGTACACGGCCCTAGGTGTGTTTGCTAGAGGGAGCTGTACTGTTTCAGTAACCTGGCTTCGCCATCAAAGGAGGAGGGAGCGTGTGGCGACGAGCTGTTGTTGGACTGGTCAATCCCTTCAGCGCGAGAATTTTTATTTTCCAGACCAAGCACCCTGAGTGCAACGAGAGAGAAAGCGAGGAGCCGACTGGGAAGGACAGCAACGAGAGCGTGTACGGACGGAGCGGGTCGAGTGTGGTCGTGCTAGGACTGGCCGAGCGGCACCGGAGCGGCGCGCCTGAGCAGCAGCACAGCAGCGCGCCGGCGCAGCAGCACAGCAGCGCACAGGAGAAGCGATCCGGAGCACGGACGACATCGACCCGTGACGGACGAACATTTTTGTTTTTCTGTTGACAAATTCTTCGCTTTTTCCCCCGAATGTTGTTGTTGGGTCGGTGTGGATGACGTCACTGGTTTTGTAGAGAGACGCGGCAGAGATGGCGCGGACACCCCGGGTGCCTTCATTGTGTGCCTGATCGTGGAAGACCCCTTCAATGTGGAACGATTCCTAATCAGTGTCGGTGTTTATAATGCTGTGCCTAACACAGACGTTAAGGATAGATTCGGGCAATTGTCAATTGACGTGATGGCTTTGGTTGACTGTTCTTTTTCACTGTGTGCCCGCGGACTGTCATTCCGGCAGCACTTCAGACAGCAGCTGCGTGCTCCATCTTGTTCCCACGCCTACCGTGTGTTTTTGTACAGACAGCACTTCAGACAGTAGTTACGCTGTAGTCGGCAAATTCATTGGTAAAGAGTGGGAGGGGGGGGGGGGGGACGATGCTGCTGTAGTCGAATGGAGATTGCGGGCGTGTAGTTCAGTTTTGGACACGCATAACATGCTGTAGGGATTTTAGGTGTACCTCTTCGGACTTGTGTATCCTTTCCCTGCTAAGTGTACGTGTTCTTTATGATTCTCTGATGGCTCTAGCACTTTTGTGACCACGGGCCGTGATCTTGCTAGATCAGACTATAGGGATTAGCAACTGAAACGAGTTTAATGTGAAGATAACAACAACAACAACAACAACAACAACCCTGGAACAGCACCCGTTTACTGGGAAGATTTCGTCTTGAAAAAGTGTGGAAGTGTGGTCCACGGCATTATTTAGATGTTACTCTTCTGCGCGGGCGCAGCAGTTGGGTCAAAATATGCGTTGTGCGCAACAACAGTCGCCGCGACGCTGGTTGCGCGCAGCGCAACACTCTATTTCGAACGCAAAACATTTTTCGGCGCAGGCAGCTACAGGCGTAAACCTGTTCTGCGCGTTTTCTTTTTGGCGGAGGCGAGGACATTTTCTTACGTAGGGTATTTTTTCGAAATCGCTGTGGGTGAAAAAACAACGGCAACTGCCAAAATCAGGTTTAACTGATTCATTTGAGTCAAAATCAGGTATATACTAAAACTAAGTGAAAAACGCACGCCACGAACGGTGTTTTTCAGGACTTTTAGGCTGTGAAAAATAATCAAACATACTTTTGAATTCTTGCCTGAACAGCACAGAATGGTAGCGAATGTGTGTGTCCTCCAAACTCTTGATAAATATTGTATGTTTTTTTCAGTACGATTATTAATCTCTGTCGTACGTATGCTTTCATTGTTTTCGCATCACACTCACTCCTGCGACGTGTATTTCCGTATTATTATGCCAGGTATATATAGTCGATCATGGCCGAAAATTCCAATAATTCCCCAGCACCAAGGTGCACTTTTCTCAGGATGTGATATGTTGTTCCGACATCTGAAGATACCGGCATACGGCTTGTTGTCCACAGCATCTTTTGTTCTGTGAAAAAATAAAAAATAAATGTTCCTTCCGTCTTTAACTTAAAAAAACGCATAATGCTTCTTCGCTTAGCTATGGGTGTTACAGTTTTGCGAAGACAAATTAAACTACGGCAATCGGCGCCTCTTGACCTTCCGAAGCGGGGTTTGTTTTTAAAATATAGTATCTCAAAAATTGACGGAGCTACGGCCAAAAAAACGGATCTGGAAGATCAGCTCCTTCGCTTGGTTGAGAGGTACTGACCGGACGGTTTTCAAATAAATGGCGGGAAACGATCTGTCTCGTCAACACGTCGGTGGGATTTTTTTTTGGTTTCAATCACATAAATATTCCAGGAGATGTATAGGATTTATCCCAAAACGGCTAATTTTGGCCAATTTTGGCCAGTTTTGGTGTTTTTTTTCCTTGATGCTGTGTTGCATAATTACTTGTTATTAGTGTGAAATTTTGTTTTCGTTCAAAATCTCAGCATCGATTCGTCTTGTCTTTGCGATCACGAATATACAATTTTCAATGTTCAGCTTTATTTGTTAAACTCGGTATAGTATAAAACGTGAATGGAAATAATGTCCCGGATGGACCATACGTATGTATATATCCGCAGCCACGTTGATAGCATATAAACAAAGCATCGAGTCAATTTGAGACTGAACTGCTCGCTTTCCGTCCCGTGTCAGCAAGCAGCAGTACGTAATACCTGGTGCGTCATCCCACGGTAGGGGTGCAGCAGAAATTTCTGAGGTCCTCACATGAGGAGCTTAATATCTCACCCGAAACATGACTGACTTCGGAAACGTTCGTTCGCGCAATCCGACCAAACCTTCCAATGCGGTAAGTCCAGAAATAAATACACCTGTAAAATAATAATAATAGTATGCGGTGGTTACTCACGTGAGAAGCACAACCGGTCAGGAAATATGGAGCCTAAAAGTGGTACCCTTACCGTGGGATTGCTCTGGTCCATATATACATATGGAAGCCTACGAGCTGGGCCAGCCAAAATGATGTTTTTAAAACAGATTGGCCATGCCCCGACCAGTTTAACGAGTTTGGACCTGGAATTTGGACACAGTGTAGATCATGCACTAATCAACACACTTGCCGCCTGCCCTTGTTTTTTTTTTTCGAGACAGAGAGATACGACGGTCCAAAAATCGAAAAAAATGCAAAAGCGATCAAAACTACTTGAAAAAAAAAGAAAAAAAAAGAGGGCAGGCGGCAGGTATTTTTGCACGTACGGTCCAAAGACGTGGTTAAAATGTCAGAGTAAAACTCTCGAAATTGGCCGGGGCATGGCGGAAATACCATTTTTCCGTAATTACTTTACTTATATATGGAATCGAGTTTTGGTCATATCTCTTGATGGGTGGCGAATTGGGCAACGAGACTTACATCGATCTTCTCCTTGTGTCTTCAGCATTGTCTCCACCAAATTTCATGTTGATCGAAAATGACATTTTTAATACGAAATTAGAATAAGAAAATGTTGTTTTCGAGTTTTCGGGGATATCTCGGCTAGATCGAGTCGAGAAAAACATATCCATATAATTTTTCATATACATGTTTTTTTTTCACAAGCACTGGTATGTCAGGGTTGTTGGCGCTTCAAATTTGTGTAGCCTAATTCGAAGTGGTTCACGAGATACGACTTTAGGAAGCTTTGTACGTTTCTTGCCTGGCCCAGCTCGTACTGTTGTAGAATCCCAAAGGTCTTAAGTGATGTGGTAGCTTTGACCCGCTACCGAGGGCTGCACGTTTTCTTCCTTGTAATGAGGAGATATTTGATGCTGAGAAGGGCGCAGCCCTTCGAAGCATCAATAGATGCTCTTCCTAATGGGTTGGGTACGTGCCCGTGGGGGTGTACCCCCCTGGTCGCGAACGGACACAAACGGACAAAAAACAGTTCTGAAAGCTGCCGCAGCGTGGCTTTATTTAAGCGATAAAAACGAGGCAAGAACCGTAGTGAGGGGGAGAAGCGAGAGAGCCTACTTTGTGACCCCGGATTAGTTACGACCAGGGGGAGGAGAGAAACAGAAGGCGAAAGATAACAATACGGGTGGGATGG
>MEHQ01003499.1:381720-547568 GCA_008828725.1 Saccharina japonica | reverse complement strand
AGAATCCTTAATATTGAGGTTTGTCTGCTGCACTTCGCACTTCGTCTGCTCGCACTTCTCGCTTTCTTTTTTTGGCGCGCGACGCGTACACTGAACCGATTCAGACACGCTCGGGACTGATAGAGGCCCGCTATTTGTGCCGACCGTCCTGTGCTGCATCGTGTCGAAAGCCGTGCCGAGATCGGAGAGCTAGGCCGTAGTGACTGCCCTAAACTGTTGCCAGTGCCAAATTGTGTCACTGGGATTTCTCGGCAGTAGAGCAAACTAGCAGTAGTATATAGCAACGATGAGCACCACCGGCAACTCTCAAGCAAATATGTCGGGAGACATGTCAAGCAAGGCAAAACATGCGCTGTCAAGGGTGTAGGGTGGAGTGTTCCACACTAAAAACTAGTTGTTTGGTGACAGTCACGGCATGTCAAGGCTGTCAAGGGTTGAAAGTGAAGACCACATTTCTCGGCAGTAGAGCAACAACGGTGATGATCGGACGAGAAGAGGAAGACCATCATCGCACACAACTAAAAAAGCAACCAGCACACACACCACCATCACCAGCAAACACCACAACGACGACCATCACCACCACCGCACCACCCGCCGACCCAGGGCACAKATTTGCTTATGTTGTGCTCCGTGAGGCAGTAGTGGTTGGGACGTCTTGTTCAACAGAGAACCATTCGCACAACACGCAACCCCACACCACATCACCCCCACACCCCTGCCCCACGAGCCGCAGGAGCACCAGAAGTTGTTGTTGCTCGTAGTGGCTGGTGGTGGTTGGTGGTGGCTTCGTCCCGTGGTTTGGTGGTGGTTCCTGGTACGCACTCGTTCAGCAGCACCAGCATTTTTTTTTTTTTGTCCATCCCATTCATTGCATGCTGCTGCTGCTGCTGCAGAAAACAAAAAGACAATAAAACACGATTTCTGAAATGATACAGATTTTACGAAATACGAGCAAAAAGACAATACAAATAAAAACGAATTCTGAAATGATTCAGATTTCTTAGTTTGCATTTTTCTCTGTACAAGGTTTTTGCGCTGACACGCATCGCTTAACAATAAATGTTGGTGGGTGGTGTTGGTGATTGTAGGACTACCAGCCCAGGGACCAACCGACCTGATACCTGATACAGATTTTACAAAATACGAGCAAAAAGATCATACAACAAAAACGAATTATGAAATGATTCAGATGTATTTGTTTACTGGTACATTTTTCTCTGTACTCGTACAAGGTTTTTGCGCTGACACGCATCGCTTAATTAACAGTAAATGTTGGTGGGTGGTGTTGGTGATTGTGGGACTACCAGCCGAGGGACCAACCGACCAACCCAGTAAATCTCTCACCCACCACGCACACCCATCAATTACCTGCCGGTCAGTAAAAAAAGGTTTATGTGCTGACCCAAATCGCTTAGAATAAAAAACGATCCCATCAATGACAATTAATTGCAGGAACACAGCAAAAAGAGAAGAGCCGCCAACGCAGTAGCTTAATGCAGTTAGGAGTTTGACCACTTGAAGGCGTCTGTCACGCTCCTCATTCCCACCGTTCTTGTAATGAGGAGATATTTGATGCTGAGAAGGGCGCAGCCCTTCGAAGCATCAATAGATGCTCTTCCTAATGGGTTGGGTACGTGCCCGTGGGGGTGTACCCCCCTGGTCGCGAACGGACACAAACGGACAAAAAACAGTTCTGAAAGCTGCCGCAGCGTGGCTTTATTTAAATAATCCTTAATCTTGAGGTTTGTCTGTCTGCACTTCGTTCGCTTTGCTTTGTTTTGGCGCGCGACGCGTACACTGAACCGATTCAGACAAAAAAAACAAAACGAAAACAAAAATGACCACGAACACCCCATCGATCCACTCCTGTACAAGGTTTTTGCGCTGACGCGCATCGCTTCACGATAAATGTTGGTGGGTGGTGTTGGGACAACCGTCCCAGGGATCAACCGACCCATCCAGTTACTCTCTCACCTATCATACAACCCACAACGCACACCCACCAACCTATATACTTGCCCATGAGCCAAAAAAGGTTTCTGTGCTGACACAAATCGCTTATAATACAAATCGATCCAATCGATGACAATTGCACGAACACAGCAAAAAGAGAAGAACCGCCAACGCAGTAGCTTAATGCAGATAGGAGTTTGACCACTTGAAGGCGTCTGCCACGCTCCTCATTCCCACCGTTCTTGTATTTAGGGCAAGGGAAGAGCCCTCCACGTTGGGTTAGCAGCGTGGAGAAGAGATAGATCGAGTGAGGTTCGGACGGGCAAACAAGGCCCGTCTCGACTTCAAGGAGGTTCGGTAGTTCGGTTATTATGCCGAGTTCTCCTGTTCTCGGAAAGATACTCAGATGTGGTAACACGTCTGGTGTATCTTCCATGGGTACATGTGCAACGACCATTCTACGAATTTTCCCCAAAACCTGTCCTCCACATATATACATACTTCGTATATAAGTTGATGTGGATTCAACCCTGGAGCTCGCACAATACATCATTTTAATTCCGGGCCGGCCTCAGTATCGGAATCTCGGCACCTCAATATGTCGAGGGTTTTTTCATTTCTTCGGGCGCTCTCTTCGAGGATCGGCTCCGACGCCCCTCGCCCTTCGTCCCCCCCGCTTACCTCGCCCAGCACGCGTTCGGGGGCAGAGAGAGAGAAGCGAGAAGTAGGCACAATCTTGGATCTTGGGTGGCATGTCGAGCATTTCTTTGGATCTTAACAGGGGGGGGGGGGGTAGTCACAAACACAAAGGGGTGACTTTTTTAAATAACTGGAGTACAGTAGTATCATACAGGAGTCATATTTTGTCAGCCTGTTGCATCGCCTGCTTCGAAGAGCCGATGTGCATGTTGCTTCGCAGGGCATATCCTCGAGTGAGAGTTCACGGTGTAGATGCTCTCTACATTTCACAGTGCTGCTGTGGCGAGACGAGGGTCGACTTGAACAACTTTGTTCGAGAGTATATGCATGTACGCGAGGAGGGTACACGTATGTTTGTAAGAGCGAGTAAGAGCATTGTCATTTTGATATACTACTACTGCTGTACACCACTGCTGCTGCTGCTGTGGTGCCACACAGACAGGAGTGTCGACAGCAACCAGTTCCACAGGAGTACGAGCAGTGTGGCTCAAATAATTGTTTTCCTCGAATGAATATTAGTATTCCATTTTTTTAAGTCGTGCCCTGCAGCTTAACAACACTATAAATAATATGCACTCGGTTTGTTTTCATAGTCCACACGCAAGTTGCTGCAGTGTGCGGCTTTTTATGTTCTGGACTTTATGGCAGTAGTTGTGAGTCTTACCCGATTTAATGTACCATTAATGTACCAGGTATTGTAAAGGGAATAATGTACGTACCAGGTATGCATGGAAGCATGTTCGTACGAGTACGTACACAGCTTCAAAAATAGGTACTGGCTGTACAGCCAGCAAGAAGCTCGAGCATTTTGTAGGAGTACGAGCACATACTGTACTTCGAATACGTAAAAGTACGAGTACTCACGCCCTGCTATACAATGCTATGCAGGGCTAAAAGTACTGCTGTTCTGTGTCTCTCATCACGGTTTTTACACCCTTCTGTACTTTTTGTGTTGTTTCCATGCGCGTGTTGCAGCTACTTATTCTACTGTTCTGTACTTCGAGCTGGGTCAGCCATAAAACGGTTTAAAAGTCGGATTTGGCGATTAGCCCCCATCAATTAAAATAATTTGGGCTTGATTTTTGGACACGGGGTAGCTCATGCACTCATCGACTCATTGACCTTCGGCCCTACGAATAGCATTTTTTCTTCTTCCAAGAGATATGACCGATCCAACCACCCGAAAAAAATACGAAAGCGACCAAAACTAGTAGAACAAAAAAAAAGGGCCGACAGTGAATGCCTTTAAAATCGAAACTCAAATCCGGGGTTAAAAATATGGTGCAGTTCTCAAAATTGAGCTGGGTATCGCAGAAATGGCCTTTTTTGGTGTTGACTTGACTTAAGTGTGTGGTATCGGTTTTGGTAATAGCTCTTAATGTATGGCGAATTGGGCAACGAGACTTTTTTATCGCTCTTCTCCCTGTGTCTTCAGCACTGTCTTCACTAAGTTTCGGTTTGATTGAAACGTATAATACGATTTATATACGAATTGTGTGTCGAAAAGTTGCTGTTTTTGAGTTTTCGCGGATACCTCGGCGAGATCTAGTCGGGAAAAAAAAATGTTGAGATTTTTTTTTTTTTTTTTTTTCTAAGCAGTGGTATTTCAGGGTTAGTGTCCCCGATGTATATATGTAGCCTGGTTTGCAGTGGTTCACGAGATATGACTTTAGGAAGCTTTCTCCGTTTTGTGGCTGGCCCAGTTCGTATGCTTGATTTCTTTGTTGTGGATTTATCTCCTGCTAAAATATGAATTTCGGATGAAACCCTTGGCATTCCTTTCAATGTATATGTTTGTTTACGGATGGCATAATTCCAACTTCTTCCCTGCCCTACCCCAAGCATGGGTGCCGGCGAATGCCAGCACCCATGCGGAGCCCTATGTATACATATATATATAATATATATATATATTTGTCCATCCCATTTATTATCTCCGCTCCTTCCTTTCTCTCTCCTTCCTAGTGGTAACTCAGATCCGGGGTCACAAAGTAGGCTCTTCTCCCTCCTCCCCCACTACGGTTCTTGCCTTGCATTTTTATCGCGAAAGATTTCAGCACTTTCTTCCCTCGTGACTTGCGTCGGATTCCGCCTACCCACGCCACGAAGGCGCTCTCAGCAATTGGTTTCATTTTTATTTTTTCAAACTAAAGACAAAATATCTCACCAGGTGGGATTCGATCTTGGGTACCAACAAGGGGTAAAACAAAAAAGAGAAAACGACACCACACATTGTAGGAAGGTCAGAATGAAAAACAAACCGGATCGCTGTGATCACAGGACGAAATGAGCGAAAACCATTTTTTTTTCGTCTTTTTGTTCCCTTTTTTAACTTGGTTTTAGAGACCCCCCCTATTTTTTTTTCGCTGGTGGGGGGGGGGGGGTGGTAATTTAAAAAAAAAGTTTGACTTATTGTTTTCTGGGATCACAACGGCCCGGTTCTTCCCTCAAATATAGGGGGGAGGGTAGTGGGGTATCAGGGATTCAGATCCGCGCATACCCTTGGTACCAATGATAAATAGTAGTCTTTGAAGCTGACCACTACTCAACCGGGGCGACAGGCTTCACAACAGGTCCATTGTGCTGTATGCGCGCGTATGATACGTTCTGTAGTCGTTGCGGGTCCATTGTGCTGTATGCGCGCGTATGATACGTTCTGTAGTCGTTGTGGCGGGTCGTATGTACGCAGTGTGGTGATGTCTTCGTGTCGGGCGTATAGGAGACAGTGTACGTATGGCCTCTGATTGGCTCAATATTCGCCAAAATCAGTTGAAATCTAAAGAAAGTAGACAAATTCAGGTGTACCTGGCCATTTCATGCCAAAATCAGGTACGATGTGAGGCTGGCCAATGAGAGGTGTCCTAGTGTGTGATTTTTACTTGGTTTTAGTGAAGTACCTGTTTTTAGAACCAAACAGACCAGGTGTACCTGATTTTGGCTAAAGCCCAAAACACAATTTCATTTTTTTTTTTAATATAATACGACGTAGTAAGCAATTTTTCATCACTTACTTACTTGTGCAATTGGCCGATTGTGGACATTTTTAGGCCCCTTTCCTTATTGGCCCTATTAATAGTCGAAAACCAACATTTGGCTCTTTTTGGCATTCGCCGTATATGTTTTGTTTTCCGTTTTAGGCACCTTTTTCTATTAGCCGTACTGTAGCCGAAAATATATTAAGGATTTTTGCGTGGTTTTCAGGCGTATATTCGGGCATAGATCGCGTTTGGTTCGCCTCCGCGGCCCTCCGGGGGCCCTCCCAGGAACTTCTCCGGGGGGCCCTGCGGGGCGCTTGCGCGCCTGCAGCGCGCAACAAGCGGGACAGGCGTGTTGCGCTGCGGGCAACAGACGCCGAATTACTATTTGATGCCCTCATGTGTCTGCATTTCGAAATAATCGTGGTCTGCGACTGGAATGTTCTCGCGTTGTTTTCACCAGTTGCGAAAGCGGTGCAGTCAGTCGCCTCCATCGCCGATTCCTTGTCCGTTTTGGGTCTGGTTTAAGGGTTAGGTTAGGCGGTAGGGTTAAGGTTCAGGGTTCGGTGGGGTCTACGCCCCTACCTCGATCCCACCAGAAGAAGGTGCTTCCTACTCAATGAAGTACGTGAACTGCCCACGCCTGTAAACACCCTTGCTAACGAGTTGTAATATATATGAGCTTGGAGACTGAGGTACGTATTATATCATGTGCTTTATGTATGTACGATGTACGTCGTGGACCAATTCTGATTTTTGACAGCAAGTCTAGTTTATTTTCGTCGAGCGCGTGTCCTCTGTGTTTCTTCCGCGGTGATACGCGTGGAAGAGTTGAGTACAATTTTCTTCCACGCACGTTGTTTTTTTTTTGCTTTTATACAGCAGTATTCTCCCACGGAAGTTGTTTTTGGTTTCGTCATGAAAGTGAAATATATTCCCATGAGAGTTTTGTTATCTCTTCCATCTTATTAAATCTTCCATGTTAATAAATAGGAATACTTTTATTTGAAATTTACTTCTTCCATATGCACGTAAACCATGGAAGTGAGGGCATGAATTGATCCACTTCTCCGATTTGGCACACCGTATCACCCAATGTGGACCATTTCCGATTCCCAAAAATGTGGACTAAGTGCGAACGGGATAATAATACTAAATCCTGTGTAGCACACAGCGTGAAAATACTACAATACAGGCCTGTCTATTAATAATAGTGGTCGAAGGCCCTCTTCAAACGGAAACCTCCACGGAAGCATGGAGGAATTGTTTTTACTTCCATGGAAGCAAGTACGGTTTGCTCCCATGGAATAAAGTGTTTTACGTTCAGAAGAGTAAAAAAAAATCATGGAAGTAAAAATGTTTACTCGTACTTCCATGGAAGTAAATGAAAAAAAAAACAACGTGGTAGACCCCTACATCTCTACACGGTGCATACTTCAGAGTATTTTATCAATCTTGTGTTTTTTTCGATTTATGATGTATGTGTGGATATCTCGGGCCAATCAATGTCGTTTTGAGGCCCGATTGTGATCGGAAATATAGAGAAATTGCGTATGGATTAGGCCTTCGGCGTCGCCTCCAGCGCCACTCCCCCACCAGACGGATAGGAGACGATTAGCCGCTCGGCGTTACTCGCTCTGCTCGACCCCTGCAATACTGCTGTTCAAGTGGTTTTGCAATCCAGGGCACAGATTGATTCTTGACGATGTCAGTAGTCTGTCTATGTATATACCCACGTACGTGTAACAATGATAAATATATTGCAAGTGTGCTCTATCATACATCTGTACACAACAAATATGTCAGGAGACGGGCAACCGTGAAGCAGTCAGTCAGTCAAGGGCGTCCGTCAAGGCATTTCCATCTGTCTAGACGGATTGTCCCCTATCCCCGCTAGGAAAAAACGCCTTACTATGTGTGTGGAAACCCCTATTTTTAAAATATATTTTGTGCGACTGGCTGCTGGCTGCAAGACATCGTAAAGGAGCAAGAAGAAACGAGGATATTGCTGTGTTGCGCGTTGCTCGTGATATACTACGTAGTATACTGCTGTACAGTAGATCTAAAATCCAAACGATAATTGAAAAATGGTGGGAAAAAATGGCGGAAAAAATTATAACCACAAAATTCAGGTTTTCAAAAATATGGTTAGGCGTTTAAACAAAACGGGGATTTTTTCTTGGTGTCCCCGGGTTTCGCCGTCAAGGCACATCCGTCAAGGCATTTGCCTTGACCCCGTCCGTCAAGGGGTAAACGTGCCGTCTCCTGACATATTTGGTACACAATGATAACAAACTATGTTTATCTGTTGAGATAGTAACCCTAACCCATATATACGTCTATTATAATAGAGTCTGAATGGTCAAATAACCTATATTATGCGAATAGTATCATAGTTTCCACGTAAACTCGATACTGCACGTGATGCATTGACGTTCCCCATAGTACTCCATGTAGTATGCACGCGGTGCGTGTACAGCACGCGGTAGATATCAAGCATCTGATTACTCATAATTTGAGGCTGCGCTTGTCAGGGGAAGATAGGAATGCGACCTTTTGGTACTGAAAATAGTGTGGAACACACCCAGTCTTAATCTGGCCGAAAATAAACGATTGTTAACCCTTATAGGACTGGAGTCCCGTTATGGGGACAAATTGCTTAGAATTAGAGTGGTTTGTCCCCAAAACGGGACTGCAGTCCTGAAAGGGTTAACATACATCTGTCGCGTACTGTACTCGTAGTAGTACTGTGTATCTGGTATATCTGGTGTGTGTTCTACTTTTTTTGTTCTACGGCCTGATACACGGAATGGAACGTAGAAATAGTGACACGATTTCATTTGCACGGCGTGTACTTGCTTTACGTGACCTCTGAACGCCAAACGTTAACCCTCGTCTTATCTACCTCTAGCAATCAATATGTTTCATCGCTGTCACCCTTGCTCCGCGTGATATAACACCACAGGCCAGACGATGCGGGTCCGTGCTGTTCTACTACTTGTTGGTTTCGTGTTCCAAGCTGGGATACATACGGGCGCAGCGCAAGGTGTGTATTTTGGACAATCGACCTAGTTTGCGTCGTCCCGCGAATTTCGTGGTTATGGACTAGGCGTGTTTGTATCCGTCCTTTACAGCGGCGGTGGTTGCTGCTGTTGTCATCGTTTTTACCCATCACCTCCACAGCGTAAGTGGGGGTCACAGGACAAGCTCCAATAACTATTAATATTATAGCTCTGGAGTGGTAAATCCGTACATCCTAATTTATTGAATAGTACCCCAGCAGGAAACAAATGAAATGAAAACGATACGACACAATATTGATTAACTGCTGCAATCACTGCAACAAACCGTACACCTCTCAGGCAACAGTATACCAGTATGTGAGATCACCCTACGTATGTATGTATCAGATGCATTCAGTACGCTGTCTATGCCGGGGAGTGCACGAGCTGATTCTAGCGACACGCTAGTTTTTTATACTCGGAAAACGAAATTTGGCAGGGGTGTTCTTCATGGCAACACGAAAAAACGAAGAAAGGGCCTTTTTTTATCGTTTTTGTTTCTTCTGTAGGTATGTACAGGCTGGTTCAAGTATACCGCGGAAACTTCAGTCAGTGGTCAATGTCCACGCCGTCTTTTGGAGATAGACCCTGAAATTTGGCACACGTGTTTTATGCGCAATACCCCGAGACTTTAACGGAGGGGGTTTATTTTGTTTTTTTTGTTTTTCGTCAGATGTTGTATGTTTTTTATTTTTTGGGGAAATTTGGGTCTTGAGAGATCCAAAATTTCCGGCGAAAAAAAATAGAAATAAACCCATTCGTAAAAAGGTTGGGGTAGGGCGCAAAAAACACGTGTGCCCAATTTCAGTGTCTTATCTCTATAAAACGGCGTGGACATTTGGACTTTTGTGCGGTAAAAGTGCAAAGATAGGAGTCGCCTCGTAATTGCTCAGTTTCAGTATATAATATATAATCGATTATGGGCGATACATATGACTTAATATGATCTTACGCAGTCAGATCTTCGAATATTTGCGTGAAACCTTGGACAAACATGACTTGGACCAACTGGAAGTGGCTCGTTCAGAAAAACAAATGGGGGAAAACATGTTTTCATACGGAAACGCCTGATTATTGTTGACCACTTTGAAGGCCTGTGATTGGTCGGGCCACATTTTTGGTGGTAGCTCCAGTTCCAGGTCCTTGAACAGAAAACTGGCGATTTCACCCTCTTCCACTGTTCATGGCGGTCAGTATGATACCAACTATGTGACATTGGAGTTGTTATTGCATGCGGCATTCGTGATATGCCTGGACCAGCTCGTAGTTGTTGTTTTGTTTCGTTTCGGGGATGTTAGGGCAACTTTGACCCAGAATAAGTCATGACTTATTTTCGTTTAATAAACGGCGCTTCCTGTGTCCCTGATTGCCTTTATGAAGAACAACCTTGGATAGATGCTCCGCGTATACTCGATACTCCGGGGATACTCGATACTCCGAGTGTTTTTCGTACTCCGAGTACTAAGAGTATCAGAGTACTGGTGGCTTAAATACTCGGAGTAGTTGGAGTATGAGCAGCACTGAAGGCCCAAATACTCACAGTACTGGGAGTACGAGCAGTACTTACACTCGAGTACAAGCAGTACTCGGAGTAAAAATACATTATAAATTACTCGGAGTACTCCGAGTATCGAGAGTATTGGACACCGACATACTGCGAGTACACAAAGTACTCGAAGTATTTTGTTTCTCGAAAATACTCAAAGTATACTCCGAGGTTAGCAGAATTCGATGAAAATCGACAGGCGTTGGGAAGGCTGAACTCTCTGCGCGATAATAATCAAGGCAAGAACCGTAGTGGGGGATGAGGGAGAGGAACCTACTTTGTGATCCCGGATCTGAGTTACCGACTACGAGGGAGGGTGAAAAACAGAAGTACGACGATAATAAATGGGATGGAAAAAAGAAGAAAGAGAAAATAAGCGTCAACTCTCTCGAACAGGGCTTGAGCAGGGTATCACTGACGGTGTCAACTGATTTTGGTATTAGGACCAGCTAAATCCCGGCACCCAGCAAAGCAGCACGCTGACGATGGGTACCTCGGGACGACTTGCAACAGGAAAAGACAGGAGGCTACATCCCGGACAATAGGCAACCATGCTTGGTGTATTGCCTCCTAGACGACGGGGGATACATGTTCATACAGGTTGTCAGCGACAATAATAGACTGCGGCAGGGGAGTATCGGTAGATTTCTTCGGACTGGACCGTAGAAGGTGCCTACCGATACATATTGTCGGGGGCAATACTCGTAGAATGTGGAAGGTATACATCGCTAGCTATAACTGGCGACAATAGACTGGTGAACACAGTCGATCGATGGGTTGGTGTGGTCCAGCACACACAACAGGTTGTGAAGTGTGTCTATCGATGGCCTATTGCAAGCCACAGTAGTAGTATCAATGGTAGTATTAATAGTAGTACCAGGTATATATTAATGGTGGTAATAGTTGTGGACTGTGCGAGGCATCTATCGAGGTTCACCGCTAACTGCTACCCGCAATTTATTGTACAAGCTCTCTATCGATAGCCATTTGCGTAAGTCGTGCTGTTAGGGAATAGCAACAAAGTGTTGCATCGTCGAAGCAATATCTTCAGCAACAACGTGTTGCATCGTCGAAGTAATACGTTCGGGTATTGAAGCAGAGTAGACGGCGGCATGTATTGGTTGTACTCGTAAGGCTCGAGCGTTTACTACGTTTTCGTCTATAGATAGTATTTTCCTGTTTTTGGTTTGCGCGAAACGCTACTGAACAATTGTTGAAAAATTCGAAAAACAAACCATCGAAAAATCATGTACATGCACATTGCGCCGGTCGCCCGGTAGTCTAGTGGTCAACTTAATATGCTACCAGCATTGGTACCCGAGTTCAAATCCCACCGTGGTTTGATTTTTACTTTACTTGCAATAACCAAAAGGAACCAATTACCGAGAGCGCCTTCGTATCGTGAGTAGGCGGAATTCGACGCAAGTCGACAAGAAAAGAATGTTGCTGAAACCTTCTCGCGATCAAAATGCAAGGCACGTGTCGTAGTGGGGAAGGAGCTCAGGGTACGCGCGGTAAAGGTCGGGACGGGAAAATGTGGTCGGGACGGGAACGGTACGGTACGGGAAAAGGAAACCGTCAGATTTTTCGTTCCCGACCGCGATTTCCCGACCGTTACCATCGTCAGTTTCTGTTCCCGAGCTCTACCGTCCCGCGGTAATGGCCGTGTTCCCGTTCCCGACTGTTTCCCATCCTACTGTCAGCCCATTCCCGACTATTCCCGTCCCGCTGTCCGCCCAATCCCGACTATTCCCATTCCACTGTCATATAAGTGATTCCCGTCCCATCCCGACCATGGGGCACAGCTTCTCCCATCCCGCATCTCACTGTTGGGGCAGATATTCCCATTCCATTTACCGCCGGTTTTTTCATTTTCCCATCGCATAATCATGGATGGATGCAAGTGCGTATACTGCTGTACGAGTAGACTGGAGGAGACTGCAGATATTCGTGCGTCTATGTACGATTTGTTTATAGGGCATTTGACAAAATGGGGGACACCCTCCATATATCGTAACAAAAGGGGGGACACTACCAAGCACCGGCGGCGAGGTTAACGTTAAAGAGGCGGTCGTCAACACCAATCCAACGACCCAGCGCATTAACGGTATACTCATAGTCATATATTAACCACCACTCTGGCCGAACAGCTCAACAGCTCATTACCTGGTACAATAAGACTCTCCTCTCTTTTACGCCATGGTACGTACCTGATATACGCGTATACGTATACGGCGGTACCGGCACGACTACGTATATACGTACAGCAGCCAGCAGTAGTACCAGAGGAGTACTCGTACTATCATATGTTACGTATATATTTACGTATACTCGTTTATATATGTTGGTGATTTTTGAGGACAACAGGGCACACAGGGCGCCAACCAATGTATACTGATCTGCTGGCCACGTTTGCCTAGGTATGGGCCGTTGGTTTTTTCGACGTTAGACGTCGTCTGTTGGGCGTGCCACAACAACCAGAACATGGAGTGGTCACTTACCCTAGGTCGTTTTGACACAGAAATGGGGATACTTCTCTGCATATTTACAAAAAGGGGGACGTTACGAAAAAAAGGGGGACTTTCCCAAACTAAGTAGATGAAAAGGGGGATACCCTCGCGTAGGCATAACGAAAAGGGGGATATACTCAAACACCCCTTTTGATAGCTCTCGTTCACCCGTTAAACATATGAAACAAAAAAAAACAACGCTGGGGATGGTAGGGAGGTGCCATGTGAGTGTGGCAAACGCATCAGTTTTTAATTTCGAGTCGATTTGACAGAGTACATGGGCTTACCCGGCGGCGAAAACCGATGTCCCCCTTTTTGTAACGATACAGGGGGGTGTACCCCTTTTTGTAAAATCCCCTTGTTTATATTTCCGAACTATAAACAAATCGTATACGTACGCGCGAATGTTTTTTATGTTTCTCTCGTTTTCTTTTAATTTGCACACGAATTTATACTTTGTATCAACCATTCAACCGGCCCCACTCACACTTACTTCGCTATTTGAAATAATGAAATAAATGGTACGACGTATATATAATACATCGGTCGATGGTTTAAGCTTGCGTTTCGTTTGGTGTTTCCGGTGCAGATTCGTCCCAAGTGGGTTTGTGGGCATTGTGGAAAAAGGGGAAGCGGGGGGTGGTCGTAACAATAATGATGTGGCTTTTGTCCCTGGAACCCCTTTTCGTTTTCGTTTTCTGGATTTGACTTATTATTCGGGAGGGGAGGAGTCGGGTTTTGAACACCATGATGATATCGATTCGTTCATAAGGAGGCCAACAAAGCGTTCGGGTAAAACATTCGTATCAGGTATGTATACACTTCCTGTCAAGAGAGACGAAAATACGAAAATAACACCCTGTCTGTCTGTGCTCTATTAGATTCGATACTCGGAGTATGCCAAGCATGATATTCAAAATGCAAACAAAGCGTGATGTTGTGTACCAGGTATGTACATACCATACTTGTTTTGTTTTGTTCCTGTTTTACATTCTCGCGAATGTCATACGATACTCGTCTATCGTAGCATATCAATACGTCGAAGTCACAAGTCGGTAATAATATAACTTCATAAAAGCTACGAGGAGTACTCGTATACTCGAAGAAGACTTTTGATTATAATTAGAGTGTTTGCGTTTTTTGTTTTGTTTTCTTTGACTTCTCTAAACATTCTGCCGAAGGAAGGATGTGAGGTAATTTTTTTTAAAAACGGCAAAAAATTACTTTAGAGAAGTATGTTTTTGATCAAAAGTTACGGTAACTTTTGTCTCTCAGTTTGATTGGCCTACACGCACCGAGCATTCTACAGACGCAGAACGCCCCAAAATATGGGAGATGTCTCCCATAGGCCACAACCTTGCTGCTTGCTCTACACAACACAACAACCGGTGGGAGCACAGAGGCTCGAGAGGTGCAGCTACAGTATGATACGGACAAGCGGTGCTGGATTTTGCTAACGGGGCGCCGGCGGACTGCTGGCGGCCCGCTACGGTACGCTCTCGCCGACTTGGTGTCGTGGAGGATGCGCTGTTCAGAAGAACTACTCGTTACTCGTACGAGTCGTATTCGTATGGAGACGTACTCGTACCGCCTTGCTCGTAGAGCGCGACAGGATGACAGATCGTCGTGTATCATTTAAATTTCACCACACTGCGGTAGCAGCACTGGCAGCACTAGCAGCAGCGGCGGCGCGCCGCCACGGTCTATATATGTCGGGCGCCGGGCGGGCTTGGAGCGGAGCGTGCCGGCGCGGTGTCGCGCGTAGGTTGTGGGCAGCAGCAGGAGCAGCACACGACGACAAGAATAGTCGAGCGCAAAATCGAAAAAGGCAAAAACGGAAGCTGTTGCTTCTGCTGCTGCTGCTGCTGCTGCTGCTGCTGCTGCTGCTGCTGCCGCTGCTGCCGCTGCTGCCGCTGCTGCCGCTGCTGCTGGGGCTGCCGCCACGTAGCTGCCGCCACCGGTGCTGCTGCTTGCGGTCGTGGGATAGCAGCTGCGGCACTGCGGTCATACCCCTGCCGCCGCCACCGTTGATGGGCTGTCGTTCCTCTCGTATACGCTACGTTTAATTGTTCCTGTTTCGTTGTTTGTTTGGTTTGCAGCATTGCCTCACCCCATTTCCCTTATCATCTTCGGAGGCGTCGCCTGCAGGATTTTGTTTACTTCTATCGCAAACACACCGAAACCAGAAGGGGACGGGAATTGACTTTTATGAGCGGAAGGAAAGTATATATTGTTTTTACTTCTATCGCAAACACTCTATTCGTTCTTTTCAGCCGTTGTCGCCAGCCTGTGTTCCCGACCGTGTTCCCAACCATTCCCGACTGCGTTTCCCGACCGCGTTTCCCGACCGTATGCCCGACTCGGTTCCCGACCCATTCCCGACCTATTCCCGACCTATTCCCGACCCGTTCACCGATCATTTCCCGTACCGATGAAAAATGGTTCCCGTACCGTACCGTACCGCCGAAAATCGGCTCCCGTCCCGTCCCGTACCAGTAAAGAATCTTGTCTTCCCGTCCAGTCCCGTCAACCAAATGGTTTCCCACCTTCCCGTCCCATTCCCGTCCCGCGGTAAACAGACGGGAACATTTTCCCATACCGCCCCTCGGGAAGACCCAAACAAAATTCCGCCTGCGGCGGGCAAAACGGTCCCATCCCGTACCGCGCGGTGCCTTCCGCACCGCGCGTACCCTTGGAGAAGAGCCTACTTAGTGACCCCAGATCTGACTTACGACTAAAGAGGAATGAGAAAAGATAAGGGTAAAGATAGTAAACGTAATATAAATGTTTTTTGTAGGGTGTGTTTTCTCAGTGATGCTGTTTGACAAATTTGACATACCGCAGTATATTCATAAAGTTCACTCTTTCTATTTTTAACATAATAGTATACTATTAATAGGTAGATAAAAAAGTAAATAATGAAGGCACGCCCATCACAAAGTAGTACATTGCGGGTGGCTATGGCTATGATATTGATGGACGAGGTTGATGATCTGTTAACATTAGCGATCGATAAACAAACGGGTTTGGTCTATTGTTCAAGCATGGTTTGTCGTGGACGCTTCCCCGGCAAATATGTCGGGAGACATGTCAATGCCAGGCTGTCTGTCTGTCAAGGCTGTCTGTAAAGGCAAATCCAGCTGTCTAGGCATATGTCCCCAATCCCCCTGGAAGAAAAAGCCTCCTAATATCTGTGGAAACCCCTATTTTTTTTGTGTGTGTGAGGCTATTTTACTCGTTTGATAAAGCTGATTTCAAATCATCGGTATTCTGCAGTTCAGTTTCAATATTTTTCTGTAGATCGGACTCGGAAATGTAGCAAAATGCCGAAAAAAACAAAATACCAGGGAAAAATATCAATTTACACATTATTGTCAGGCTTTTTTCACAAAGCGGGGATTTTTCGGTTGCGTCCCCTGTTTTTTTCTGTCGAGGCTGTCTGTCAAGGAATTTGCCTTGACGCTGTCTGTCAAGGGGTGAAAGTGCTGTCTCCCGACATCTTGGTTCCCCGGTAGCTATTGTTCCGGACAATAGAGATTGATGAGCAACCTCTTCGCTCCATTGCTAAACAGCAAGGAAGGATATATTGTGCCATATGTCTGTTATCACATTGATACTGACAATATCCATTGATGGACAGCGTGACCAGCCTATTGGGGGTAACAATGGCTATTGACTGATACACACGTTTTGGGGCTATTTTTTATTGTCCACGGTGCAGGCACTTTCCTGCATAATATATCCCATGATTAACATTTGTGTATCGGGACCACACGATTACTGGATTTATGGTACTTTCCCTTGATCCTGACAACCAGCTTTGTTGGGGCAACTCCCCCAATTTTTTATTTATTCCCATCCCATTTATCAAATTCGCCCTTTTTTTCTCTCTTCCTCTTTAGTCGTTACTCAGATCTGCGGTCACTAAGTAGGCTCCTCTCCTACAGTACGTCCCCACTACGGTACATATCATACATATCATACATATCATACATATCATACGGGCCTTGGATTTTCATCGCGGGAGTGTTTCAGCACTTGCTTCCCTCGTCGATTCGCGTCAAATTCGGCCTACCCACGCTACGAAGGCGCTCTCAGCTGCGTATTGGTTCCTTTTTATTTATTGTTTTATATCACTGATTAGCGCTCGGCTTATCGACTTATCCATTACATATGGGGGGGGGGGGGTTGGTCAAACAAAACTATTTGCCAAGATTGAGGGAAAGTACACTGAAATCAAGTAAATATGTTTTTCGGCCACTTTTCAAATCCGTGGCCGATTTGAAGGTGATCCGCCGCATTGTTGCGCAGCCTATCAGCAAGACACTGCGGGCATATCATATTTTCGCTGCAGGTCGTGCATTGTGGATGTTGCAGGCGATATATAGACAGCAGTTAGTAGTTGGGCCTAGCGGCATAACGAACACACTCGGCACAAACCGTGTTTACCCTCTCGATGTTCTGATGCGCAGCACGGCGTGGTTGCCCTTCGTTTCTGTGACTCTACACTACGGGAAACGCAAATGATAAAGCATGCCCCGAGGTGCTGTCGGTGGTTACTCGTGGTGAAGAACGTACACCGAACGGCGTACAAGAACACTACAGAAGCAGACACCGCATCACCTAAAAAAATACACACTGCTGTGTTATAGTAGGAGGAGCTGCGGTAATACCCACACCTCCATCAAGAAAAAACACAAAAGCTTGATCCACTTCAAGCAGTTGCCTGTTTGCTCCTTCGGTGCATGTATGTGGTGGCAAGGTGACGATCGAAAGAGGAACATCCGCCCACCGAGAGCCTATCTGACGAGCAAAGCTCATCATCCAAACAAAACCTGTGCCTGATGATAGTACCGGTATTAGATAGACATATATATCTTGATCTGCGACCGCTAGGGTGCTTCGAGGCCTCTTGGGATTTGACTTCGCTTCGGACCGGAGTCACACTCGGGACCCGTTTCGACGGCCTCGCGTCGGCTTTCTCGCCCGCTCTTTTCGAGGGTCGCGTCCCTCAGCCTCCGCCCGTCACTTTCCGCCCGCGCGCACTGTACCTGGTATTTACCACAATGTATATAGCTGTGTACCGCACCTATGCGTATCTGCACAGCGTGTCTGAGATGTATTTTGTGTTTTCGGCATATTGTCAAGGTCGTATAATTCGTAGGTTTGTGTATGACAAGTGGCCAGAATCGGGTATATACCCGGTGGGAATGAATGTCGCCGAAATCGGGTGCCATTGTATTTCAGTGACCGCTACGACCCCAAGGCGCCATCTCGTTGGCCAGGCCATTGTGCGTGCGATCACTTGGTTTCTACGTTTTATTGTTTTCGAATCACTCGTCCTGGGCCGTCCACACAGAAATAAACTGATGTCATTTCGCAACTATATGTACCTTTAGGGGCGGGGGGATGGGGACGCATACAACGGCAGAGTTGCAGTCAATCCCACTGCAGCGAATCAACCCTTTCACCTATGTGCATTCTGAGTTGTTGTGTGATAAGAGTAACTGTCGCGCAATACTCATCCGCCCTTAAAGTCGTACTTGCCACCTGCTTCGCTGCTGTTGCTAGAGGCTTACAAGTACATGATCACCTAACCGTCAATGATCATCAATGAGTTCAAAGGATCATACAAGGTTTAGATCGGTTTATTGTGCTGCAGTGTCTACGAATGTGTTTGTCCATGATCCCGCAGTTGTCAGAGCCTCATAGGTCATGTCTCACTGGTGATTTCGGCCCTTTTCATCTGTGTTTACCTGCCACCTATATAGTTTGCTCAACCGACGACGATTGCGCCGCCAATGGTACTTGCTGCAGGGCCGATGGCCAATGCTCAGGTGAGCCTATCGCATGCCTGCGTTCGCGAGGGAGCGGGAGCAATGTCGTTTCGTTGGCGTAAACGTTGTCGGCCATCGTCTGCATTTGGCTATGGATAACATGGGGTAGATGCGATGATCCGTTTCTTCACGACTACGACGGTCGTAACCAGCCAACTAAACCTAACCCTATCGACAAATGTCTACATACTCTGCTGCCAACTCCAGGAAGTAGATTACGTTGAACGTACAGATTGTGTACCTGCGCCTTCTACAAAAGACCAGGAAACGTTTTTAAATATCGCTTATCGTATCGCGAAAATGTCCACAGTACTACTGTAGAGTAGATCGCCTTCGGAATCACTAAAGCAACGGTCCCTGTTCTGCTAATACCAGCCTGCTTGTTATCGCTGTGCGTGGGCTTCTGCATTTCGTTCGTTGTCGTGTCTGTTCTCGCCCCATAACCACCCCCCTACCATCAATCATAGTGGGGTTGAAACAATCTGCGACCGGAGGCACTACTGTGGACGACGCATGTGAATGCACGAGCGAAACGTTGCTTGATGCCACGACATGCGGTAAGTGACGGCAGTGGTGGACGCGAGGTGTACACGAGTGTCCCTGAGCGAGTAATCGTGACACGACTACCCTCGGAAGGGATCCGACTAGCGTTTCGCTCCTTGACCTTCACACCAATACAACGGGTTTTATGTAATGTGAACGGTAACCATGCCACTGCTGCTGTGACAGGAATCATATTGGACTTGGTGCGCCAAACCGAACGCGTTGAAAGGGCGCTGATTCTGATCGTCCCGAGGGCTGGTTAATGGACGATGGCCGGCTTGATCGATATGCATGTCATTTAGTAAATGTTGAACGTTACGACAACCTCAATGGGCTATTGTATGTATAAAATATCGTCGATGTTTGTACAACTACTGACGAGTCTGTGTACCGGTATGTATTGCTAATGCCCGTAGTTTCATTTGATGGACTAAGCTTGTGTCTATACATGCTTCGTTTGCCCCGACCTGTTTTGCAGCATGCTCGGACCCGGGCCACTGCCCACCTGGAGGGGGGTGTAACCTGGACACGTCTACCTGCTTGACAGGTACATGTGTTTGTTCTATTCAGTACATTTGTCCATTGGATGCTTGCCCGATTCGGTAACACCAGAGGCGACTAATCGCCATACATCGCCTGCATTTCATATGCTGGTCACGTGGTCAGAGCCCTCACATCTACGCTGCAAGCCGCCGCCACACGATATGTCACCACTGAGGGCGAGGTGGTTGTCTCCTGAGACACCTTTACCTGCCAGCAGTTGCCCATGGCATGGCAATTCACCGATAGATTAGCGAGACCCACTGTGTAACATGCAAGATAAGCAGCGTTGGTGTTGATGGGTTTAAGTTCAAGCTGTCGAGATTTTGTCGAGCTCTGTTATGAACATATTGTTCGACCTTCTCCCCCACTGTACTCTTGAGGTACCTACATCATTTCAATCAATGTCAATGGCCTTAGCGCTAGGTCCGGGTGCCCTCGATGTCATACTTGCTTCCTCCTTCGCTGCTGTTGAACGCTTTGTCATAGAACTGTGAATGTCGATCATTCAGTTGAAAATATCATACAATGTACAGACCGGTTTGATGTGCTGCAGTGTATACCGTTGGTTGTGGCCACAACTATGTCGTTGTCATAGCCTTATGAATCATTCCGCGCTCGATGCCGTGTCTGGTTTCGCTGCCTGTGTATTCCTGCGGCCAATGTAGTTTGTTCGACCGACGGCGATTGCGCCGCCGATGGCACTTGCTGCACAGCCGCCGGGGTATGCTCAGGTGAGTCCGTCGCAAGCCCACGCAACTGAAGCTGCGTTAGCGAGGGAGCAGGTGTAGTGTACATCTAGCCGCAAACGCTGTCTAATACGCGCTATTCACGCATTGAAGGCCCATACGTTCGGCGCCTTCTCCGGCCACCGACTGATCAGCCTCACTATCTCGTGCTACCTGCACGGTTGACTGGGCACACCTCCCAAGAAGTCAGTCGAACGTGGTTTTAGCTGGAATATGAGGCAGGCGCTAAGCGACGATTGTTCACTAGGTTTGCTAATGACCTTTTCAATCGGCACCAGCTACCGATACGCTCATACGAACTCGAACCGCACTCTATCGGGCACTGGGTCGAAACTAAGTTTGTACACGGAACGTCTACAAAGGCTTGGGATAAGTTTGAGATCGTCGCCGATCACAGCACAGAACTATGGAAAGGCAGGGGCGTGGGGTCAAACACGCACGTACTTGGCACTAGTTTTTTGGGGGTCTACGAATCGCAAACGTATTACCCTGTCTCCTTCGCCCACCGGCCTGGTTGTTGTCGCTCTTCAGGAGTTAGTGTCGGCATTCCGTTCAGTAACAGTCCTGCCCCCACCCCTTGGCCATCCCTAATATCAATGACAGACGGGTTGACACAGTCTGCCACCGGAGGAACGACCGTCGGCGACGCATGTGAATGCTCAAGCTTAACGTTGCTTGATGCCACGACATGCGGTGAGACACGGAGGCAGTGGCTGTAGGGTGTACGTGGAAGTCCCTGGGATAATAAGTGCAAAGGGGCTCCTTACGTGTGCGTTGGCCTCCAGTAGGTTAAACGCGATGTTGACTGTATAAACAAGAAGGCGGGTTCTGACCCGGTAGGCAAACCAATGTACAACCTGTATGGAGGTATATATGTATATATATACGTACACACGTGCGTACGTGTACAGTAGTGTCTATTGAAAAGTCGATATCACAGCCTATCGTCGAATCCAGCTTATGCTGTTGACGACTTGCCCTTAGTTGATGAAGACGTGTCCTCCGCCAGTTGAAGCCCTTAACCCTTAGTCTGCCACTGATGCCCATAAAAAGTAAACCCTCTTAGTTCATCATCGGCGGAGTAGAGATCCTTGTGATGCACCGACAAATGTACATACATGTGTAGACGTGTAGTTTCGTAATTTCTCTGTAAAAATGCATTTTTGTAGACACGGCGAGTACGTCGACGGCTTGCTGTACATAGAGCGAGGAGCCATAGCACGTTCACCCTCTGACGGACTTAGTCGATGTCGTATTGCGGCAACATGGTTTGTGTATGTTCCAACCAGGCGACTGCTGCTGCTGCTGTCACGAAAGCCTTGACATGGTTGTGTCGACAGCACATATAAATGACGCTGCTCCCAACCTGATGTAGCACTCTGCTGGGGAACTGTGTGATGGCCGACTCATCCAAAGTGCGAGGAGTTTTGTAGCCGTTGAGCATCGCTGCCACGATCTCAGCATTAACTTACGATCGGTATAACCGTTCGAACGCCTGCAACACTTTTGTACCTACGCACCTGCATCTGTGGGGAACATCTTCGGGATTGATGTCGAAGGGCCTATCCTAACGCCGGTACCTGTTTCGTTCCCCCGACGTTTTTGACAGCATGCTTGAGCGACCTCCACTGCCCGCCCTCCGAGACATGCGACGCAGCCCCCGGCTCGGCTACTTGCTTGACCGGTGCGTGTGCTTCTAGGAATGGTAACGAGGCGGTTGAGTCCAATACCAATGTATACTTCAGTAGACCCTTGTCCCAACCGGTGCAGCCCGTGGCGATATATTTATACAGTACCCAGTTGTTAATGGACCTGTCACAAAGGTGTAGGGCAGGTTTAGCGCAATAGGTGTCCTCACCAGCGATAATCGAGCGACAAACTACGCTAAGCACATCGCTTTAGCGGGGGAAAACATGCTAACCACTAAATACCATATGTTTGCACGGCTTCCTGCACGTAAATGTTTCGGCTTCCATTCCACATGATTTGTTGTGGCTTGCTCAAGTTGGGTCCCTTTGCATAGCCAGCTATCGGAGCAGATGTTTGGTTTTACGATCGAGGATTGCGCGTTCTTGGAACAGATATCGAAACCATTCATGTCATGGTGTATCGTAGTACGCATCGTATTAAGGACGGTGTACGAGCAAGCTTCCATTTCTGCCGGCACGCCCGCTAACTTAGCTGGCCCCAGGCACTGTCTCTGTGAGTGATCGATGTCGACCGGTTCCATCGAAGCCTGGCGCCGTCATTGGCTCATCAATATTTTCCATGTATTTTCCGTGTCTGCATGTGCGGTATGCACTACATCTAGGTAACGAATGCACAACTGACGACGATTGCTCCGACGCTGGTACTTGCTGCAGGGCCGACGGCCAATGCTCAGGTGAGCCCATCGCATGACGCACTTCGAGCCGCGTTAGCGAGGTAGCGGGATAAGTTTATCCTTGCCGTAAACGCTTTCGCATGCGTGATGTTGACAGTCATCGTCCGCAGTCGGCTATTGCATGGCACGTGCGATCGTCTTGCAAATTATAACATATGGGTAGCCGCTAAGAACAGTTTATTCGCGACGCTGACGGTCGTATCGAGCCAAGAAGCACACATCAAGCAAAAATGTCTACGAACTCTTGTACCAGCTGAAGGACTGCGTTGTACATGCACGATTTTCACCTGCGCTTTGTACTAAAGACTGAGAAACATTTCCCATTGTCGCCTTTCGTGGCGCTAAGCTGACCACGGTGTTGGATGGTTGTTTGGATCACCACTGAGAGCATGCGCGGTCTGCTGATACCAGACTTCTCGTCGTGGTTGTACGTGGGCTTCTGCATATATTTCCGTGTCGTGTCTGTCCTCGCCCCGTAACCACCCCCCTGCTATTAATCACAGAGGGGTTGAAACAATCTGCGACTGGAGGCACTACTGTGGACGACGCATGTGAATGCACGAGCGAAACGTTGCTTGATGCCACGACATGCGGTGAGTCCCGGCGGCCGTGAACGCGAGGTGAACACGATCGTCCCTGGTATAGGAAGTACATAGGGCCAATATCAGTTGGGGTGTATGCTCGACGACTTGGAGCCCGCACTACTATCCTTGCCACAAAAGCCGCCCCTTCGGGAACTCTCGAAAGCCACCCTTGGTAGGACTGGTACCATGCAGGTACACTGTTTTTAGGTAAAAAGCCACACCATTACACACCGCCAACTCGTCGACGACGGAATGGTCCCTGAGCGAGAACTTGTGACACGGTTACCCTCGGAAGGGCTCGAAATAGAGTTCCGCCCCTCCACCTTCACACCATTACAACGGGTTTGTGTACTGTCTACGGTAATCATGAGACTGCTGCTGTGACAATATTTAAATTGGACTTGATGCTCCTAGATCAATGAAATGGCGCTGATTCTGACCGACCCGAGCGGATGGTTCGTAGGCGATAGCGGGCTTAATCGGAATGCACTTCATGTAGTAAATGTTGAACGTTACGACAACCTCAATGGGCTATAGTGTGTATAAAGTATCGTCAACGCTTGTAAAACTCCTGACGAGTTTTTATACTGGTATGTATTGCAAATGCCCGTAGTTGCACTTGATTGACTAAGCTTGTGCCTATACATGCTTCGTTTGCCCCGACCTGTTCGGCAGCATGCTCGGACCCAGGCCACTGCCCACCTGGGGGGGGGTGCAACCTGGAGACGTCTACCTGCTTGACAGGTATGTACATATGTTTGGTGTATTCAGCATGTTCGTCCATTGGACGCTTGGCCGATTCGGTAACACCAGCGGCGACTAATCACCATACATCGCCTGCATTTTCATATGCTGGTCACGTGGTCAGCGCCCTTCACATCTACGCTCCAAACGGCCGCCACACAATATGTCACCACGGAGGTCGAGGTGGTCGTCTCTTGCGACACCTTCACCTGCCTGCAGTTGCCCATGTCATGGGTATTCACCGATATATCACCGATGCTCACTGTGTAATGCGTCACAATATCTTCTCTCCGACGTGCTTGAGGATATTGAGTCGGTTTTCTTTTTGTCCCCGGGGTATTCATAAAGCGCTTTTACAGCAGCAGTGACAGTGACGTCGGTGTTGCCTTTGAAATCAGCATCACACAGCACCATAAAGCACGCACATTCTACCCGACCTAGTTTGAAATATCTGCCCATCACATCCTACCTCGTCGCCCTGTCGCTGGTCCCGGACCCGTCCACAGCTACCACAAGCAGCTCGTAAGTCTCTGCGGCCGATCTGAGAGGTAGCCTTTCGACGAGAAGTTTCCACAAAACATAAACAAACTATCGTAAAGATGCAATGCCTTTGTACAGCCATGTGAAACATCCCTCGAGACACCACAGCGACAGAGGAATCCCCCCAGCACGAATACCTCACTGTCGCGGACCAAGGCAGCCGTCCGCATTGCTTTTCTTCCTCCGTCTGAGGCTACTTGAAGCTGTTGCCGCAGCACTGTCGCCGTTCTCCTCCGAGCGTTCGTAACGTTTTGCTGACCAAACGTGACGATATATTGTTTCTGCGAGTATGGTTATGCCGTTCTGACTATTAATAGTGTAGCCTGGTATGAAACAAGAGGTGCTGAAGAGAGATGCAAATCATGTTAGTTAGTTACTGCAGTGGACGGTATAAACCGCACATCACATACGGTAGTACAGAGAGCAAACCCACACCTTCTCTTCTTCTTCCCCTATCGAGCATTCGCCGAATATCAACCCGTATTACAAGCTGTGTGAGGCGGATGACGCGTGTTGTTGGTCTGCCGGGCACGGACAACATCATCTGCACTCTGACGACACCTGCTACGTACGGCATGCAGAGCCTATACCACAATAGTACGTTCAACTACGAGTATAGCAACATTATATTTACGCAACAAGCGGTATTTCCGTATTACGTATAGTCCGTGCAGCTTCTTTTTTTTAATATTTTCCACACCACCTAGGTACATGTTTCTCCGGGTATACATAACCGATCAAATTTTCAAAAGTACCTCTGAAATGCTTGTTCTTCCGCGCAGGTGTTTCTGGAAGAAATAACATATTACGATCATTCTCTGCATCTTCACTTGAAAAAAAACACAAACATATTTGTATATTTTCATTTCAAAAGTAGGAAGAGTGTAACTATGACTTGACTATTAAGACAACGGATTTCATCAGCTCTCGGCGTTCTAAAGGTGATATGACCTTCCGATGTTGCAGAAAGCGACAACTCGAGAAGAAACAAGCCAAAAACTGAACCCGGAACCTAATTTATATTCCAATCTTACAAGGTGTCCATCCAACAGATGTAGAAATAGAGGTCGCCAAACGATTCCTTTCATCGAGCTACAGGTCATCTGATATTTGTTTTTCTCATCGCAACGATATTTCTCGAAATATTCACTGTTTTGTAAAAAAATAGATGCTTGGCTATGATTATGCCCTCGACAACCTGGAACTTACTTGATTTTAGAGTGGCCGAAAAAAAGAACCTGCTGAAACAATATTTGTTCGCTCAGCCCTGGTGATTACGACTGTGTCAGCTTTTCTTACAGCTCGTCGTATTTAAAAAGTTATCAGCCGAAAAAAGATTGGACAAACTGTACTGCACGGACCATATCTACAGTACGTATTATCTACTTCTTTCAGACGGATGATTGAAAATGCCGTCTATTTCGGCGTGTTTGAGTGGCCGTTGTTTTGTGAAGCGCTTTAAAGCAATCGAGTCATCCAACATCCATATTTCTTCGAAGGAGGAAATACGTGTGTCGGCATTGTGAACCAGGCGGTCTTCGACACCGAGAGGCACGCCGGTACTGTTTTCCTTGTTTTCTGTGCGGGAAAAGCTGTCAGTTATATTGCCCTACTCGTTGAACTAATCGAACACGTGAAAAATTGAGTTTGTGGGTGGTGCGATACAACACGTCCGTCGAATCTAGAACACTCTTCGGACATCATAGGCAAACGCTGATGCCAAACATGGACGAGTTCAGCGACCGCACCTGCTTAGTTGGGGTGTGTGATGCAACCTTGGTGTCCCAGATAAAATTCAAGGAGTCGTACGGGGCGGCCGCGGCATGATCCTACTCTGGCATGTTGGCGCTGACGCTGCTCGTAGACGTTGATAACCCCAAAGCTGCCCATAGTTAAGTCGCTCTATTCGGGCCACAGCACTTCACTCGCCTTTCTACGGACCGACCAAAGAGTCTCGAAGGTTCTTCGTTTCCGAGTAGAGTCCGTGGCGAGGCAAGTGACCCGAGGTCGCTCTTACGAAGTCTTGGAAACGATAACATCACAAATATATAATATGTGGTCACAGTACTTGTATACTGTGGCGATACCCACTAATGTAGTCAGTCACGTGACCATGCAGGGTAGTCGGGTCGTGCTATCTGCCAGTAAACCAACAGCAGGCCACATTTGTGAGGCAGGTCATCCAGTCTGCTCTTGCCCTTGTCCCTTCAGGCTTGCCGAGCATCAGCACATACATGTGGAACGTCCGGGGCCGTTTCCTCCGGAACACTGACCTCACCTGCTACGCACACGGGCTCTGTGCTCTGTATCCGATCTGTACTCCGGTGCTCTAGAACTACACTGCGAGCGAAAATGGTACTATCGTACACCACATAACCTACGGTCCATTTCGTTTGAGCTCGTATTTACGTTTCATCACGGCGGTGCCTGAGAGAGACAGGCGGTTTTGTTTCCGATGGTTCGTGTGTAGGTAAAGCACAGTCATGATCAGGAGCAGGTCGCCTTGGTCAGGCACTCCACCTCCTCGTTAGCGTAACCCCATCAGTACCCTGTGCGCACGTCGGGCTCACAAAACCCCAGTATGTATGTGTTGTGGGCAGCGGGCGTGTTGATACGACCTTTGTCGCATGACGGGGCCTAGCACATGCGGGCAGGGTCAGTGAGCTGGAGCGCTCCTCGTGTAAACATAAACCACATAGTTAAGTATATATATTATCGTCGGACCTCGCAGATAGAGCTCGAAGCGGAGTCAAGCAAGGCAAGTCAAGGGGAAGAAACCTGGCACTCAATTATTTCTCAATAAAGCCTCACCAAGTATATGAACTCCCCAATATATGTAACCGTCATCATACCTGCTGTATCGAGTATCAAGCATAATCAATACCCTCCCTGCTTTGTAATCGATACTGTGCGACACCACCCATCCGCAGTACGCATACCGAACAGGTGTACAGTCTCATCAACAAATATTATCTCTGCATGGTGAACAGTATGGCAATAAAGCATCACAATATCATACCATGGTCACACCTCATAGCTGTCCCGAAAACCACAAATCATCATCCCGAATCAATATCACATATTCCAAATTCACGTACCAAATGTGGACCAGAATGTCCCAAAACCTCAAGCATATTCAAAGTACCGAATACCACAAGATTAATAAAACCTTCAAGCGAATTCAAAGTACCGAACACCAGAAATTCAAGCACATTCATTTAAATTCAAATACCAAAATCTAAACAATACATGCTAGAACTTCAAAAATCTTCCAAGACACCCGGCTGCCGAAACTAGGGCATATGACCTCGATAATCAGACGGCCATCATCTCGGTGTCGATAGGTCGATACAAGTTTATCCAGTAGTACTAACTTCAGATTTACTGCACGTTGCAAGAATCTCAAAACCTGAAAGATCCTCAATACAAATCTCAATACCGTACAGTGTATTCTCGGAACTACCAGACCAGCCGTTCTTATCATTAAATATCTCCCTGACAATCAACAATACAGCTTCCGATCACGATTCGACCAAAAAAAGTATATCTGCAAAGCAGTATCCACTATTTTAGTCAGTAAACAGGCAGAATGTTCAATGCCCGAAAACCATCAATCAAAAACAACAACCCAACCTTAACCCCACCAGACCAATCAGAAACTCAATCAAAATCCTCCATTCTCGAGTCCTCGTTCAATCAGTCAACCAGTCAGTCAATGTATTTTCCGAACTATAAGAAAAGTCGCCCAGATCAGACAGCCAGAGACGGTATCACCGTTGAGATGGACTCTAAAACTAAAATAATAAATCTCAAATCCTAATTTTATACGCAAATGTAATTTATCCGACCGCGTGCTGTGGTTTCGAGCTCACAGCAGTAGTTATGATGCCAACTTATCATCGGGGAAACGTGATCTCCCCTTGCCACGAGCTGCTGGTATAATCAAGAACCTTCGAGCGATTTTCTACACAAGGAAAGTGACACATGACAGAGGGTGGAAACCCGGGTTCATGACAAGCTTCGAAGTGTACTCTTTTATCACCAAGCAACAATGACTTTAGAACAGCGTTTTAACCAACCAATAGTATTGCGCGGAAAGACAAAACCCAATCATGTATTTATCAAGATTCGAATGCTGTTGCCAGACAGGTGCATGAGCATATTTCTCATCGCCAATAAAGAGCACAGAAACTGCTATGATTACGTGTTTAAAGCACCTGTACCCCGCTTATACTCCTCCTGCTTGAAGTGCGTCCATAGAATGCGTGCTACATAAATAAATGATCAGAAACATATCGTACCTATAACTGATTCGCTACGGATAGAGGGAGGGTGGGGGGAAGAGCACACATACAGCAGTCATTCTGAATCGCTCAAAAACATATTTTCACTCGGTATCATTACTCCATCCATCCCATTCCATATCCATATCATATCAAGCTCAAAACAAGTACGTCCACTTGCAAATATCTGATACTGCTCTTCTCTGGTACCAGGGTACGTATATACGTATATAATTGCACGCTGACAACTCACGAAAAGCACCGCGCGCTTACTCCTGGTATACGAACAGCAAAATAGTATATCAAGACAGGTACAGCGGTATAGTCTCAAGGCACATACAGCAGTACATCATCTGAGCAAGTTTCATGTACGTTGCCCTGCTGGCTTCGATATGATACCAGTATGTGTGTACTATGCACGCTATCTAACAGCAGTTCAGAAGTGCTGCAGTACGACAGCACTCACACAGCATTCAAGAAAAAGCGAGCACGGCGTCGGAGCAAAGCACACAACAACCGAAACACAATGTCGGCTCGTCAAGTGCGTACTCAATCCTATCATGCGTGCATCATATATCATCCTCCCCCAAGCCCCAAGCCAAGAACGTAGTCTACCATCCCGCGTAAAAAAACGCAAGACAACAGAACCAACTACGAGTACTCGTATTCAGTATCATAATAGGTGGTCCAAACAAGCCTAACCTACGACACACCTACTATTACTATACCTGAACAGCAGTAGCGGCATCTTCGTACGTATGATCAAAAACATCATCAAAAACAAGAAAAAGGCAATCAATCAAGCAGCACAAACAAAGCGTATACCTCAATCAGGGCTGAACGGGGGGATGAGCCTACCGCCCAGGCGCCACCTCGGCCCAGCTTCCATGCTGGTCCAAACACAACCTCGCTGTAGGTGGTGCTGCTTGCCGCCGGCCCGCCCCTTCTCCTTGCAACCCTGCTTCTGCTGCTTCTGCTGCTGCTGCTACTGCTGCTGCTGCTCCTTTTCTTGCTTTTCCCCTTGCTCCTTATTCCGTTGTTCGAATGATAACAGGGCTCCGTGTGCCAGCAACAAACGGCTCGCCACTACCAGGGTGTGTTGCTCCGCCTCGAGGTCTGCATGCGTGCCTTCCGCGAGTTGCGGTGGCGGAGGCGGCGGTATGGGCGGCGGTGGCGGCACCGGCGGTGGCAACGGCTGATGCTCCTGCTCCTCGCCCATCCCAACGCCGTCCTCTCCATCTCCCACTCTATGCTCCTCCTCCAGAGACCCCCTGCCACTCGTACACAAAAGCATATCTCCGACTTATTTCCTCTCCGCGTGTGACGGTGTTTTCGTCACCATGGGGGGGTTCAACATGGCGCGCAGACGGAGCCACCTGTTCTACTAGCGCGCCCGGGTTCACCCAATGAACCGGCTCAAAGGGGTATCGTTCAATCGGGTGCGGCTGCGGCAGGGCCTCCTGCCCATCCTGTGCACTGCTGCCGTTCCGAAAGGTCTGCTCCCCACCTAGCTCCACAGCTTGTTCTCCTTCTCTCGCTTCGTCTGCCTTCTTCTCTCCCTCTCCCCTCGTAACTTCCACATCAAATGTGGAATGGGTGCAGAGCGGGTATGGTTTACAGCAGTGGTTAACGTGCTTGCGTGGGCCTCCTGCTCTTGTTACCGCACTGTCGTCCCAACTGCTCTTGCCCTCCTCTGCTCTGCCACCGTCCTCTTCAAATCAGCGCGCTGGGCCTCGCTCGGCGTGGCACGCAGCTTCGCTATCATCTTCATCCAAATGGCTGCCAGCTTCGCTGCTGCTAACTCTCTCCTCACCTCCTCACGATATCTCATCAACTCCTCCACCTGCTCGCGAAGGGCTGCCACCTGCATCACAGTGTCTGTAGCCCCATCCATCGCGCCGTCATGCTGCTGCTGCTTCTCCGGCTGCTGCTGCTGCCGCCGCTGCTCGCATGCGTTGCTCATGCTTCGATTAGCAAGCGGCTCCACCAGCGCCGGCTCACGTCTGGCAAAGGCGGCACGCTGTTGCTGCGGTCGTAACGGATGGAATACGTTCTGCCGCCACTTGAACTGGTGCTGAGCCAAGGTAATCCGAAAATCCACCTCAGTGAGACGAGCCCTCTCGTTCGCAAGCACGGCAACCCGTCCAGTACGCGCAGCCCAAGCTTCATAGTTCACGATGCGTTCAACCAGAACGAAGCGCTCGGCATACAGCTTGTGGACGACTCCAACCAGCTGCAGCGTCTTCCATCTTTCAAATTTCGCGGCATCCATGTCGACGTGGAAAGCCACCCTCGCACTGCCTAATACCCCAAGCAACCCGAGATCATCAGCGACAATGACCAGCTAAAGCGTGTCGATACGACCTTGTGCGCATGACGGGGCCTAGCACAGGCGGGCAGGGTCAGCGAGCTGGAGCGCCTTATGTAGACATAAACCACGTAGTTAAGTATTTATGTATATATATTATATTATCATCGGACCTCGCAGGCAGAGCTCAAAGCGGAGTCAAGCAAGTCAAGTCAAGGGGAAGTATCCTGGCACTCAAATATATCTCAATAAAGCCTCACCAAGTAACCGTCATCATACCTGCTGCATCGAGTATCAAGCACAATCAATCGGGCGTCATCTGTTTGGCCGTCCGCAGTCCACACTGAAGATAGTCACTGCCACTGCGCTGTGCATGTGTCTAATGTAGAACCTACCACTACCGACATACACTACACGTCAGTAGCAAGTACGGTAAAAACAAACCTTAAATGATTCATGCATTTTTGCGATGTTCACTGGCTGGTTCTACCGTGAACTGTTGCTGCTGTGTGCTGTGTAATGGTGCTTGATCCCAACTGCTGTGCGGTTGGGTCGGCGTGCCCCAACATGCATGGGAAGGGCCGGGAGCGACAGCGGGCAGCTTAGCCAGATGCCAGCTTGGGACAATACTGCTGTGAAGAAGTACACACGGACAAAACATGCAATCGTCACTTCGACCTGCTGCAGTCCCTACGCCGCTTGATATGAAGAACATTTACCGGTCTCTCTTCATATTTGACCTCACATAGAAAGGCTCACACAGAGCGGAGTAAAATACAAAGACGCTCTGTGGGTTGACTTACCTGACCGTTTCCACACCGGCCATCTGTCTCTCTTTTTGTCCGTCTCCCGAGATATATAAACATGCGTATCAATTCGTGAGAGATCCGTTGTCAGAACCTTTGAAGTAGATTTCGTATAGACCACTGTAGATTTGAAGCCGAACCCGACGTACAGTAGATTGGTATGAGGCCCACCTCTCGGTGCGCTGTCTGCTGGACGTGCGCCGCGTTTGATCGTCCCTGCCGATCCTCCCGACCCTGTCGGGGGTAGCCTCGGCCAGCCCGCCTCGCGTTCCGGGGGCTGGTTCTAGTTCCGTGTTCGAAATACTGTAAACACAAAACTTTTCCCAAACCTGTTCCCATGACAAGCGTCTACTCGTGTGTATATAATGGCATCATCAGGTATACCAGATGCCGCGTTGCTCAACGCACGGCCTGTCCACTTTCAACCACGCGTGCAAGGATTCGAATTCAGCAGAGCTTTCGAAGTCTAGTTTTCGGGTGCTACGTACATATGTGTGGTTTTCGCGTGATTTGATTGGCACCAAGTGTTTGCTATGCGGCGGGTTTTGTTGTAGACAACCCTGTTATTGCATTACATTGTATCATACCAATTTATACAAGCAGGTAGGTAGACGAACGTAAACATTCTCCTATGAATTGCAGTGCTGTCACTTCTGTTGTACAAAACAATGCTAGTGGGTGACATGGGCACCTTGAAGAAGGACATGGAGAGGAGACGGGAGAAAAGCCAGATGAGAGCGATACTTGTTGATAATATTCGAAATGTGTGGGTTAGCGCTTCGCGTACATCGTGGCAAACTCTGGTTTTACACTTTGTGCCAGGCAATAAAACGTTGCTGCATCTTCTTTAAACCGATTCCAGTGTTTTTTGCTTCATCACTTATACGGTATATGTAAGTATTTCCACGTACCCCATGGCAGCACTATCGCATTAACGGTTTCGATTTGCCTACATCCTCGGTTATTACGGACATGGGCGGTGCTGTAGTTGTTGCTATTTGTACATTGACTTGGATCCCAGTGCTCCCTTTCTCCGCAGTCAAACGCGATTCAGTTTTTATCGCAGCCTTGGCAGTACTCTCGCATTGACGGTCTCGGTGTGCCTACACAAAAGGTATTCCCGTGCATGCGTGGGGTCACAGCGGGTGTCATCAACGGCGAACACCCTCTTGTAAACAATATAGCATTGCGCATCGATTGAAACGGAGCAATCCCACGGTAGGGGTATCACTTTTAGGCTCAATATTTTATGACTTGTTGTGCTCACGTGAGTAACCACCGGATACTATTCATATTTACTGGTGTATTTGAATTTTGGACTACCGCATTGGAAAGTTTGGTCGGGTTGCGCTAAGGAATGTTTCCGAAGTCATGTATCGGGTGAGATATTAACCTCTCATGTCAGGAGCTCAGAAAATTATGCTGCACCCCTACCGTGGAATGACTCCATACACCTGCTGTTCTGATCGCGATGACCCCGGCGTCAAAGTAACAAGCATGTTAAGCAGGCGTTGGCCTTGATGGGTTTCAGTTCAACCTGTCGAGAGTTTGTCGAGCTCTGTTATGAAGATATTGTTCGACCTTCTCCCCCACTGTACTCTTGAGGTACCTACATCATTTAAACCAATGGCAATGGCCTTAGCGCTAGACCCGGGTGCCCTCGAGGTCATACTTGCTACCTCCTACGCTGATGTTGAAGGATTTGTGATACGAACGTGAATGTTAATTTATCAGTTGAAAGGATCATACAACGTACAGACCGGTTTGTTGTGCCGCAATGTATACCGTTGGTTTTGGCCACAACTTTGTCGTTGCCAGAGCCTTATAAATCATTCTTCGCTCGATGCTGTGTCTGGTTTCGCTGCCTGTGTTTCTGTGCGGCCGATGTAGTTTGCTCAATCGACGACGATTGCGCCGCCGATGGTACTTGCTGCACAGCTGCAGGGGTATGCTCAGGTGAGTCCGTCGCAAGCCCACGCAACTGAAGCTGTGTTAGCGAGGGAGCAGGTGTAGTGTACGTCTAGGCGCAAACGCTGTCTAATACGCGCTGTTCACGCACTGAAGGCCCATACGTTCCGTGCGATCTCCGGCCACCGATTGAGCAGCCTCAATATTTGGTGCTGCCGGCACGATTGCCTTAACACATCCACCATGCAGCCAGTCGAGCGTGGTTGTAACGGGAATATGAGGCAGCCGCTAAGAGACGATTTTTCACTGCGTTTGCCAATGACCGTTTCGATCGACACCAGTCACCGATACGCTCATACGAACTCGAACCGCACTCTATCGGGCACTGGGTTCGAATCTAAGTTTGTACACGAAACGTCTACAAAGGCTCGGGATAAGTTTGAGATCGTCGCCGATCACAGCACAGAACTATGGAAAGGCAGGGGCGTGGGGTCAAACACGCACGTACTTGACACTAGTTTTTTGGGGTCTACGAATCGCAAACGTATTACCCTGTCTTCTTCGCCCACCGGCCTGATTGTTGTCGCTGTTCAGGAGTTAGTGTCGGTATTCCGTTCAGTAACAGTCCTGCCCCCACCCCTTGGCCATCCCTAATATCGATGACAGACGGGTTGGCACAGTCTGCCACCGGTGGAACGACCGTCGGCGACGCATGTGAATGCTCAAGCTTAACATTGCTTGATGCCACGACATGCGGTGAGTCACGGAGGCAGTGACTGTGGGGTGTACGTGATAGTTCCTGGTACCATAAGTGCAAACGAGCTCCTTTCGTGCTCGTTGGCCTCCAGCAGGTTAAACGCGATGTTGACTGCATAAACAAGAAGGCGGGTTCGGACCCGGTAGGCAAACAAATGTACAACCGGGATGGAGGTTTATACATGTATAAATATACTTAGTATATATATCCGTACCCGCGTACGTACGTAGAGTGTATATTGAATAGTCGATCTCCCCGCCTATCGACGACTCCAGCTTATGCTGTTGACGACTTGCTCTGTGCCAATGGAGACGTGTCCTCAGCTAGTTGAAACCCACAGCCCTTAGTCTGCCACTCACACCCATCATCGGGGTGACCCTCTAAGTTCACTATCGGTGACGTAGAGATACTTCTGATGCACCGACAAATTTTCGTACATGTGTAGACGTGGAATGTGGCTGTAAAAAATCATTTTCGTACACACGGCGAGTTCGTCGACGGCTGGCTGTACCTAGAGCGAGGAAAAATGGCGCATTACCCGTTTGAAGGGCTGAGTCGATGTCGTATTGCGGCAACATGGTTTGTGGATGTTCCAACCTGGCGACCGCTGCTGCTACTGTCACCAAAGCCTTAACATGGTTGTGTCGACAGCACATACAAATGACGCTGCTTCCAACCTGATGTAGCACTCCGCTGACAAACTGTGTGATGGCCAACTCATTCAAGGCGCGAGGATTGTCGCAACCATTGAGCATCGATGCAACGATCTTAGCCGTAACGTACGACCGGTATAACCGTTCGAACTCCTGCAACACGTTTTTACCTACGCACCTGCATCTGTGGGGAACATCTTCGGGATTGATGTCGAATGGACTATCCTAACGCCCGTACATATTTTGTTCCCCCGACGTGTTTGACAGCATGCTTGAGCGACCTCCACTGCCCGCCCTCCGAGACATGCGACGCAGCCCCCGGCTCGGCTACTTGCTTGACCGGTGGGTGTGCTTGTAGGAATGGTAACGAGGCGGTTGAGTCCAATACCATTGTTTACATCAGTAGACCCTTGTCCCAACCGGTGCAGCCTGTGGCGACATATTTAGGTGTGCATGGACCTGCCAAGAAGGTGTAGGGCAGTTTTAGCGCAGGAGGTGTCCTCATCAGGGGTAATCAAACGACAAACTACGCTCAGCACACCGCTTTAACGGGGGAAAACATGCTTACTACTAAATACCATAAGTTTGGACGGCCTCCTGCACGCAGATGTTGCGGCTTCCATTGCGCATCATGCGTTGTGGCTTGCTCAAGCTTGGCCCCTTTGCATGGCCAGCTATCGCAGCAGGATGTTTGGAGTCACGATCGAGGATTGCGCGTTCTTGGAACAGAAATCGAAACCTTTTTCTATGTGATTGTGTATCTTGGTACGCATCATATATTAGGACGGCGCATAAGCAAGCTTTCATTTCTGCCGGCAAGCCCGTTAACCTAGTTGGCCCCAGGCATTGTCTCTGTGAGTGATCGCCGTCGACCAGTTCCATCGAAGACTGGCGCCGACATTGGCTTATCAATCTTTTCCATTCATTTCCGTGTCTGCATGTGCGGTATGCACTACATCAAGGTAACGAATGCACAACTGACGACGATTGCTCCGACGCTGGTACTTGCTGCAGGGGCGACGGTCAATGCTCAGGTGAGCCCATCGCATGACGCACTTCGAGCCGCATTAGTGAGGTAGCTGAAGACGTGTATCCTCGTCGTGAACGCTTTCGCATGCGTGATGTTGACAGCTATCGTCTGCAGTCGGCATGGCACGTACGATCGTCTTGCAAATGATAACATATGGGTAGCCGCAAAGAACAGTTTATTCGCGACGCTGACGGTCGTAACCAGCCGAGAAGTACACATCGATCAAAAATGTCTACGAACCCTTTTACCAGCTTAAGGACTGCGTTGTACGTACACAATTTGCGCCTGCACTTTGTACTCAAGACTGAGAAAACATTTCAGACCACTTTTCGTGGCGCTAAGCTGACTACGGTGTTGGATGGATGTTTGGATCACCACTGTAAGCACCTGCGGTCTGCTGATACCAGACTGCTCGTCGTGGTTGTACGTGGGCTTCTGCATTCATTGCCGCGTCGTGTCTGTCCTCGCCTCGTAACCACCCCCCTGCCATTGATCACAGAGGGGTTGAAACAATCTGCGACCGGAGGCACTACTGTGGACGACGCATGTGAATGCACGAGCGAAACGTTGCTTGATGCCACGACATGCGGTGAGTCACGGCGGCCGTGAACGCGAGGTGTACACGATCGTACCTGGTATAGGAGCTACATAGGGCCAATATCAGTTGGGGTGTATGCTTAGCGACTTGAAGCCCGCACTACTATTCTTGCCACATAATTCGCATTTTTGTTAACTTTCCAAAACCACCCTTAGTTGGACTGAGACCATGTTGGTGCGCGCGGTATTGTTGAGAAGCCACTCTGCAATACACCACAAAGTCGTCGACGGCCGAATGGTCCCTGAGCGAGTAATCGTGACACTTTTACCCGCGGACTAGCGTTTCGCTCCTTCACCTTCACACCAATACAACGGGCTTTGTGATGTCTACGGTAAGCATGCACCTGCTGCTGTGACAATAGCCGCAATGGACTTGATGCGCCGAGAACCTTGAAATGGCGCTGAATTTCACCGCCCCCAGGAGCTGGTTAATGGGCGATGGCCGGCTTGATCGAAATCCACGTCATTTACTAAATGTTGGACGTTACGACAACCTCAATGGGCTATTGTATGTATAAATTATCCTCAATGTTTGTACAACTACTGAGCAGTCTGTGCACCGGTATGTATTGCAAGTGCCCGTAGTTACACCTGATTTGACTAAGCTTGTGTCTATACATGCTTCGTTTGCCCCGACCTGTTTGGCAGCATGCTCGGACCCGGGCCACTGCCCACCTGGAGGGGGGTGTAACCTGGACACGTCTACCTGCTTGACAGGTACGTGTGCTTGTTGTATTCAGTACATTTGTCCAATGGACGCTTGCCCGATTAGGTAACACCAGAAGCGACTAATCGCCATACATCGCCTGCATTTCATATGCTGGTTACGTGTTCAGCGCCCTCGCATCTACGCTGCAAACCACCGCCACACGATATGTCACCACTGAGGGCGAGATGGTTGTCTCCTGCGACGCCTTCACCTACCAGCAGTTGCCCATGTCATGGAAATTCACCGATTGATTAGCGAGACCCACTGTGTAGCACGCAAGACAAGCAGCGTTGGCCTTGATATGTTTCAGTTCAAGCTGTCGAGAGGTTCCCGAGCTCTGTTATGAACATCATGTTCGACCTTCTCCCCCACTCTATTCTTGAGGTACCTACATCAATTGAAACAGTGGCAATGACGTTAGCGCGAGGCCCGGGTGCCCTCGAGGTCATGTTTGCTACCTCCTTCGCTGCTGGTGAACGCTTTGTCATAGGACTGTGAATGTCGATCAATCAGTCGAAAGGATCGTACAACGTACAGACCGGTGTGTTGTGCTGCAGTGTATACCGTTGTTTTTGGCCACAACTATGTCGTTGTCAGAGCCACAAATACAATTGCTCACTCGATACTGTGTCTCGTTTCGCTGCCCGTGTTTTCCTGCGACCAATATAGTCTGCTCAACCGACGATGATTGCGCCGCCGATGGTACTTGCTGCACAGCTGCCGGGGTATGCTCAGGTGAGTCCGTCGCACGCCCACGCACCTGACGCTGCGTTGAAGAGGGGGAAGATGTAGTATACTACTAGGGCGCAAACGTTGTATAATACGCGCTGTTCACGCATTGAAAGCCTGTATGTTCGGTGCAATCTCCGGCCACCGATTGAGCAGCCTCACTATCTCGTGCTACCCGCACGATTAATCTGGAACATTCGTCATACGGCCAGTCAAACGTGGTTTTGACGGGAATACGAGGCAGGTGCTAAGCGACGATTGTGCACTACGTTTGCTTATTACCTTTTCTATCAGCACCAGCCACCGATACGCTCATACAAACACGAACCGCACTCTATCGGGCACTTTTTTCGAAACAGAGTTTGTACACGGAACGGTTACAAAGGCTCGGGATTGGTTTCAGATCGTCGCCGATCATGGCTCAGAACAGTAGAAAGGCGAGGGCATGCGGTCAAACACGCACGTACTTGGCACGAGTATTGGGGGGGTGCTTCGAATCGCAAACGTTTCACCCTGTCTTCTTCGCCCACCGGCCTGTTTATTGGCGATGTTCACGAGTTACAGTAGTGTCGGCATTCCTTTCTGTAACCGTTCTGCCCCCACCCGTTGGCCATCCCTAATATCAATGACAGACGAGTTGGCGCAGTCTGCCACCGGTGGAACGACCGTCGGCGACGCATGTGAATGCTCAAGCTTAACGTTGCTTGATGCCACGACATGCGGTGAGGCACGGAGGCAGTGACTGTGGGGTGTACGTGATAGTCCGTGGTATCATAAGTGCAAACGGGCTCCTTACGTGTTCGTTGGCTTTCAGCAGGTTAAGCGCGATGTCAAGTGAATAAAAAAGAAGTCGGGTTCTGACCCGGTAGGCAAACAAATGTACAACGTGAATGGAGGTATATATTAAAAAATTAAACATCAACAGCTTCTATGTATCGTACACAAGTAAGTACGTCTAGTGTCTATTTAATAGTCGATTTCCCTGCCAATCGCCGAGTCTAGCTTATACTGTTGACGACTTGCCCTTCGCCAGCTGAGACGTCTTCTCAGCCAGTTAAAGCCCACCACCCTTAGTCTGCCATTGAAGGCCATCATCAGGACCCCCTCCAAGTTCTTCCCCAGTGGCGAAATGATCCTTCTGGTGCACCGACTTATGTACACATACGTGTAGTCGAGGAGTATGCCCCGTAAAAGTACATTTTCCAACACACGGCGAGTTCGTCGGCGGCTGGCCGTGAATAGAGCGAAGACCGATAGCACGTAAACCCTCTGAAGGGCTTAGTCGATGTCGCATTGCGGCAACATAGTTTGTGTATGTTCCAACCTGGCGACTGCTGCTGTCATCAAAGCCTTCAAATGATCGTCTCGAGAGCACATTCAAATGACGCTGCTTCCAACCCGATGTAGCACTTTGCTGACAAATGGTGTGATGGCCGACTCGACCGAAGCGCGAGGTGTTTCTTACTCGTCGAGCATCGATGCCACGATCATAACCTTGAGGTACGATCGGTGAAACCGTGCGAACGCCTGCAGCATTTTTTTATCTACGCGCCAGCTTGTGTAGTGTACTTCTCCGGGAATGATATTGAATAGACTATCGTAACACCCGTACATGTTCCGTTCCCCCGACGTTTCTGACAGCATGCTTAAGCGACCTCCACTGCCCGCCTTCTGAGACATGCGACGCAGCCCCCGGCTCGGCTACTTGCTTGACCGGTGCGTGTGCTTGTAGGAATGGTAACGAAGCGGTTGAGTCCAATATCCTTGTTTACTTCAGTAGGCCCTTGTCCTAACCGGTGCAGCCCGTGGCGATATAGTTAGGTATAAACGGACCTGTCAAAAAGGTGTAGGGCAGTTTTAGCGCAGCAGGTGTCCTTCACCAGCGGAAATGGAGCGACAAACTACGCTCAGCACACCGCTTTAGCGGGGGATAACATGCAAACTACTAAATACCATATGTTTGCACTTCCTGCGGCACGCAGGTGGTTTGGCTTCCATTGCGCATGCTTTGTTGTGGCTTGCTCATGCTGAGTCCCTTCGCATTGCCAGTTATCGCAGCAGGATGTTTAGTTTCACGATTAAGGGTTGCGCGTTCTTGGAACAGAAATCGAAACCTTTCATGTCATGGCGTATCCTAGTACGCAGCCTATTAAGGACGGTACACAAGTAAGCTCTCAATTCTGTCGGCGAGCCCGTTAATATAATTGGCCCCAGGCATTGTCTCTTTGAGTGATAGATGTCGACCAGTTCCATCAAAGAATGGCGCCGAAATTCCCTCATCGATATTTTCCATGTATTCCCGTGTCTACATGTGCGGTATGCACTACATCTAGGTGACGAATGCACAAGTGACGACGATTGCGCCGCCAATGGTACTTGCTGCAGGGCCGACGGTCAATGCTCAGGTGAGCTCATCGCATGCCTACGTACGGGAGCGGGGGCAGTTTATCCTTGTCGTAAACGTTCTCGCATACGTGCTGTTGACGGCCATCGTCTGCAGTTGCCTATTGCGTGGCACGTGCGATCGTTTTGCAAATGATACAATAAGCGTAGCCGCTATGAACCGTTTCGTCGCGACGCTGACGGTCGTAACTAGCTAAGAAACACACATGAAGCAAACATATATACAAGCTCGTTTGCAAGCTGCAGGACTACGTCGTACGTACACGTTTTGCGCCTCCACCCACATACTTTGGACGGCTCACAGCTAGTGGTATGTAGGGCAGGGCTATCGTTGCCCTGCTTTTCCCTAGGTGTTACCAATTATGATGAGGTTGGGCGGAAGTTATTATTTGTGCTCGTGCCTTCGTTTCCCGGGGCTCAGTATCACGGGCCTCCGTCCTTGCTACGGCCGGCTTCTTTTCGCGACGCTGACGGTCGTAACTAGCTAAGAAACACACATGAAGCAAACATATATACAAGCTCGTTTGCCAGCTGCAGGAATACGTCGTACGTACACGTTTTGCGCCTCCACCTGCATACTTTGGACGGCTCACAGCTAGTGGTATGTAGGGCAGGGCTATCGTTGCCCTGCTGTTCCCTAGGTGATATTAGCTATGATGAGATTGGGCGGAAGTCATGCTTCGTGCTCGGGCCTTCGTTTCCCGCGGCTCAGTATCGCGGGCCTTCGTCCTTGCAAAGGCCGGCGTTTTGCATCTGCCCGCTCAGCGATGAAGCGCATGCACGAGGCCTATACGTCCAGAGGTTTATCACGAATCGTGCCTTCTGAGCGTTTTGGGGCGTAGTCTACAGACACGGCTTTTGTATTCGCGTATTTTTCTCTGGTATATGTTCGCTGACTTCCGACCCGTCGGGGGCGTACACTACCAGGCCGGCGTCGCCGTTGTAGAGGTCTGCGCGGGAGGCTACGTGCTCGGACCTGCGAGAAAGTTGGAACGCCCCGAGAACACATGCCACCCAGGCTTCGTCGAGAAATGCCATCTCTTGAAATTCAAAACTCCTACCGGCGAAAGATTTGGGAGCTACGAGTACTGCTATACGCACGTATACGTATGTAAGGCAAATTACACCAGCACATGTGATATGTAGAGCAGCAGCTGAGATGGAGCCAAGCATGTATGTGCTGTCGACGTTGCTGCGGAGCTACATACGCTATGTACAGCAGACGCTGTGGTCAAACCTTTCTACTGGGGCTACGCTGTGCATCGCATCACATTTTGTTTATAGTTTCAACATATAAAACTGGGGTTTGGAAAAAAAGGTATATGCCTGATGCTTAGTCGTTTGTTGTTTTATTGTTCTCGCGCGCGGAGAAGAAGTCTAGATGCAGCAGCGGCAGCAGCAGCAGTAGCAGCAGCAGCGACACAGCATACGTGCGTCGGATACGTATCGAAGATACACGTATGTATGCATCAGCACTACAACAGCTACATACCACTATAATTGAGCCGTCAAAAGTATGCGGTGGTATGTGATGTATGACCAGTATCGAAGATGGGTAGTGATAAATGTGCCCCCGGGGGCACATTTCTTAACGACAACCCCGGGGGCACTTTTAGCTCATTGCGCCCCCGGAACTGGGGCTGAATACAAAGCACATCACCACGAGCGATTACGACGACCGTAGGGCAGTAGACCTGTCTGGCAATTGTCTACTGCATGTGGTGCTGCGGTGTGTGCAGTAGTTCCGCCGGTCATCGCGTTTTGCGCAATATACAGACGGCTTCGTGTTGTCGATACTCAGGATATTTCCAGGCATTGGTTTTGGGTGCACATCAAGCTAAAAGTGCCTTTACATAGTGCACGCGCCACGAGCGATGACGACGGGCTTAGGGCATTGTCTACGGCATGTTCTGCTGTGATGTATGCAGTAATGCCGCCAGGTATCGCTTCTCGCTCGATATACAGACGTGTTCGTGTCCTTTTATTCCCAGCCTTGATTTGGGGGCACATCAAGGTAAAACTTGCCTCCGAAAGCATACTACATACATGAAGCACGCTACTACGACCGAGTACCACGATCGTAGGGCACCAGACTTCTCTGGGGCTTGTCTACTGTATGTGCTGCTGCGGCCTGTGCACTAGTTCCGCCGGCCATCGCTTCTCGCTCGATATACATGCGCGTGGTCGTGTTCTCGATACCAAGTATATTCTTCAGGCCATTTCGGGGGGCGCACCACGCTAAAGGGGCCTCCGGGAACAGGCTGCATGAAGCACGCCACCACGAGCGATGACGACGATCGTACGGCACCAGACCGGCCTAGGAATTGCCAACGGTATTCGCTGCTGCGGTGTGTACAGTAGCTCCGCCGGTCATCGCTTCTCGTTCGATATACAGACGGGTTCGTGTTCTCGATACTTACGATATATTGTTCGGGCGCACATCAAGCTACAAATGCCTCTGGAAACAGACTACATGAAGCACGCCACCACAAGAAATCACGTCAACCATAGGACACCACACTTGTCTGGAGATTGTCTACGGCATGTACTGCTGCAGCGTGTGCAGTAGTTCCGCCGGTCGTCGCTTCTCGCTCGATATACAGAGAGGTTCGTAATGTTCTTGATATTCAGGATATCTCCAGGCAAATATTTGGAGCCCCAAACTAAACGTGCCTCCGAAAACAGACGACAGCAGCAGTAGTAGTAAAACTACCAAACTACTAGATCGATACGATCAGTACTGCAGTGTTTTAAGGTAGTACGTAGTGGGCCCGTGTGAGGATTGTCTATGGCACCTGCTGCTGTGGTGTGTGTAGCAGAGGGGTTGCGAAATTCTGGTAAATACATGTGTATTATTTGGGTGTTCTGTTTCCATCCATTTTCATTGGCGTTTGATGTACCTGTAAGCCTTCAGGGCCAACTGTAGGTGCCTTTCTGCACGGAGGCAACTATAAGTTGCCCTTTGAAATACGATTACTTCGCGTACTCGTATACGTGTTCTGTCAATGTTGATGATTGGTAGTATTGACGCCAGAAATCTATTTTGGTGTTCCGTTTCTTTGCATTGGAGTTCGTGTATGCGTGTAAACTATGTGACATTCAGGAAGGAAACATTTGACTGGCAACCCTATTTTATGGGTATTGAACTCGCGCATACATACGACATGCATATCGCGCGAAAAGCGCTCACATTCGTAACTACTCACACACCGCAGCATCACATGCCGCAGACAATCCCAAGACAGCTCTAGGGCCCTGCGATCGTCGTAATCGAGGTGGCGCGCTTGATGATTTTTTTCCGAGGCACCTTTAGCTTGGTGCGGCCCCAAAAAAGGCCTGGAGAGATCCGTAGTATCGAGAACACGAACCTGTCTGTATATCGAGCGAGAAGCTACGACAGGCTGAATAATTGCACACCCCACAACAGCACAGGTCGTTGGCAATCTCTAGACGGGTGTGGCGCCGTACGATGTTTGTGTTCGCTCAAGGTGGCGTGTTTCGAGTACGAGTTTCTTTTCGGAGGCACGCTTAGCTTCATGTTGTAATGCCTGCAAAAATAACGAGTATCGAGATACGAACCCATCTGTATATCGGGCGAGACACGATGACCGGTGAAACTACTGCATACACCACAGTACCACATGCCGTAGACAACCCCCAAAAAGGTATGGTGCCGTACGGGCGTCGTCATCACTCGTGGTGACGTGCTTCATGCAGCCTATTTCCGGAGGCACCTTTTTTGCTTGGGGCGCCCCCAACAAAAGCCTGGAGAGATCCCCAATACCGAGAAAACGAACCCGTACGTACGTCGAGCGAGAAGCTGCGACAGACGGAACGACTGTACACACCGCAGCAGCAAATACCGTAGGCAATTCCTAGACCGGTCTGGTGCCGTACGATCGTCGTGATCGCTCGCGGTGGCGTGCTTCATGCAGCCTATTTCCGGAGGCACCTTTAGCGTGGTGCGCCCTCAAAAATGGCCTGGAGAATATACTTGGTATCGAGAACACGAACACGTCTGTATATCGAGCGAGAAGCGATGGCCGGCGGAACTAGTGCACAGGCCGCAGCAGCACATACAGTAGACAAGCCCCAGAGAAGTCTGGTGCCCTACGATCGTTGTACTCGGTCGTAGTAGCGTACTTCATGTATGTAGTATGCTTTCGGAGGCAAGTTTTACCTTGATGTGCCCCCAAATAAAGGCTGGGAATAAAAGGACACGAACACGTCTGTATATCGAGCGAGAAGCGATACCTGGCGGCATTACTGCATACATCACAGCAGAACATGCCGTAGACAATGCCCTACGCCCGTCGTCACCGATCGTGGCGCGTGCATCATGAAGAGGCACGTTTGGCTTGATGTGCACCCAAAACTAATGCCTGGAAAGATCCTGAGTATCGGCAACACGAAGCCGTCTGTATATTGCGCGAAACGCGATGACCGGCGGAACTACTGCACACATCGCAGCACCACATGCAGTACGACACAATTCACAGACAGGTCTGCTGCCCTACGGTCGTCGTAATCGCTCGTGGTGATGTGCTTTGTATTCAGCCCCAATTCCCGGGGTGCAATAAGCTAAACGTGTCCCCGGGGTTGTCGTTAAGGAATGTGCCCCCGGGGGCACAGTTATCACTTCCATTGAAGCTACACACACGTAATAGTACTGCTGTGCCACAACATTTAGCTGCTACAGTGCTGCTGCTGTTGTTGTTGTTGTTGTTCGTCTGCGTCGAAAATGCGTGGAAGCTTGCACGGCAGGCAGAGCTGCACAGCATATAATGCATGTGCCAGGTTTGCGACAAAGATCCCAGGCACGGACGAGTGCACACGTATGTATAGCAGTAATAGTATCACACTATAACGTCCGTAGTTATGGTCATTATCCGTAGGCAGTGTGGGAGCGCTCTCAACTCTTCGCAGTACGTCCGATGTTCCTCCTTCGCCACAACGCTGCTAACGTGTGTAGAGCACGCTCGACTCTTCGCACCACGTCTGACCCCGATCATTCGCCAGCCGTCCAAAGTATGCGATTGGTATATGATGTATGACCAGTATTGAAGATACAAACACGTATCAGTACTGCTGTGCCACACCAGTTAGCTACTGCAGTGCTGTTATTGTTGTTGTTGTTGTTGTTGTTGTTGTTGTTGTTGTTGTTGTTGTTGTTGTTGTTGTTGCTGTTGTAGTTGTTGTTCGTCTGCGTCGATAATGTGTGGAAGCTCGCACGGCAGGCAGAGCTGCGCAGCAAATACAATATGTGCCTGGTTTGCGACGAAGATCCCAGGCACATACGAGTATCTACGTAAGTATAACAGACGTATCGCACTATAACGGCAGTCAATATCAGTTATTGTCATTCTCCCTAGGCAATGTGTGAAGCGCTCTCAACTCTTCGCAGTACGTCCGATGTTCAGCCTTTGCCACAATGCTGCTCACGTATGTAGAACACTCTCAACTCTTGGCATTAGGTCTGTCCCCGACCCTTCGCCACAAGAAGATACAGCAGCAGTAATACTTAGACGCACGCACGTGAGTAAGTTGAAGTACAGCAGTAGTAGCAGTGAAGTTTTCACGAACCCTAGGAAAGTTCTACGTAAGTTACTGGAGGGTTGCAAGCCACCCTGACAACAAACAAACACATAATCTCCCGCAACACCTTACTTAAGAGCAGCTGCCTGCTCGAGGGCCTGAGGATCGAAGTTACAGCAAACCCAGCTTGTACAGTCGACAGCCATTAGGGAGCCCCCACGCTGAGAGCCCCGTTGGGGGACGAAGATACCTACGGTTAGAGCCTTCCTCTGTTACGATCCATGGCCTGCGCGCAAGCTGCGAACCCGTGTCGATATTACGAGTGACTCGGTTCGTACGCAGGAGCTACTGTAGCGTTTGAAACCACACAGGCGGAAAACTCCACAGACTATACAGCAACGCCCGTTCGGGTCAAGTCATGTCAAGAGCATGCAGCCTGAAGCGACCTTGCACGATCCTTTACAATTGGCGGGCAACGAGCTCAATAACGCCGTTAACCACTCCCGCTGGACGACCTACGGCTTGACGATGTGATCCCCCTTCTGTTACAAGGAATGCGCTGTAGAAAATTTGCGAACGGTTTCGCTGCTCGTACCGACTCTTGCGCGAGTGATTCGTGCTTGCCCGAATGTGGTACGGCGCGTAACTCAAGGCGCAGGGCTCCGTTGCAGTCGAAAGTTGGTTCAGACTGCTTGTACGTGTGTCGGCGATCGATTATCGCTGGGCGCCGTATACGCGCGATATGCGCGTCAGGTTGTTTTGGGGGAGATTCCGTGGTTTGGAGCCTCTGTGAACCCGGGGTCAGACAGACAGACAGGTTTGGGGTTTCCTATATAGAGAAACCTAGGTTGACACCTAAGTATTTGTTTTTTTGTCGCTTATCGTGGCGCTATACTGACCGCGGTGTTAGATAGTTATCGCAATACCCACCGTAGCGACCTGCGGCCTGCTAATACCAGATTTATCTTCGTCGTTGTACTTGGGGTTCTGCTTTTCGTTCGTTGTTGTGTCTGTCCTCGCCCCGTAACCACCCCCCTGCCATCAATCACAGCGGGGTTGAAACAATCTGCGACCGGAGGCACTACTGTGGACGACGCATGTGAATGCACGAGCGAAACGTTGCTTGATGCCACGACATGCGGTAAGTGACGGCAGTGGTGGACGCGAGGTGTACACGAGTGTCCCTGAGCGAGTAATCGTGACACGACTACCCTCGGAAGGGATCGGACTAGCGTTTCGCTCCTTCACCTTCACACCAATACAACGAGTTTTCTAATGTCTACGGTAACCATGCACCTGCTGCTGTGACAAAAACCGCAGTGGACTGGATGCGCGGAGAGCGTTGAAATGGCGCTGATTTTCACCGCCCCAAGGGGCTGATCAATGGGCGATGGCCGGCTTGATCGAAACGCACGTCATTTAGTAAATGTTGAACGTTACGACAACCTCAATGGGCTATTGCACGTATAAAGTATCGTCAATGTTTGTACAACTACTGACGAGTCTGTATACCGGTATGTATTTCAAATCCCCGTCGTTTGATTCTATGGACTAAGCTTGTGCCTAAACATACTTCGTTTGCCCCGACCTTTTTGGCAGCATGCTCGGACCCGGGCCACTGCCCACCTGGGGGGGGGTGTAACCTGGACACGTCTACCTGCTTGACAGGTACGTTTGCTTGTTGTATACAGTACATATGTCCATTGGACGCTTGCCCGACTCGGTAACACCAGAGGCGACTAATCGCCATACATCGCCTGCATTCCTTATGCTGGTCACGTCGTCAGCGCCCTCGCATCTATGCTGCGAACCGCCGCCACACGATATGTCACCACTGAGGGCGAGATGATTGTCTCCTGAGACACCTTCATCCGCCAGCAGTTGCTCATGTCATGGAAATTCACCGATAGATTAGCGAGACCCACTGTGTAACATGCAAGATAAGCAGCGTTGGCCTTGATGGGTTTCAGTTCAACCTGTCGAGAGTTTGCCGAGCTCTGTTATGAACATATTGCTCGACCTTCTCCCCCACTGTACTCTTGAGGTACCTACATCATTTCAATCAATGTCAAGGGCCTTAGCGCTAGGTCCGGGTGCCCTCGATGTCATACTTGCGATCTCCTACGCTGCTGTTGAATGCTTTGTCATAGGACTGTGAATGCCGATCAATCAGTTGAAATGATCGTACAACGTACAGACTGGTTTGTTGTGCTGCCGTGTATACCGTTGGTTGTGGCCACAACTACGTCGTTGTCAAAGCCTTATAAATCATTCCGCGCTCGATGCTGTGTCTGGTTTCGCTGCCTGTGTTTTCCTGCGGCCAATGTAGTCTGCTCAACCGACGACGATTGCGCCGCCGATGGCACTTGCTGCACAGCTGCCGGGGTATGCTCAGGTGAGGTAGTCGCAAGACCACGCAACTGAAGCTGCGTTAGCGAGGGAGCAGGTGTAGTGCACGTCTAGCCGCAAACGCTGTCTAATACGCGCTATTCACGCATTGAAGGCCCATACGTTCGGTGCCTTCTCCGGCCACCGATTGATCAGCCTCACTATCTCGTGCTACCCGCACGGTTGACTGGGCACACCTCCCAAGAAGTCAGTCGAACGTGGTTTTAGCTGGAATATGAAGCAGGCGCTAAGCGACGATTGTTCACTACGTTTGCTAATGACCTTTTCAATCGGCACCAGCTACCGATACGCTCATACGAACTCGAACCGCACTCTATCGGGCACTGGGTCGAAACTAAGTTTGTACACGGAACGTCTACAAAGGCTTGGGATAAGTTTGAGATCGTCGCCGATCACAGCACAGAACTATGGAAAGGCAGGGGCGTGGGGTCAAACACGCACGTACTTGACACTAGTTTTTTGGGGGTCTACGAATCGCAAACGTATTACCCTGTCTTCTTCGCCCACCGGCCTGGTTGTTGTCGCTGTTCAGGAGTTAGTGTCGGCATTCCGTTCGGTAACAGTCCTGCCCCCACCCCTTGGCCATCCCTAATATCGATGACAGACGGGTTGGCACAGTCTGCCACCGGCGACGACGATTGCGCCGCCGATGGCACTTGCTGCACAGCTGCCGGGGTATGCTCAGGTGAGGTAGTCGCAAGACCACGCAACTGAAGCTGCGTTAGCGAGGGAGCAGGTGTAGTGCACGTCTAGCCGCAAACGCTGTCTAATACGCGCTATTCACGCATTGAAGGCCCATACGTTCGGTGCCTTCTCCGGCCACCGATTGATCAGCCTCACTATCTCGTGCTACCCGCACGGTTGACTGGGCACACCTCCCAAGAAGTCAGTCGAACGTGGTTTTAGCTGGAATATGAAGCAGGCGCTAAGCGACGATTGTTCACTACGTTTGCTAATGACCTTTTCAATCGGCACCAGCTACCGATACGCTCATACGAACTCGAACCGCACTCTATCGGGCACTGGGTCGAAACTAAGCTTGTACACGGAACGTCTACAAAGGCTTGGGATAAGTTTGAGATCGTCGCCGATCACAGCACAGAACTATGGAAAGGCAGGGGCGTGGGGTCAAACACGCACGTACTTGACACTAGTTTTTTGGGGGTCTACGAATCGCAAACGTATTACCCTGTCTTCTTCGCCCACCGGCCTGGTTGTTGTCGCTGTTCAGGAGTTAGTGTCGGCATTCCGTTCGGTAACAGTCCTGCCCCCACCCCTTGGCCATCCCTAATATCGATGACAGACGGGTTGGCACAGTCTGCCACCGGAGGAACGACCGTCGGCGACGCATGTGAATGCTCAAGCTCAACGTTGCTTGATGCCACGACATGCGGTGAGTCACGGAGGCAGCGACTGTGGGGTGTACGTGGTAGTCCCTGGGATAATAAGTGCAAACGGGCTCCTTACGTGTGCGTTGGCCTCCAGCAGGTTAAACGCGATGTTGACTGCATAAACAAGAAGGCGGGTTCTGACCCGGTAGGCAAACCAATGTACAACCTGTATGGAGGTATATATGTATATATATATATATATACGTACACACGCTGCGTACGTGTACGTGTTTATTGAATAAGTCGATATCCATCCTATCCGAGATCCCAGCTTATGCCCTGTTGCACGACTTGCCTCTTAGTGTCAATGGAAGAACGTGTCCGTCCGCAGTTGAAGCCTAACCCTTAGTCTGCCACTGAACCCATCATCGTTCCCTCTTAAGTTCAGTATCGGTAGTAGAGATCACTTGCTGATGCACCTGACGAAATTGTACATACATGTGTAGACGTGAGCGTAATTTCGTGCTGTAAAAGATGCATTTTCGTAACGAGCGGCGAGTTCGTCGAACGGCTGGCTGTACATAGAGCGAGGACAAATGCCGTTCACCCTTTGACGGGCTAGTCGATGTCCGTATTGCGGCAAAATGGTTTGTGTGACTGTTCCAACCAGGCGACTGCTGCTCGTGCCTGTCCGACAAGCCTTCACATGGTTGTGTCTGCACACGAGCACATATCAGGAATGACGCTGCTCCAAGGCCTGATGTAGCACTCCGCTGGAAACTGTGTGAAGGCCGAACTTCATCTCAAAGGGCGAGGATTTGTCGCAACCTTGAGCATCGCTGACGATCTCAGCGTTAACGTACGACCGGTTCATACACCGTTCGAACTCCTGCAACACATTTTGCTCACCTACGCACCTGCATCCTGTGGGGAACATCTTTGGGGATTGATGTCGAATGGGCTCATCCTCAACGCGCGTACCTTTTCGTTCCCCCGACGTTTATGACAGCATTTGCTTGAAGCGACCTCCACTGCCCGCCGCTCCGAGACATGCTGACGCAGCCCCCCGGCTCGGCTACTTGCTTGACGCGGTGCGGTGTGGCTTGTAGGAAATGGTAAACGAGGCGGTTGAGTCCCAATACCATTGTATACATCAAGTAGACCCTTGTCCCAACCGGTGCATGCCGTGGCGACATATTAATAAGTTGTAGCATGGAGCCTGCCAAGAAAGGTGTAGGGCAGGTTTTAGCACATAGGTGTCCTCACCAGGAGTAATCGAGACGACAAACTACGCTAAGCACATCCGCTTTAGCGGGGGAAAACATGCTTACGTACTAAATACCATATAGTTTGACGCTCTCCTGCAAATCGACAATGTTCGGCTAATCCATTGCCATGATTGGTTGTGGCTTGCCTCTAATGCTGGGCCCCTTTGCCAAATGCCAGCTATGCAGCAGCAGATGTTTTGGTTACGATCGAGGGTTGCGCGTTCTTGGAACCCAGAATCGAAACCTTTTCATGATCATGGGTGTATCTAGTGGAACGCATCATATAAGGACGGGCACGAGCAAGCTTCTCATTTCTTGCGGCAAGCCCGGTTAACTAGTTGGCCCCAGGCATTGTCTCTGTGAGTGATCGAGTCGACCGGTTCCATCGAAGACTGGTGCCGTACATCTGCTTATCGATATTTTCCATGTGATTCTGCCGTGTCTCATGTGCGGCATAGCACTACATCTAAGGTAACGAATGCACAACTGACGACGATTGCTCCGACGCTGGTACTTGCTGCAGGGCCGACGGTCAATGCTCAGGTGAGCCCATCGCATGCACGCACTCTGGCTGCGCATTAGTGGGAGCGGGAAACGTGTATCCTCGTCGTGAACGCTTTCGCATGCGTGCATGTGACAGGCCTATCGTCTGCAGTTACATGGCATGGCACGTCGATCGTCTTGCAAATGGCACTAGTTTTTTGGGGGTCTACGAATCGCAAACGTATTACCCTGTCTTCTTCGCCCACCGGCCTGGTTGTTGTCGCTCTTCAGGAGTTAGTGTCGGCATTCCGTTCAGTAACAGTCCTGCCCCCACCCCTTGGCCATCCCTAATATCAATGACAGACGGGTTGACACAGTCTGCCACCGGAGGAACGACCGTCGGCGACGCATGTGAATGCTCAAGCTTAACGTTGCTTGATGCCACGACATGCGGTGAGACACGGAGGCAGTGGCTGTAGGGTGTACGTGGAAGTCCCTGGGATAATAAGTGCAAAGGGGCTCCTTACGTGTGCGTTGGCCTCCAGTAGGTTAAACGCGATGTTGACTGTATAAACAAGAAGGCGGGTTCTGACCCGGTAGGCAAACCAATGTACAACCTGTATGGAGGTATATATGTATATATATATATATATACGTACACACGTGCGTACGTGTAGTGTCTATTGAAAAGTCGATATCACAGCCTATCGTCGAATCCAGCTTATGCTGTTGACGACTTGCCCTTAGTTGATGAAGACGTGTCCTCCGCCAGTTGAAGCCCTTAACCCTTAGTCTGCCACTGATGCCCATAAAAAGTAAACCCTCTTAGTTCATCATCGGTGGAGTAGAGATCCTTGTGATGCACCGACAAATGTACATACATGTGTAGACGTGTAGTTTCGTAATTTCTCTGTAAAAATGCATTTTTGTAGACACGGCGAGTACGTCGACGGCTTGCTGTACATAGAGCGAGGAGCCATAGCACGTTCACCCTCTGGCGGGCTTAGTCGATGTCGTATTGCGGCAACATGGTTTGTGTATGTTCCAACCAGGCGACTGCTGCTGCTGTCACGAAAGCCTTGACATGGTTGTGTCGACAGCACATATAAATGACGCTGCTTCCAACCTGATGTAGCACTCTGCTGGGGAACTGTGTGATGGCCGACTCATCCAAAGTGCGAGGAGTTTTGTAGCCGTTGAGCATCGCTGCCACGATCTCAGCCTTAACTTACGATCGGTATAACCGTTCGAACGCCTGCAACACTTTTGTACCTACGCACCTGCATCTGTGGGGAACATCTTTGGGATTGATGTCGAAGGGCCTATCCTAACGCCGGTACCTGTTTCGTTCCCCCGACGTTTTTGACAGCATGCTTGAGCGACCTCCACTGCCCGCCCTCCGAGACATGCGACGCAGCCCCCGGCTCGGCTACTTGCTTGACCGGTGCGTGTGCTTGTAGGAATGGTAACGAGGCGGTTGAGTCCAATACCAATGTATACTTCAGTAGACCCTTGTCCCAACCGGTGCATCCCGTGGCGATATATTTATACAGTACCCAGTTGTTAATGGACCTGTCACAAAGGTGTAGGGCAGGTTTAGCACAATAGGTGTCCTCACCAGCGATAACCGAGCGACAAACTACGCTAAGCACATCGCTTTAGCGGGGGAAAACATGCTAACCACTAAATACCATATGTTTGCACGGCTTCCTGCACGTAAATGTTTCGGCTTCCATTGCCCATGATTTGTTGTGGCTTGCTCAAGCTGGGTCCCTTTGCATAGCCAGCTATGGCAGCAGATGTTTGGTTTTACGATCGAGGGTTGCGCGTTCTTGGAACAGATATCGAAACCATTCATGTCATGGTGTATCGTAGTACGCATCGTATTAAGGACGGTGTACGAGCAAGCTTCCATTTCTGCCGGCAAGCCCGCTAACTTAGCTGGCCCCAGGCACTGTCTCTGTGAGTGATCGATGTCGACCGGTTCCATCGAAGCCTGGCGCCGTCATTGGCTCATCAATATTTTCCATGTATTTTCCGTGTCTGCATGTGCGGTATGCACTACATCTAGGTAACGAATGCACAACTGACGACGATTGCTCCGACGCTGGTACTTGCTGCAAGACCGACGGTCAATGCTCAGGTGAGCCCATCGCATGACACACTTCGAGCCGCGTTAGCGAGGTAGCGGGATAAGTTTATCCTTGTCGTAAACGCTTTCGCATGCGTGGTGTTGACAGCCATCGTCAGCAGTCGGCTATTGTATGGCACGTGCGATCGTCTTGCAAATTATGACATAAGGGTAGTCGCTAAGAACAGCTTCTTCGCGACGCTGACGGTCGTATCCAGCCAAGAAGCACACATCAAGCAAAAATGTCTACGAACTCTTGTACCAGCTGAAGGACTGCGTTGTACATGCACAATTTTCACCTGCGCTTTGTACTAAAGACTGAGAAACATTTCCCATTGTCGCCTTTCGTGGCGCTAAGCTGACCACGGTGTTGGATGGTTGTTTGGATCACCACTGAAAGCATGTGCGGTCTGCTGATACCAGACTGCTCGTCGTGGTTGTACGTGGGCTTCTGCATTTATTTCCGTGTCGTGTCTGTCCTCGCCCCGTAACCACCCCCCTGCTATTAATCACAGAGGGGTTGAAACAATCTGCGACTGGAGGCACTACTGTGGACGACGCATGTGAATGCACGAGCGAAACGTTGCTTGATGCCACGACATGCGGTGAGTCACGGCCGCCGTGAACGCGAGGTGAACACGATCGTCCCTGGTATAGGAAGTACATAGGGCCAATATCAGTTGGGGTGTATGCTTAGCGACTTGGAGCCCGCACTACTATCCTTGCCACAAAAGCCGACCCTTCGGGAACTCTCGAAAGCCACCCTTGGTAGGACTGATACCATGCAGGTACACTGTTTTTAGGTAAAAAGCCACACCATTACACACCGCCAACTCGTCGACGACGGGATGGTCCCTGAGCGAGAACGTGTGACACGGTTACCCTCGGAAGGGCTCGAAATAGAGTTCCGCCCCTCCACCTTCACACCATTACAACGGGTTTGTGTACTGTCTACGGTAAAATCATGAGACTGCTGCTGTGACAATATTTAAATTGGACTTGATGCGCCTAGAACAATGAAATGGCGCTGATTCTGACCAACCCGAGCGGATGGTTCGTAGGCGATAGCGGACTAGATCGGAATGCACTTCATGTAGTAAATGTTGAACGTTACGACAACCTCAATGGGCTATAGTGTGTATAAAGTATCGTCAACGCTTGTAAAACTCCTGACGAGTTTTTATACTGGTATGTATTGCAAATGCCCGTAGTTGCACTTGATTGACTAAGCTTGTGCCTATACATGCTTCGTTTGCCCCGACCTGTTCGGCAGCATGCTCGGACCCAGGCCACTGCCCACCTGGGGGGGGGTGCAACCTGGACACGTCTACCTGCTTGACAGGTATGTACATGTGTTTGGTGTATTCAGCATGTTCGTCCATTGGACGCTTGGCCGATTCGGTAACACCAGCGGCGACTAATCACCATACATCACCTGCATTTTCATATGCTGATCACGTGGTCAGCGCCCTTCACATCTACGCTCCAAACGGCCGCCACACAATATGTCACCACGGAGGTCGAGGTGGTCGTCTCTTGCGACACCTTCACCTGCCTGCAGTTGCCCATGTCATGGGTATTCACCGATATATCACCGATGCTCACTGTGTAATGCGTCACAATATCTTGTCTCCGACGTGCTTGAGGATGGTGAGTCGGTTTTCTTTTTGTCCCCGGGGTATTCATAAAGCGCTTTTACAGCAGCAGTGACAGTGACGTCGGTGTTGCCTTTGAAATCAGCATCACACAGCACCATAAAGCACGCACATTCTACCCGACCTAGTTTGAAATATCTGCCCATCACATCCTACCTCGTCGCCCTGTCGCTGGTCCCGGACCCGTCCACAGCTACCACAAGCAGCTCGTAAGTCTCTGCGGCCGATCTGAGAGGTAGCCTTTCGACGAGAAGTTTCCACAAAACATAAACAAACTATCGTAAAGATGCAATGCCTTTGTACAGCCATGTGAAACATCCCTCGAGACACCACAGCGACAGAGGAACCCCCCCAGCATGAATACCTCACTGTCGCGGACCAAGGCAGCCGTCCGCATTGCTTTTCTTCCTCCGTCTGAGGCTACTTGAAGCTGTTGCCGCAGCACTGTCGCCGTTCTCCTCCGAGCGTTCGTAACGTTTTGCTGACCAAACGTGACGATATATTGTTTCTGCGAGTATGGTTATGCCGTTCTGACTATTAATAGTGTAGCCTGGTATGAAACAAGAGGTGCTGAAGAGAGATGCAAATCATGTTAGTTAGTTACTGCAGTGGACGGTACAAACCGCACATCACATACGGTAGTACAGAGAGCCAACCCACACCTTCTCTTCTCCTTCCCCTCTCGAGCATTCGCCGAATATCAACACGTATTACAAGCTGTGTGGGGCGGATGACGCGTGTTGTTGATCTGCCGGGCACGGACAACATCATCTGTACGCTGACGACACCTGCTACTGCATGCAGAGCCTATACCTCTATAGTACGTACAACTATAGCAACATTACATGTACGCAACAAGCGGTATTTCCGTATTACGTATAATATCTACAGTACGTATTAACTGCTTTCTTCAGACGGGTGATTGAAAATGCCGCCTCTTTCGGCGTGTTTGAGTAGCCGTTGTTTTGTGAAGCCCTTCAAAGCAATCGAGTAATCCAACATCTATATTTCTTCGAGGGGGGAAATACGTGTGTCTGCATTGTGAACCAGGCGGTCTTCGACACCGAGAGGCACGCCGGTACTGGTTCCCTTGTTTCCTGTGCGGGAAGAGCAAACGCAAGTGTCAGTTATATTGACCTACTCCCTGAACTGATCGAACACGTGAAAATTTGAGTTTGTGGGTAGTGCGATACAACACGTCCGTCGAATCTCGAACACTCTTCGGACATCTTAGGCGAACGCTGATGCCAAATATGGACGAGTTCAGCGACGGCATCTGCTTAGTTGGGGTGTGTGATGCAACCTTGGTGTCCCAGATATAATGCAAGGACTCGTACGGGGCGGCCGCAGCATGATCCTACTCTGGCATGTTGGCGCTGACGCTGCTCGTAGACGTTGATAACCCCAAAGCTGCCCATAGTTAAGTCGCTCTATTCGAGCCACAGCACTTCACTCGCCTTTCTACGGACCGACCAAAGAGTCTCGAAGGTTCTTCGTTTCCGAGTAGAGTCCGTGGCGAGGCAAGTGACCCGAGGTCGCTCCTAAGAAGTCTGGGAGACGATAAGCTCGCAAACATATAATATGTGGTCCCAGTAGTTGTACGTATACTGTGGCGATACCCACTGATGTAGTCAGTCACGTGACTATGCAGGGTAGTCGGGTCCTGCTATCTGCCAGTAAACCAACAGCAGGCCACATTTGTACGGCAGCTCATCCAGTCTGCTCCTGCTCTTGTCCCCTCAGGCTTGCCGAGCATCAGCACATACATGTGAAACGTCCGGGGCCATTTCCCCCGGAACACTGACCTCACTTACTACGCATACTGGTTCTGTGCCCTGTATCCGATCTGTACTCCGGTGCTATAGAACTACACTACGAGCGAAAATGGTACTACAGTACACCACATAACCTACGGCCCATTTCGTTTGAGCTTGTATTTGCTATGTTTCGTCACGGCGGTGTCTGAGAGAGACAGGCGGTTTTGTTTCCGATGGTTGGTGTGGAGGTAAAACACAGTCATATTCAGGAGCAGGTCGCCTTGGTCAGGCACTCCACCTACTCGTTAGCGTAACCCCGTTAGTACCCCGTACTCTCCTCGAGCTCACAAACCCCCAGAATGTATGTGGTGTGGGCAGCGGGCGCCATCTGTTTGGCGGTCCGCAGTCCGCAGTCCACACTAAAAATAGTGACTGGCACTGCGCTGTGCGTGTGTCTGATGTAGAACCTGCCACTACCGACATACACTGCACGTCAGTAGTAAATACGATAAAAACGAACTCTCTATGATGGATGCATCTTTGCAATATTCATTGGCGGGTTCTACCGTGAACTGTTGCGGCTGTGTGCTGTGAAATGTTGCCTGATCCCACCTGCTGTGCGGTGGAGTCGGGGTGCCCCAACATGCATGGGAAGGGCCGGGAGCGACAGCGGGCAGTTTAGCCAGATGCCAGCTTGGAACAATACTACTATGACGACGACACACGAGTACAACATGCAATCATCACCTCCACACCGCTTGATATTAAGGGAATTTAACGGTCTCTCTTCATATTTTGCCACACACAAATAGGCCACGAAAAGCGGAGTAAGATAAAAAGACGCTCTGTGGGTTGGCTTACTTGTCTGTTTCCACACCGGCCATCTGTTGCTCTTTCTCTGTCCGTCTGCCGAGGTATATAAAAATGCGTATCAATTGGTGAGAGAACCGTTGTCAGAACCTTTGAAGTAGATTTTGTATAGACGACTGTAGATTTGGAGCCGAACCCGATCTACAGTAAGTTGAGAAAAGGCCCACCTCTCGGTGCGCTGTTTGCTGGACGTGCGTCACCTTGGTCGTCCCCGCCGACCCTCCCGACCGTACCCGGGTCAGCCTCGGCCGGCCCACCTCGCGTATCAGGGGCGAGTTCTAGTTTCGTGTTTGAACTAAACACAAAACTGTTCCCATGACACGTGTCTACCCGTGCGTATATAATGACATCATTAGGTATACCAAATGCCACGTCGCTCAACGCACGGCCTGTCCACTTTCAAACACGCATGCACGGATGCGAATCCAGCAGAGCTCTTTACTTCTACTTTGTCGGGTGCTGCTTTTTTGTATTGGCACCAAATGTTTGCGATGCGGCGGTGTTTGTCGTAAACAACCCCATTGTTACATTACATTGTATTATACCAATTATTTTACCAGCAGGTAGGTAGACGAATGAAAACACGATTCTATGAATTGCGGTGCTGATACTTCTGTTGTACAAACAAATGCCAGTGGGTGACTGGGCAGCTTGAAGTAGGACAAGGAGGGGAGACGGGAGAATTGCCAGATTCGAGCGATACTTGATGGTATTATTAGAAACGTTTGGGTTGGCGTTTCGCGTACATCGTGGCCAACTGTAATGTTAGTCCAATGGGTATGGTTACAAAATATGGATTTTCAAAAATGCCACGTTGAAGGCCAATATCTCGTTTGGAAGTCGAAACTAAAGGCGCACACCTCAGGGAGAGCCCACTCTTCTTCCGAGGAGTACCTAGAACATGTTACAGTTCGTTACGCGCCTATGTTTGAATCGTTTACAAAATGAGCAATCTGTCGAATGCGGGCTGGCATTTTGAGAAAGCGAGCCAAAACGCCCCAAAAGAGGAATGCATTCGAATAAAAGACCCTTTTCGTCGATTTCAAATGCAAATACCAAATGCCCCTGCTGTTTCGTTTTTTTTTAAATTGAATATCGAGAGCCCTCTACCAACCATAACATGTTCTGGATACCTCTAGGAAGAAGAGTTGGCTCTTCCTTAGGTCTGTACGTTCAGTTCTCAGTTTTGGGCGAGGTATGGGCCTGTGTAGGTGACATTTGTTGGATGAGATCCGATTTTCGCATTTTGACCATACCCATCGGTCTTATACTTTGTACCAGGCGATAAAGAGCAATCCCACGGTAGGGGTACCACTTTTAGGCTCAATATTTTCCTGACCGGTTGTGCTTCTTACGTGAATAACCACCGGATACTATTATTATTTTGGTGGTATATGTGTTTTCGGACTACCGCATTGGAAGGTTTGGTCGGATTGCGCGAACGAATGTTTCCGAAGTCATGTTTCGGGTGCGATATTGAGCTCCTCATGTGAGGAACTCAGAAAATTCTGCTGCGCCCCTACCGTGGGATGACTCTAAAGCCTGCGCTGGGTGGCTCCTTTTATTTATGCGTTGCTGCATCTGTTTGAGACCAATTCCGGTGTTTTTTTGTTTCATCAGTTATACGGTACACGTAAATATTTCCACATACCCCATGGTAGCACTGTCGCATTAACGGTTTAAATCTGCCTACATCCTCGGTCAATACGGGCATGCGCGGTGCTGTAGTTGTTGCTATTTCTTCCCAGTGATTCCTTTCCCTTCACTCAAACGCGATTCATTATTTATTGTAGCCTTGTCGGTACTGTCGCATGTACGGCCTCGTTGTGCCCACACAATAGGTTATTTCGTGCATGCGCGGAGCCACGGCGGGGTGTCATCGATGGCGAACACCCTCTTGAAAAACAACATACCATTGGACACCGATTGGGATGCACCTGCTGTTTTGATCACGACGATCGCGTCGTCAGAGTAACAAACAACATGAGTAGCGTTGGCTCTGGTCGGTTTCAGCTCAAGCTGTCGAGAGTTTTCCGAGCCCTATTATGAACATCATGTTCGACGTTCTCCCCAAGAGGTACCTTCATTGTTAAAATCAATGGCAATGACTTTAGCGCTAGATTTGGGTGTCCTCAAGGTCATGCTTGCTACCTCCTTCGCTGCTGTTGAACGCTTTGTCATAGGAACGTGAATCTTAATCAATCAGTGGAAAGGATCATAGAACGTACAGACCGGTTTGTTGTGCTGCAATGTATACCGTTGGTTTTTTCCACAACTATGTCGTTGTCAGAGCCTTATAAATCATTCCTCACTCGATGCCATGTCTGGTTTCGCTGCCTGTGTTTTTGTGTGGCCAATGTAGTCTGCTCCGCCGACGACGATTGCGCCGCCGATGGTACTTGCTGCACAGCTGCCGGGGTATGCTCAGGTGAGTCCGTCGCAAGCCCACGCAACTGAAGCTGCGTTGGAGAGGGGGAATGTGTAGTATCCGACTAGACGCAAACGCTGTCTAATACGCGCTGTTCACACATTGAAAGCCCGTACGTTCGGTGCCATCTCCGGCCACCGATTGAGCAGCCTCACTCTCTGGTACTACCCGCACGATTGACTTGGCACACCCACCATACAGCCAGTCGAACATGGTTTTAGCTGGAATATGAGGCAGGCGCTCAGCGACTATTGTTCACTACGTTTGCTATTGACCTTTGCCATCGGCACCAGCCACCAATACGCTCATACGAACTCGAACCGAACTCTATCTGGCACTGGGTTCGAATCTAAGTTTGTACACGGAACGTCTACGAAGGCTCGGGATAAGTTTGAGATCTTCCCCGATCACAGCACAGAACTATGGAAAGGCAAGGGCGTGGGGTCAAACACGCACCTATTTAGAACGAGTATTGGGGGGGTCTTCGAATTGCAAAGGTACCACCCTGTCTTCTCCGCCCACCGGCCTGGTTGTAGTCGCTGTTCATGAGTTAGTGTCGGCATTCCGTTCGGTAACAGTTCTGCCCCCACCCCTTGGCCATCCCCAACATCAATGACAGACGGGTTGGCACAGTCTGCCACCGGAGGAACGACCGTCGGCGACGCATGTGAATGCTCAAGCTTAACGTTGCTTGATGCCACGACATGCGGTGAGTCACGGAGGCAGTGACTGTGGGGTGTACGTGGTAGTCCCTGGGATAATAAGTGCAAACGGGCTCCTTACGTGTGCGTTGGCCTCCAGTAGGTTAAACGCGATGTTAACTGCATAAACAAGAAGCGGGTTGAGCAATCCCACGGTAGGGGTACTACTTATAGGCTCGATATTTTCTGGCCGGTTGTGCTTCTCACGTGAGTAACCACCCGATACTATTGTTATTTTACTGGTGAATTTGTTTTTGGTCTACCGCATTGGAAGGTTTGGTCGGATTGCACGAAGGAATGTTTCCGAAGTCATGTTTGGGGTGAGATATTGAGCTCCTCATGTGAGGAGCCCAGAAAATTCTGCTGCGCCCCTACCGTGGGATGACTCGGTTCTGACCCGGAAGGCAAACAAAATCTACAACCGGGATGGAGGTATATATATATATATCCGTACACACGTACATACGTATAGCATCTATCGATCTCCCCGCCTATCGACGACTTCAGCTTATGCTGTTGACGACTTTCCCTTTGCCAATGGAGACGTGTTCTCAGCCAGTTAAAGCCCACCACCCTTAGTCTGCCACTGAATCCCATCACCAGTATACCCTCTAAGTTCACTATCGGTGGCGTAGAGATACTTCTGATGCACCGACAAATTTTCATACATGTGTAGACGTGGAATGTGGCTGTAAAAATGCATTTTCGTACACACGGCGAGTTCATCGACGGCTGGCTGTGCCTACAGTGAGGAACAATAGCGTGTTACTCCTCTGAAGGGCTTAGTCGATGTCGCATTGCGGCCACATAGTTTGTGGATGTTCCAACCAGGCGACTGCTGCTGCTGCTGACACCAACGCCTTGAAATGGTTGTCATGAGAGAACATTCGAATGACGCTGCTTCTAACACGATTCATCACTTCGCTGACGAAAGGTGTGATGGCCGACTCGTCCAAGGCACGAGGAGTTTCGTAACCGTTGAGCATCGATGCAACGATCTCAGCCTTAACATACGATCGGTATAACCGTTCGAACGCCTGCAGCACTGTTGTACCTACGCACCTGCATCTGTGGGGAACATGTCCGGGATTGATGTCGAATGGACTATCCTAACGCCCGTACATGTTTCGTTCCCCCGACGTTTTTGACAGCATGCTTGAGCGACCTCCACTGCCCGCCCTCCGAGACATGCGACGCAGCCCCCGGCTCGGCTACTTGCTTGACCGGTGCGTGTGCTTGAAGGAATGGTAACGAGGCGGTTGAGTCCAATATCATTGTTTACTTCAGTAGACCCTTGCCCCAACCGGTGCAGCCCGTGGCGAAATTAGTAGGTTTGACTGAACCTGTCAAAAAGGTGTAGGGCAGTTTTAGCGCAGGAGGTGTCCTCACCAGCGGTAATCGAGCGACAAACTACGCTAAGCACACCGCTTGAGACATGCTAACTACTAAACGCCATATGTTTGCACGGCCTACTGCCCGCAGATGTTTTGGCTTCCATTGCGCATGCTTTGTTGTGGGTTGCTCAAGCTGGGTCCCTTCACATGGCCAGCTATCGCAGCAGGATGTTTGGTTTCACGATCGAGGGTTGCGCGTTCTTGGAACATATATCGAAACATTTCATGCCATTGTGTATCGTACTACGCATCGTATTGAGGACGGTGCACGAGCAAGTTCCCATTTCTTGCGGCAAGCCCGGTAAATTAGTTGGTCCCAGGCATTGTCTCTGTGAGTGATCGATGTCGACCGGTTCCATCGAAGCATGGTGCCGTCAATCGCTCATCGATATTTTCCATGTGTTGCTGCGTCTACATGTGCGGCATACACTACATCTAGGTAACGAATGCACAACTGACGACGATTGCTCCGACGCTGGTACTTGCTGCAGGGCCGACGGTCAATGCTCAGGTGAGCCCATCGCATGCCCACGCACTCCTGGCTGCGCTAACGAGGGAGCGGGGGAAATGTATCCTCGTCGTGAACGTTCTCGCATGCGTGCTGTCGACGGCCATCGTCTGCAGTTACCTATTGCATGGCACGTGCGATCGCCTTGCAAATGATAAAATAAGGGTAGCCGCTAAGAACGGTTTCTTCGCAAAGCTGACGGTCGTAACTAGCCGAGAAACACACATGAAGCAAAATTGTCTTCAAATCATTTTGCTCTGTGCAGAACTACGTTGAATGTACACGTTTTGCACCTGCACCTTTCACAAACGGCTGCGAAACGTGTTTGATTGTCGCCTTTCGTGGCGATATACTGACCGCGGTGTCAGATGGTTATTGGAATACGCACCGTGGCGACCTGCAGCTTGCTAATACCAGATTTAGCTTTGTCGTTGTACGTGGCCATCGACATTTATTTCCGGTTCGTGTCTGTCCTCGCCCCGTAACCACCCCCCTGCCATTAATCACAGAGGGGTTGAAACAATCTGCGACCGGAGGCACTATTGTCGACGACGCATGTGAATGCACGAGTGAAACGTTGCTTGATGCCACGACATGCGGTAAGTGACGGCAGTGGTGGACGCGAGGTGTACACGTGCGTCCCTGGAAAAAGACGTACATAAGCCCATTTCCCGTTGAGGCGTATGCTCATCGACTTGGACGTCACACTCCTATGCTTGCTCCGGAAGCCGCCCTTTCGTGAACTCTCGGAAGCCACTCTTGGTTGAACTGAGACCATTATATTGTTGAAAAGCCACTCTTGCATACACCGCAACGTCGCCGACGTCGGAACGTACCCTGAGCCGAGAATTTGTGACACAGCTACCCTCGGAAGGGTTTAGAGTAGCATTCCGTGCCTTCGAACCAAGATACGGTAACCATGCGACTGCTGTTGCGACAGTGATCGCAGTGAACGGCATGCGTCGAGACAATTGAAATGGCGCTGATTTTGACCGGCCCGAGGGGCTGGTTAATGGGCGATGGCAGGCTTGATCGAACTCCACGTTATTTAGTAAATGTTGAACGTTAACACAACATTAATGGGCTATTGGATGATGGGGATATTGTATTGGCAACGCTTACATCACTGCTGACGAGTCTGCATACCGGTATGTACATCACGTCCCTGTAATCATCACTTGATGGACTAAGCTTCCGCCTGTACATGCTATGATTACTCGATTTGTCTGGCAGCATGCTCAGACCCGACCCACTGCCCACCTGGGGAGGGGTGCAACATGGACACGTCTACCTGCGCAACAGGTGCGTGCGCTCGGTGCATTCAGTATGTTTGGCCATGGGACGCTAGCCCGACCGGCAGTTAGTTGGCGACTGGTTACCAACGACCGTACGTTTCCCGCAGTTCCATGGTGTTACCCATAACATCGGTGTAGAGTCTGGACATGCAAGGGTTGTGTCCTTTACTGGCTGTGGCTGAACGAAGAACAACCTTGGGTACACAAGCGGCGGGCTTCAAGCAGATGGCCTGATACGCCTTACATCCGGCACGCCCATGTTGATGCGTCGCGTTCCGGCAATGCATACAACTAGATGTACAGGCACGGCTCTACCCGTGGCACTAGCCTTGAGTTGCCGATAAACTGTACTGTTGCTTCGGCTCGGTACGTGCGTACAGACGATACTAATGTACGTACGTATCTAGTGCATCTATTGCTGCGTTTTTTGCTGCACGTATGTACATACCAAACATGAGGCAATATATACCTGCTGTTCGCCGTTTCGGTTTGGTGAATACAACGCTTTTAACAGTTGTTGCATCCGAACATTTGAGAGACAGAGTTTATTCACTGGCACGCAAGTGTTGACAGGTTGATGCACGCGCACCCTTGGAAGTTATTTAGACGAAAGCAGCCACCTTATCTGAACATTGGCTGTGTCGGGAGCAATACAAAGCGCCCGGGTATATCCAGCTCGATCGCTACCTGGCATGTTATGGGTTAGAAGGGCCCATGTACGCCTACTCGTGGCATAGGTGCCGTTGCAAAGTGAACACGATAAGTAAATACTTGAAACGGTTACGTATTTGTACTGAAGTGTTTGTTGCGGTCCTGAAAGCTATATCGGTCCATATCCTCTCCGTCCCACGACCATTCTAACAGCATGCACAGGCGACGACGAATGCAGTGTGGGCGAAGTATGCTGCTCAGAGACCGGTACATGTGTTGCGTCTGGCAGCACGGGTGCTTGTGGTGAGAATATATCTACGGTAGTGGGGTCACTTTTACTTCCTTGTTTTGTCAGGGGTTTAGCGCCGCTCGGCCGCGTGACGACCCTGTTCAGAGGTATACACCGCCATAGGGGTGTTTTTTCTCCGTGCCAACAAACACGTTTGGGTGCAAAATGTGAGTGTCGTGCCGAGCGCCCCGCCTGAACAGAGTAAACGCGGCAGTGACAACGAGGGTGTGTAGCCCCTCTACCGTAGAATCAGATGGATCAGCAACGTTCCACGTCCCTTCTCTGCCTCAGGCGGTCTCGGGAACAGCGGTGCATGACAATATAATCGCGTAACCCACCGGTCACAACCTCATCGTTGCAGACCCAGTCCTTTGCTGGTAGAACCTATAATGATGATAATATGTATATTTTGGGGGGGGATATGGCAATTTCGTATGTAGCCCGGCCTCCTAACACCCTCTAGGGTGTCGTTATGAGTTTCGCAAAACCGTCCGGCTCCGCACCCGATACGTCTCCCGCATACAGGTGATCCGCACATGACGGGCTTCCTCGGCCAGACGTTTGACTTCACGGGCGAGGACAACGGGTGGTTCGCCCTTATCTCGGACCTGCCGGCGATGCACCTCAACATGCGCGTCACGGCTCCCGTTCCCTCCCTGCCGGAAATCACGTATATCACCGGGCTTTCTCTCTTGGCCACCGATGCCGACGGAATCAGCCACAGTGTCATCATCTCGGTTAAAGAGCCGCACAGTCTGGAAAGTGCCTGCCCTACGGATGTGGCTCCCTGTCTGGCGGACGGCGCACTGAACGTGGTTATTGACGGCGAACAAACCCTTGTGTCGCCAGGAACGATCGCCGTAGCCCCCGATGTTTACGTCTCTGCGGTGAACATCCCCGGGGAGTGCAGATCCTTTGGGTTCGAGAAGTACTGGGAGCGCAAGAAGCTTGAGTCCGCGCAGGCACACCGCAAGCTCGTTGAAACCATGGACATAGGAGAATGGATCCTCGGCGACCCTACCGCGACCAACATAGAGGAGTGCGCCGAATACGTCGCTCGCGCCATGACGAACCGTGGCGGCCTGTTCAACCACCAGTCAGAGCATGCCTCTTTCCAGATCATCACTCCGGCGGCGACCATTCGCCTGAGCCACGGCAGGCTGCACCAAGTCGCCATGCGGGACCCTACTGACCAGTTTGACCTTCCAGACCACCTGACGTGGCAAATGAATCTGGCCATTGACCGCTTCGAAATCAGCCACTACTCCCAGGGGGTGCTTGGCGAGACCTTCGTCCCGACGCGTGATGACGACGGTAACATGATTATGCACGGCATAGCATCCATCCGCGGGACCGAGGATGATTGTGAGTTGGCGCATCAAGTATTAAACCCAAACGTCAAAGGTCGCGTGCAATACGTGTATAGCACGAGAAAAGCGACGATAGCCCTATGTTATGCCCCGACATGCTTTGCTTTAGCATTCCTCATTATACCCGGCCGAGACCGCTGATACAATCAGCTACGATAGTGTCGTATTCCAGCCGAGAACATGCCTGTAAAAAACATATATTTCGAGCAGATAGGAGTTAAACTCTGTCAGTTTAATGCTATTAACATATTCCTATCCATTGCCTAGATTGTAAACCCAAGGTGCCAGGGTCGATATACAGCAGTAGGACACTACGTTCATTTGGGGTGAGAATAGACAAACATGGCGAACTTGTGAGCATTGGTGACGGCACTCTAAGAGTATACTGTATTGGGTTAGTGCGAACCACGGGAAACATGGCTGGTTGAAAGCTGGATACGCTACAGATTGTTTTCTGGGTAAACGCATCTCATCAACTGAATCCAGAAAGTCAAGCACCAAAACCACGTTATCTAAGGCAACAATTATAGAAATTACGGCCGGCCCCTCCACCCCAATGGCGAATAGATACGGATTTGGAACTAACAAAACGATTCGTGCGGTATACGTAGGTGTCTGATAGTTGTATCGTGTAACGTAATAGTCCCGGGAGTCAAAAATGAAATATGAAAGGGAATTACCATATGAGGGATGTGGGCCGCCGAAGCACGCACACTATGGGCCCGTCAGTATGGGGGGTCTGCTGGGAGAAAGGCCCGAACCCATGTCGCGACATATAAACAAGTGGTGCAGCTGTTGCCGCTGCGGGCGACTTCGTATTCGAAGTTTCCAAAAACAATGAGCCTGGCGTTCTTCTTGGCACTTTCCCCTTTCGTGGTTCTGTAGAGTAGTACAGCAGTACAGTAGCCGTCCGCAAGAAAGCCCCTAACGACGATTGAAGGCTAGTGTTTGGTCGTTGTGGATGGCTTCACCGAACGAGATGAAGATCGCGAATACATACATTACCACATATAACAACCAAACCCCTTGCAGCCGGAGGTCGGAGAAGTCAGAATCACACCAATGCAGCTGGTCGGAGTGTTGCCGAATACGCCTGTAGCCGTATCAGCAATGCAATTTTAAGGGAGACGTAAGTTTAACGAATTATAAGGTGGGCAAACGATATATACAGGCACTATAGTTTGAACAAAGGACGCTTGTTCTGTTAAATGTTTAACCCGCGCGAGTAACGAGGCTTAACGGACGAAGTAAGTCGACAGACTCATAGATATGTAGATGCGTTATTGGTCAAATTATATGGTATTGATAGAACGATTTACGTAGTCAATAAGTGATGTGATAGTAAGGATATCAAGTTCGTATACTCGTCACTCTCTGAGTACCCAGTGATACTAACGAATCTTCTGCAAGCGGGCGGGTAGAGATACCGCCGGTTACTTTTCGCAGCCAAACCATTGCGTAGCGACTGTTTATGTAAGGAGCGTCCCTGCTAACTACTCTATCTACGTCACTGTTCAACGAGGGAATTACTCGCCTATGAATAGTTTGCTTGTGTACTTTCGTCGTAGTCCCAGTAGAAACTGACAAGCATATCCTAAACGTATGTCTTCGAGTCCATTATACTTACCCCTCCACCGACTGTCTGCCTTTCCTTCCTCGGCTTCTCTCGACGTATCGCGATTCAAAGACGCTGTAGGGGGCCCCTTCGGCGTGGCTTTTGCCCAGGGTGCTTAACCTTCCAAAAGCGGAAACAATTTTGTCCGAGTGACGAGATGCAACGTGCTTGAACTGGAAGGTTCGCACGTTATGGTTCAGGCAACACAGTGGCTAAATCTTACGGTGATTAAATCTCCAACATGCTGGTGCTAACGAGCTCAATGCCCGTTTTCTACATTCGAGGCCGGTAAGCAGCTCAAGCACTACGCGTTGATGGGTGGGTGCCAAAGGGCATGCCGCCGACCCCGGGACGGGAGATTGTTTGTGTTTTAGTCATTATTATGGGGACATGATCATCCCTGATATTGCTGTAGGACTTCAGTAGGATAGCAGGGGTTGTACCTCTTCGATAGCATTCCTTCGGGGGCTATTTGAAGGAAACGAGTGGACGGTTTGAATATGGAGTCAGTGCTCGGCGCACATTATCTTATCTAACGTTCACGCTTTCTGTTTCATGTTTTATATATCGTAGAGAGAGCCAACAGCGATCGCCCTGTATCAAGCTTGGTATGCCCTATGAAGCCTGTCACGCGGGGGAGGGGTTGTCAAAGGCAGTGCAGGGGCGACGGTGCGAACATGTAGCTATTGGTTTGACTTTGCGGCGTCAACGGCTAATCAGAGGCCAGTCATTGGGCGATTAAGTGTGAACCTCCACGTGTAGCTGGAAGCGGGAGAATAGGTAGACGAAGGATATAACCGATACAGATACACAATTGTATGCTTGAACAGTCGTGAATACTGCTGCGTTTTCAGGCACAGTAGCAGCGGAGGTCGATCTGGATTATACTTTCCATGCAATAGTTTAGCATGGTTCTGCAACCTATCAGTATGAATGGCCAGACGTCACAAACCATAGTAATGTAATCCTTAAAGCGCTAGAGGCCGGTGTCATGCACGGGGTTTTGACGTACTACTTAGTATAACAAGGGTTGCCCTGCGCTTGTTCAGGAAAGTGTCGCCATTGTGTAGCCACGTCGTGGCCGGACGGAGGTTATTTACCATAAAGAGACCGCGGCACATCAGGAACGATGAGTAGAGTGAACAATGCTTTTCAACTCGGTATATTTGATTCGACTGTCACAAATAACAGGCAGTCACAGTAACATATTATATAGTTTCTACATTGTTTACATTAATGTGCCAAGCTTCTGGTAGCATTTGAACCTTAAACGCCCACTGCAGCTGTTGGTAGGATTTCTGCAAATATCTGCGGCAGTATTACCCTCGTACGCGTGACATTCAGTAAGTACCGTACCTGACATTTGATCACTCGCTCTACGTCAAAACCAGGGCACGTATATTTTGGTATGAATTCATATTGCATGTTCGTTTGGATATCCGTGTTGAGCCGCCTTTCAAGAACAAATGCAAAACTGCATTCGTTATCAACCGTGTTACAGTCGCGTGTTTAGCCATCAGTGGAGTTGTATCGACGTAGCATTTTCGAGGACGGCAGAAACTGTAAGACTGATTGGTAGATGCCGGCGTCTGTCTGTGTTCGTTTGTACTTTTCGTGGTTGCCTTATATTCAACAAGCAGCCAGAAACTCAGTAGCGTTGACAACTCAACTAAGCGTATCTGAAATGCCTCGGAATTGTGTGTAGGGAATAGGGAAGCAATATTATGTCACAAGGCTGTGCCGAACCGTCAACATAACAAGTGCGAACCTGTAGTTGTTATCATCCGTCTACGGTAGCGTGCCTAGTCATCAGTGGAGTTCGGTCGACGTCACATACGTAAATCAAGCACGGTCGAACCTGTGAGACAGGTCGGTAGACGCTGGCAAATGTTTGTGTTCGTTTGTGCATTTCGTGATTGCCTGATATTCAACGGGCGGCGAAAAACTCAGTAGCGTTGACAACCTAGAGTAACTTAACTATCTAGAAAGTGTGTGTAGGGTTTCGGCGAACATAATTATATCGCAAGGTTGTCCCCATCCTTTTTGAGCAGCCGAGGAAGGGGTGCGCCCCCCTCGAGTTCACACTCCTCCGCCTCTTGTGTCCGTCAACCTCCCGTGTTATTTCGATCGCTTCGGCGAACTAAGCAACATTCTATATGTTATGTGTTTGTGTTGTCTTCACAAACCCGTTATTTCTACCCAACCACATCAGTACACCCAGTGTCTTTCCTGATTCCTAATCCTAAAGAGATACAAACTCTGTCGTCACAGACTGTGAAACAGAGAAAAACAAAAAAAAAAATACACGCAAATTAATGGGTAAGGCAAGTGAGGTGCTAACGTACCGGGTACGAGAACACAACGACACGAGCCGAACCGAAAGATAAGAACAAAAATACCAATAAATAAACGAATTATGAAACGAAACATAATACAAATGACACAGGGAAACACAAGCGCCCCTAGTTATGCATTACGTTATATTGAACAACACAAGTGTACTTTACGCATGTATGTACTTGGTGAAATATCTACGGTGTCGTCAAATGACAGCTTACGCCACTGGACCCCAAGCACAGCAATGATTAGCTACTACACTAGAGATAAATCAATTTCGCGCACGCGCGTTTCCTCTTGGTCAAAATTTCGGAACGAATTTTTATTGGTGGAAATCCTCCGTCGATGCCGCCAGGAAATGTCTTCCTCGCTACCTGGTAGATGTATTGAAGCGTATTTCTACGCAATTGTACCCTCTCGTGTCCAATTGCTTTCCAGTGTCCTTCTGGCGCTCTTGGTGGTCGAATATACTACAACTCTCACGTTGCTCGAGGATCAATAGTGGATATCGCGGCTTGATACCCAGCAAAGGTATCATCGGTTGCTGTCCATGCACAGCCTGTGTAACAGCGTGCGATATACCTAGACAGACAGTATCGGGTATGACGTAGCACATTAAAAGAACAATACTCCCTTCCCCTCCGCGGCATGCATTCCCCGCTGGATTAGTATTGCCTCCCACCACAAGAGACAAGACTCAGCGCTCTCCACGTTAATTCGAATCCATGTCGGGGTATGGGTCCAAGATGGCTCCACGGAAAAGAGCGAATAACCAATGGTAAAACGGGGAAACGTGAAAACCGTTGGTTTGGCTGCACATATGCGCTCAAGAGTAGGGCGAATCTGCTGGTTCTTCAGGTCTATAGACACACGTTAACCACACATTTAGATAAATTCTTCAAGCACAGGACGCGAACATCAGGCTGTTCCTGTTCCATCGTGATCACAAGCCCACAACACTCACAATATCTAAAATGCCAGCCACAGCACCAACGGTGACTCTAGCAGCATAGACGGGGTCTTGACTTCGTCTTCCTCTCGAATGTCTACCCGACGGCCGCCTCCAATGATACAAACCTTTCGTCTGGTCAACATAAGTCAAGGACAGGCTGTGGTACATAGTTCCCGTTATCGATTGCCGCTCGTGAAAACCGATATGTGGGGATCACCTGACCATCTCCGACTTCTGATAGACAAACGACGTAGCTTGTATCGAGCTCGTGCATTGACACTACCTGGGTCGTCGTGGTGAACAGGTGCTGGCGTTGGTGACTTTGCTGCTCTCTCCTCCCCCAGCTGACAAAGCTCCATCTCACAGATGGTTGGATTAAAGATATGGCTCAGATGTGTCATGTGCTCGCTCCACTTAATTCGCGGGCAAGAAGTACCCTCTTCACGTAATTCGGTATTAAGCCGGTATTCCACGTAATGAGGCCTTTTATTTTCATGAAGGCGCTTTCATTCCTCGTCGCTCTTGAACTGGGTTTCCCCTTAGCGACTTCAATATTACGTCATTGCTAGGTGCACGATCGTAACTTCCCCCTAGCTGAGTGGCCAGGACGGGACATTCACACAACACTCCCGATGGTGCACTATACCAGAAGACGATATTTCGGCAACTATCTTCCAACCTACGGTACATTGCTTCTCAACGTTCAAGGGTCGGCTGGCCCCTCTGCTTGATATTGCGCATCTTCTTTACACCCTTCCTCCTCTTTCTCCTCCACCTCGTTATCCGCTTCATCGTCGTACTACAGTAGTTATCGTCCGTCTTTATCTCGTCCTCCTCCGCTCATCGTGCTACGTTCGCCCCCCAGACTTGAACTGTTCTTCCTGTTCTCCTGTCGTCCTCCCTCCCGCGTCAGTGGAACCTAACGGCGTGATGTATGGTCGTTCGGGTGGAATAATCCTCGCTGCTGCCGCAGTAGCCCTCACCACCGGTGCCATGACGTGCGTGCTGTCGTAGTCGTTTTATATATGTCCCTGTGCCCCACCGCAAAGTACACGTCTCTTGATTGGAATTTGTCAAGAAATATTGATTTGTACAGGCGTTTTTGTTCGCCTGGCTCCTGAGGTCGCTGTGTACAATGTCTAGTAGGGTTCGATACGTGTACTCCCGGCCTGACGCACCGATTATCACCGTCTACCGTGTTGGGTGGTTGCAGTCGAGGGAAACGATGTTGCACTGGATGCAACGGTGAGGTCAACGCGGTGGCCCAAGTTTCGCACGATCGACCTTGCTCTCCTCGCCCTCTTCGGCTCGGTCGTCGTCCATGCTCGGCAAAGGCGCCTTCGGTGACGTTCCTCTTTTCCTTGACATGTGGTTGTTAAGAGTACCTTACCCTTCAGGCCCCAGCCCAGTCCCCAACCTCGGTGTTGTTTCTGGTGCTGCGGAGGTTGGTGTGCTTCTCCTGCACCCTCCCCTTCAGCCACTGAGCTTTCGACCTACTAAACGCCCCGCCTGGCCGCTGCCCCTCCTATTCTAGTAGCTCTTCCACATCCTACCCGCCATTGATGACCTCCGGGTGAGCCTCGAAAGCTAGTCATTTTCGGGGTATCAAGTAGATTTGGCTTCTATGCTGACGCATCTTCACCCAGTCGAGTCCGGGGTGTGACGGCGGTGACGTTTGCGCTGTTTGACCAGGTGTGCGGATCGACGTCTGTGCATCTCGCCCACGGTGCATCGACTATTTAGAACCTGCCACCCCACCCACTTCCTCCGTGACTCCAACGCTCTTCAGTTAGTCTGGGAACATTCGGCGGCACAAGCACACAGCGAGGGTTGCCTTGCTGTATGCGCTCGAGTAGGCGTCGTTGTTGAGCTTTCCACCAAACTCGACCCTGACGGCATCCTACTCGTCGCGCCGTCGGAGATTGCAGTCCGCTTTCAGTTTTCAATGGGGAGGTCTGTTCCCCGAAGGTTAGTGATGTCGCATCATAAGTAGGAGTTGTGTAGCGGACACTTTCTCGGCCACCTTGTCGCCCTTCCAGTGGACCGAACGCTCTTACTCCCCTCTACTGGTGTAGGAACTGCGGCTTCAGTCCTCGAGGGCTCGACCTAACCGCCTGCCTAGGCCCTCTTCCATACCCCGCCGCAATATGCAGGGCTGCCTTTCACGGCGTGTGCCCGGAGCCTTGCGTAGTCCGTTCCGTCGTTCACCTGTGGACTACAGTCGTAATGTTCTGCATGCGCCAGAGTCCTTTCGATGTACGCTCACTTGTGCACGTCGATCGTCATTGTCTCCGGTGTTGGGTATGGACGCCTGAATCGTCGTTTACAGGGTCGATGTCGCACCGGACGCGACAGTGAGTTAGGCGTTGGCAGCTAGTTCTGAAGCGAAGGCCCGTCGTTGTCCTCTATAGTATTCTAGGGCTTGTCGTCGTCCTTGACAAGAACGGAATGTCATCGACGCCGTGCTGTGCGAAAGCACGAAGCGCTCTTTACAGCCATCTAGTCGGCCCCGATGTTGTTATTGCCATGGGGCTTCATGGTAACTATTATCGACTATTTATCTCGCCTAGCGCCGTCGACGACCTGATTCCACAAACCCCGTCACCGCCCTACTCAGCTCGACGTTTCCCGCCCCGTATGCCCGCCGGCAAGCCTTTGAAGCCCGGCTCCCTAGGTTGACCGTATCGCCGTTTTCATTGCCGTTGGAGGCCTCAATGCACCCACCCTGAGTCTACCACCAAGGGTTTTTCCTGGCGATATAATAAACTGTGTGCGGACAGGGCTCCATCTATGTCTTCGTCGGGTGCCCACCTAGCTCGAACTGCCCCTATATGCTTCTTTCGGGCCTTGGACGCCCTCCCCGGTGAAGCCGTGGAAGCCATCGGTGGCGCTAGAACTCACCGAGTGCTTCCCCGCCACAATTGTTGACTGGCCGTCATCATCGAGGGCCGCATCTCGCCGTGATTGTGTCGTGACGATAGTTGATAATCTGCGTCGTCGCCGTCACGCGGCCAGGATATGTGGTCGTGTTGGAATTTCCGATCTCGCCACAGGTTCTTCATCCGTTCGGGGTGTTGCATGTTATGTGGGCGTTGTGTATGGAAGCTTGGTTGGCCATTTCGGGAGGCTCTCACTGTGTTGCACGCGCTTACGTACTGCTGCTGGAGTATGCTCCGTCGCTTCAGCCACCAACTGGACGTTGTCGTAGCATGTCTATGCCCTCTTCCATTCGGCGCCGCAATGTACTGTCTTCCCTACAGAGCATGCGCTCAGAGCATTGAGCTGTCCGTAGCGTTGTATATCTACGCCCTACGGCCGTTCAGCTCCAGGGTCTTGTGAATGTACGTCATGGCCAGCACGTCGATCGTCGCCATTTCGGTTGTTGGGTGTGGACGTCATATTTGCCGTTGATGGCGTCGATTTCGTATTGAACACGACGGGGAGTTCAAGTTGGCTGTCAATACCGAAGCTGACGCTCAGTTTTACCCTCCTCCCTGTCTTCGAGGTTGTTGGTATCGTCGCTTGTCCGGACACGTCGCCGGCGTCGTATTCCCCCTTTCTCGCTGTCCACTCCCCACCCTCGATGTTGTTGATAATGCTACAGGTCTCCATGGCGATCTTTGTCCTTGCTTCCTCGTCCTCCCCCCATAGTCGGCATCCGTTCCCCGCACGCCTTCCTGTCCTGTGCATCCCCACCCCTGTCCACCTCACCCTCGCTCTCGATGCCCTCCGGGCGAGCCTTAGTAGCAGTCCGTCCTCGGCAGGCCAAGTCATCCTATTCGTCGTCACTGTCGGAGTCCTCGGCCACTCAAGCTCGGGCTTTGGCGAGGATATGGTATGCACGGTATAGGCGCATGTGTGAACATCGGGCCCTGTACATATCCTTGCCTGGGAACCCAGCCTCCTCGAACCGCCCCTCCACCTCTGTCGCGCCAGTGTCGTAATTTGGCCGAGATCGTCGAAGACAATTGGCAACGGAAAGACTCGCCAAAGTACTCCTCGCGGAAGACGCTCACGCAGGCATCGCTGACAAGGTCGGTATCGAGCATGATCCGGGTCCTGACAAAAGAAAAGCCTCTGCGGTATTGATTCATGTCGGTGACGTCATCATTAAACGGCGGACCCTGGTGGCATCCTAGTCGTGGCATCATCGGGTTTTGGATTCGTCTTGAAGTTCTTGATGTCGCACCTCTCGTCCCCACTCGTTGTGGATTTTCGCACAAGCAGTGGGCGTTGTGTGACGGAATCCTGGTCGGCTATCTCGGCGGCCTTCTGTTGCACCGCACGCTGTTACTCACTCCTTCTGCTGCAGTAGGCTCAGTCGCTTACGTAGTTGTGTTTCTGTTCTCGTAACATGCCTACACCCTCCTTTGTTCGTCCACTCAATGACCAGAATTTCTTGTCGCTGGAACATTGCGCAGCCCGTACTATACGTTTCTCGGGGTCTACGGTCGTTCCGTAATATGCGCGCCTGGGTCCTGTGGATATGTTCCCAATTGTGCACGTTGATCACGACCGTCTCCGGCATTGTTTGTGGATGTACTGACTGGTATGTGTCGCACGGTATACGACGCGGAGGTTTGCGTTGGGAATCGCTGCTTAAAAGGACGGCCACACTCGCCCTCCACGTCTTTGAAGAGGTAGTTGTCGTCCTCGCCCGTCCCGACCCGTTGACGACCCCAGCTTCCACTCCTGTTGCGTGTGATGTCACACAACACCCGTTTCCCCCACCTATTCCCTCGGTGTCGGTGTTGTTGGTGTTGTTGCTGCTGCTGCTACGGGGGTCCATTTCCTCCCCTTCTTCGCCTCTTCTTCTTCTCGCCACGCCTCTGATATCCCGACCTTAAACACCCGCCTGCACCCTTGCTCCTACCTCTTGCCCACCACCTCCCCGCCCACGGTGTACTCCAGGTGAAGCCTGCTATACGATGTTTCTAGACAGACCAAGTCACCTTCTTCAGAATAAACTGTCAGGTTTCTAAATCTACATAATTCGGAACAAGGTGAGGACATCGTCTGCGCGGTGTAATATATGTATGATCAGGCCCTGTTCCTATGTACGATCGTCCGAACGCCAACCCTGCTCGAACTGTCCCTCCGCCTCCCTTGTGCCTCGGAGGCCGTCTTGGTGAGTTGTCAAAGCCAATCGACAACGCGACGACTGGCGCAGTAATCAATCGTCGCAGACACTCGCACAGGCATTTCGGTGGAGGTCTTCATCCCACGAAGCCCTGCTTGACGAGGGGAGAGTCTATGCGGTCTCGGTGCAGATCTAAGACGCCGTTCAGGCGGCCGTGGACCCTCGTGAGCACCCGTTTGGCGTTGGAGTCTGCCATCGCCCTGCAATGTGTAATCTAGCAGGCTTGCTCCCCACGCGCTTGCCTTATCGAAGTATCAAACCGCATTGTGTATCGACGGCGTGGTGATACATCCCGGCGGTCTTCAGCTGTGTCGCACGCTCGTATGCAATGTCACTGCAGTTGTAGCCCACGTCGCTTCCGTTCTCAAATTCTTGCTGTAGTAACCTGTTTCCACCGTGTTCAGTACGCCACCGCAATAAGCGCGGTTTCTCGCCGAGCATGCAGCCGGGGCATTGCGTCCCCCGTTCCGTACTTCAATTGGGACATACAGTCGATATGGTACGCGTGCGCCGGGGTCCTGCCTACGTACTCCCGTTTGTGCACTTTGATCATCACCGTCTATGGCGTTATTTGTGGGTCCCTAAATGGAATTTACGGGGCGTATTTCCTAGGAGACGTGACAAAGCGTTTGGCATAGGCGACCGCTGCTAACGAGGGCGACAGTTGCTGCCATCCACACTCTCAAGGACCTGGTTGTCGTCTTCGCCTGCCCAGGCACGTCGTAGACGCTATGCTCCATTCATTTGCCGTGTGATAGCACGAAACCCGACGAAGTTCCAGGCCCGTGGTTTTTGCTGCTGCTGCTGCTGCTGCTGCTGCAGTGGGCTTCATTTTCACTTCCTTCCTCTTCCTCTTCTCTCCACTCCGTCGATATTCTGATATCGCACGCATGCCGGTGCCATTGGTCGTACCACCAGTCTACCACCTCTCTGAGCACGTTGTACCCCAGGTGAGTTCCGGCAGCCGTTCGTCCACGGCCGACCAAGCCACTTTCTTCATCGTCGCTGTCGTGGCTCTAATCCACCCGATCTCGGACTCAGGCGAAGGGATCATCAGGGCAGTGTAGGAGATGTACGCGGACCCGACGCTGAACATATCATCGTCGGAACTCCAACCCAGGTTGATCTTCCCCTCCGTCTCTTCCATGCATCTGATGCCGTTCGGCTAAGCCGTGGAAGCCAATCGGTGATGAAAGTACTCGCTGAGTGCTTCCACGCCGTAGACATTTGCACACATATCCCCGTAGAGATTCCTCATCCAGCCTACCCCGTCCCTTGCCGAGAACGAAGTATCATCAGTCGACATGCAGATCAGGGATGCCAATCAGGCTACTGCGGACTCTGGCAGTATCCTTGGAGTCGCACTGTCGGAGCCGGCGTTGCCGTATAGCTTTGATAATGATCGTGCGTTCCTCACGCGTCCTGATGGTTGCATTGTGATTGGGTGGTTTGACGCGAGTGCTTGGTGGATACCTTCTCAACATTTTCTGATTACGCTGCACGCAATTGCTCTTTTGTTCACCAGTGCTAACGGTGTAAGCTCCACCGCCTTAATCTTCAAGGGCCTGCTGTGGACGCCCAGCTACGCCCTCTTCCGTACGGTGCCGCACTATGCTGGCTATGTGCGGGCTTCCTCACAGGCACGCGCCCAGAGGTTTGCATAGTCCGTTCCGCAATTCGCCCAGAATATCAGGTCGTTTTGTACAGAATAAGCCAGGGTCCTGTTGATGCACCCCCGGTCGTGCAAATCGATCGTCGCCATCTCCGGTGTCGAGTGCAGAAGCCTTGATTGTCGCCAATGGGATCGGTGTCGAATTGGGAACGACAACGAGTGTGGCAGTGGCCATCGCTGTCAAACCGGACACTGGTCCGATGTCTCCACCGTCTACAATTCACTCGCTCCTCGGGCTGGTCGTCGCCTTCGCTCGTTCTGGCGCATCCTCGATGTCACCCTTTTATCCCGTGACGTAGAATTGTACGTATCCCTCTTTCCCTCCGCCTACTATATAGGGCCTCAATTGTGTTGCTTCAGCTGTTGCGGGGCTCCGCGATGATCCTACTCCCGCCACATTGTCGACGTCCTGATTCGGCACCCGCGCGTATCACCTGCTCTACTCGTCCCTCAACCTCGACACCACCCCCCAATGCTCTCCACCTGAACCTTGGTATCTGTTCGTGCTCGGCGGATGAACTTGTCTTCATCTTCTTCGCTGTGGGAATCCTCATGCAAACCATCCAAACCATCCCGTGCACCGGTGAACGAGTAGTGTGTGGGGTCTACCAGCACGTATGCGGGCTGGGCTCTGTCGATGCCGTGTTGTGGATGTCGACCAAGCTCTAACTTCCCCTTTACCTCCCCCGTGTCTCAGATACCGTTCAACCGAGTGGCTCAAGCTAATCGGCATCGGAAGGGCTTGTCGAGTACGTATTCGCTGTACAACCGCTCGTAGGTGTCGCTGTCGAAGCCCTCGGCTAGCGTCCCGGTTAATTGGCGGTCGAAAAGTCTCTGCGATCTTAGTGCCTGGCGGGGGCTTAGTCGCGTCATCGTCGTAACCTGGCGTCGTTTTGTGCTTCGCAATTGGGTCATATACGAGCTCCCGGAAAAGGCTAGCACCACGTAGCAATCTACCTTCTTCGTCCTTGATACACTCCGAAGTAATCGATATCTCCCCTTCCATATCCATCCCCTTGAGGTGATTGTAGCCGCCAAACTGATCGTCTTCTCGGATACGCCCTTCGAGTCGACTGGTACACCCTTCAAAGAGCGTCTGCACGCCTTCCGCCCTCACACGTTCGGTCGGAGATCATCCGGCTCACCCGCCTTGCGGTTCGCCATCGCCCGGATCGCTTCCTCTATATCGTACCGAGACGGAACGCCACCCAGCGGTGTGCACGGCGGCCATACCTTGATCTCGTTGGCGAGTTCCGGTTCAAGGGTCAGCGCCTTGGTATTGAGCAGTTTATGAAACCACTTGAGCTGCTTGCTGGTATCCTTCAAGGATCTTCTGCGGGTTTTGTTTCTTCGGAGTGGCACGTAGTCGCGTCCTCGCGGGTTCCCTTTCCTGACATCGCCTATGGAACGCAGCATGTTCCTCTTCAGTCGAGACCCACCCATCGGTGGCTTCGGTGGCTGCCTATGCATAGTAAGCGGCGATAGCTTGGCCCCAGTCAGCAGCTAAGTATCTGGTGACAATGCTGCTCGATCGTCGACATTACCAGTACTCTATACGTGTGTATGAATACTCGTACAACCAGAAAGTTTGAATTGTTTCATATATACCCGTGCTCTTGATTGCACATGATGACCCCACTATCACTTGCTGCTCACGCTTCTCGTCGTATACAGTAGTTTTATGTTGGCTCTGATGAAACCAAACAATGGCGAAAGGAGTAGTTTGGCGTTTCTTCGCCCACTCAGTCGGAGCGCAGAAGTCGTTAGGCCCTCTTTCCGTTCTTCACCACACTTAATCAAACACTACAACGACGAGCAACGTGTGTGAACAGCAAGCAAGTGGAAGTGTATTCAGTGGTTTAAGTCAGAGCTCCTTTGGGTGTTGCGCTGTTTGTTTTGCTACGCCGGCGCAACACATGTTTCAAAATTGGGTTCACCCCACTTTAGGGGGTGGGGGTGCTCATTCTCCATCTACCAGTTTATGATCGGCTTAGCAACTACCGTGCTGCTGTAGTAGATGTATATGTGAGATGCTTCCTCTGTTCGATGATAGTACGTTTGATCTACTATACATATCACAGGAAAGCGCATAGAAACGTTGGCCTGGTTGCGCGAACGAACCAAAGTCGTGTTTCAGGTGGGACATTTAGTTCCTCGTGTTAAGAGTTCACCGAAACGAGGCGCTACCCTTACAAGCGCATGTTTTGTTGAGCACATTCGCACCGCCGCCGAAGGCGTTTTGCAACTTTCCGCAATGCGTTGGAGTTGCGCGTTACGTTTCACCCCAGGCAGAAAACTATTGAGGAGAATTTTGCGCGACAGTAGACGAAAAACAAACTGGGGTTGTTTTTCTTTGCCGCAGGCTGTAAAAGGTTTTAGGCTGTTTCGCCACGAAGTAGTGTGTACGTAGTGTTCCAACGAAGTTAACAACTACGTGTACATACTATTTAGTAGTCATTTCGGGTAAATGACTTGGAAATGGTACCTATGCACACATACCGGTATGTGATAAATGTCGCTCTCGAATAAAATAGATGAAACGGTGAGGCAAGATGCACGTTTGAAGGGTGTTCTCCGGCGTTGTGTAACGTATTTAGTACCTGGGATAAGCTAATAATATCACAAACTACGATGCTGGCCCTCCCGTGGCCTGTTTTTTATTTTTTTTATCCTCCGGCGGATGGGTCAAAATAAAGCTTACGCCCTCCACACTTCCACGTCTCACTTCGTGCGTGGCCTGTTCGCGGGGAGGCGGGGAGGCGTACGGAAGCACTCGGGACGCCGCCTCCATGGCGCCTCCGGGTAACCCAGCGGGGCGCTTAACAAGCTGCATAACGAGGAGCGTATTCCGCGAGTCCCCTGTTGACTCGGGACATGTTGTGGTGACCCGGTCGAGGTGACCTGCGATTACTATTTTAGTCTGCTACAGTTGTTATTGTTGTTGCTGTTGTTTTTGTTGGCGCGTCAGCGCATCGTTAAATGTTGGCATCGGGTTGGAAGGTCGCCCCTGGGATGGCATATTATTGTATTTTATCTTGGCTCATGCTCGATGTGAATGATAGTAGCGCTTTCGCCTCGTATGTTACCCGTGGAGATGTAGGCTGACATGTACCTCGCTTGCTCTTGTCCGAATTATGCAGAGAGTACCATCAGCTCTGGCATCGGAGGTGGAGATGGCATCTTCTCGATGAAGGCCCTTCAGATCGCTCTGAACACGGACGTCGTCCCGCACAAGAGTGCCGAGGACGGTCGTCTTGGCGAGTACAATGCGATTTGCACGGACTTGGATGGCAGCCATAGAGTTGTGTGCGCGGGTGAGTATATCCAGTATTGTCTGCGTTATTCCATTAATGCGAGTGATTATTGGCGTCAGGAGGAAATTCTGGTGTACGCCCGATCGGTGGCCCTGGTGTCGTTGTGTCTAGTACCGACTGTTGTTCACCTATTGTCAGTTGTACAATACTTTGTTGCCGCTGTGTACTGTGCACGCGAGTGATCCCGAGGGAATTGTGGCAGGTGCGTACGCGATATTTTTGATCGATACGAAAAGACGAGACATGATATTGCGGCGGAATAAGCTTCACTGGCACCCCTAGCTGTGCCAGGTACCAGTATTATTATACTAATTATACCAGGTATAATGTATGTATATGTACAGGAGCAGACAGCAGTGCTACTGCGACGCTGCGACCGAGTGTACGAAGCAGGTACCGTCGAGATCGTACGAGTACTCGTTTAAGGCAAAAGTTTGCATCGAGCCACCCCAACATCGCCCAGCACGTGCCGCCTCTCCGCGCGCAGCTCTTTCGACCCCAAGAGAGCGGTGATGGCACCTAGATGCCGAGCGTGCTCGGCTAGTCGAGAGTATCGTGTCGGCTTTGTATAGGGACAAAACACACACGCACAGCAAGATAGATGCAGCAGTAGCAGTGGTAGGATACGAGCTGCCAAGCGAGAGGTCCTTCGTCGATAACTCCTCCAGACGATCGACGGCTCACGTCTACCTCATCATCCCTCCCCGATACCGTAGTGAACGTTCCTGGCCGAGGGCCGGGTGAGGAGTGTGGGCTTGTACGCGATCGCTTCTTCAGTCCCTATATACAGCAGCAGCTCTACTCGTACTACTGGTGTGCCAGGTAGATGTACGTACGAGTGCTGTTTGGTATACTAAACATAGTGTGCATATACAAATCTATACAAAGGATCAAATTAGAACGTCAGATTGTAACCTCTGACCCTGTTCATTCTGGGGCGCAGAATGGGTGAGGTGGCCTAGTCAAACTGATGTTAATATTTTTTAATGATCAAACTTTGTCGTTTTGGGTTCCATAAGATGCTGTTTTTTTGCCCTTGGTCAAAAAGTGTCCTCTAAAAAAAGCCCATAAGAGACGGCCTAAAAGTCCAATTTTCGGAGACGTTTTCAGTTTTTTCTGTTTGTCCTGGATTTCGTGGAACTAAAAAATAAATACTCTGGAAAACAGTTGCTCGATAAGAACGACCCTTACATGGAAATAAATGACCATATGTTGAACGCTATATTCGTGTTAGCCCGGCCCATTGCATTCACAACAAGCATATCGAACAAGAGTCCTACAAATTTCGACCCAAAACGGGCTCGGGACGCCATCTCACTCATGCTGGGGGTGTGTGTACATCGTGAAGACTCCAAGGGGGAAAACCCTATGAAAACCTGTCTTAACAGCTAGCCCGCGAATCGGAAAATACAAGGACAAAGCGAAAGGCAATCAATGCGATATTTTCGTTCATGCTCGGCCCACCACATTCACTACAAGCAAATCAAACACGAAGTGCCCCGGTTCCGACGAACCATGAGGTGTGATGAGAAGCATACGCCCTACAACGCACTTTGTTTGCCCATTTTATTTGTCATATCGATAACGTTTTGACGGTTGGTTATGGCTAGGATAACCATAAGGAAACGTCGACAGATTTCTCTAGACGTATACGAAGTATATATACAACACTTGCATCGCGCGCCAGCGATCAGAGAGAAGGGGTTTGACCGTGTTTTCTGACAGCAATAGGCGCATAACTTCTTCGTAGATTTTCATTTGTCCATTTGTTGGTATATATATGGGGTAATGCTATTTGCGACACCGATGTCGCAAATAGTTAGTTGCGACACCGCGCTGCGTTCGCGGCAGACACCTCAGACTGACCCCTAACTACCAAGAGTGCGTCGGCATGGCGTAAGACTACCCCTGAAGCTATCGCGCAGCCAAAACGGGTCAGTACCCGAGGAGATATGTGGTATCTTGGGGCAACCGAAACATCTTCAGACCGTGTCGCAAATAAATACTGTAAGCTATTTGGGACACGGTGTCGCAAATAAGGGGCTTATTTGCGACACCGCGCTGCGTTCGCGGCAGACACCTCAGATTGACTCCTAACTACCAAGGGGGTGTCGGCATGGCGTAAGGCTACCACTGAAGCTATCGCGCAGCCAAAACGGGTCAGTACTCGAGGAGATATGTGGTATCTTGGGGCAACCGAAGAATCTTCAGACCGTGTCGCAAATAAGCTATTTGCGACACGGTGTCGCAAATAAGCCCCTTATTTGCGACACCGCGCTGCGTTCGCGGCAGACACCTCAGATTGACTCCTAACTACCAAGGGGGTGTCGGCATGGCGTAAGGCTACCACTGAAGCTATCGCGCAGCCAAAACGGGTCAGTACTCGAGGAGATATGTGGTATCTTGGGGCAACCGAAAAATCTTCAGACCGTGTCGCAAATAAGCTATTTGCGACACGGTGTCGCAAATAAGCCCCTTATTTGCGACACCGCGCTGCGTTCGCGGCAGACACCTCAGATTGACTCCTAACTACCAAGGGGGTGTCGGCATGGCGTAAGGCTACCACTGAAGCTATCGCGCAGCCAAAACGGGTCAGTACTCGAGGAGATATGTGGTATCTTGGGGCAACCGAAGAATCTTCAGACCGTGTCGCAAATAAGCTATTTGCGACACGGTGTCGCAAATAAGGGGCTTATTTGCGACACCGCGCTGCGTTCGCGGCAGACACCTCAGATTGGCTCCTAACTACCGAAGGTGTGTCAGCATGGCGTAAGGCTACCACTGAAGCTATTCCGCAGCCGGAACGGGCCTGTACTCGAGGAGATAAGTGGTATCTTGGGGCAACTGAAAAAAGTTCAGATCGTGTCGCAAATAAGCTTTATTTGCGACACCTGTGACAAAATCGGTAACCTGTTTACAACTACGTACTCCACATCCACCCCAAGTCCAACTATTAATAGGTTGTTATGGTATCTGGATATACGTAATATCTCGCGATCTCAGCAAGACCCAGACAAAACTTAGATCCGTGCACTCTGCATGTACAGCACTGTACATACGTGGTGACGAATGTACTGTAGATCCAGACAATAATATCCAAGGTCGGAAAATCCATCGTGTCGTCCCGAGCGGGGGGGTATAGGACTGCTCGATACCTCAAGCCCCAACTCCAACTGCGACTTCACAAAAAAAAACACAAGCAACTGAGAACAGCTCTCGATTGGATTCAATACCCATAACAGCAAGGCCTACTGTAGTATATGACAAAACTACACTAACTACGAGTAGTACGTATACTGAGTACTCGTACTGCTGCTGGAGCTACAACAGGTGCGATTTTGTCGGGGGGAAACTCGTACAGCGTACATGGCGCATAACTACGTAGGGAAGCTTTTTTAGCTGCGATGCTCTTGTGCATGTATGTGTAGGCTGTGTTCGTTGCCTGGGTCGATAATCCTATTATACAAAATTGTGTTCACATAGCGTTTCGAAAATGTTAAAAAAAATGAATGAGTAATGTTATTCGCGACACCGATATAGTACTATTAATAGGCCAATACGACAACTGCACTGCTGTAGATTCCGTAGATTCCGTACACCCACCTATTTCGCTAGCATCTACAGACCACGCACTACACAACTGCGTACACAAAGAGCTGCGTGCAAAACACAACTTCGGCGCCAGTTCTTTGTGTCCATAATATCAAGTGACCTGTCAACAGAATACCCGACGCTTTGAACGATACAAGCACTCGTCGTTAAACTACGGACGACACAGAACACGGCGCGGAAAAACATTGATCAAGTCACAGTAGTTTCGAATACAACCACAGCCGACAACGTGCCTAACAACTGTCTACTCGTGGTGAAATTAGGTGATTTGGTAGCCCGGTAGCCCGACCTCACGCTAACAAATCCGTCGTAATCCTGGTCTAAGCGGGGCGCGCGCGACGAACGCCGTGCGATGTCGTAAATAAGGCTCATGTTCGCAACCATTATGAACATTTTTCAGTTGCCCCAAGATACCACTTATCTCCTCGAGTACAGGCCCGTTCCGGCTGCGGAATAGCTTCATTCAGTGGTAGCCTTACGCCATGCTGACACACCTTCGGTAGTTAGGAGCCAATCTGAGGTGTCTGCCGCGAACGCAGCGCGGTGTCGCAAATAGCTTACAGTATTTGCGACACGGTCTGAAGATGTTTCGGTTGCCCCAAGATACCACATATCTCCTCGAGTACTGACCCGTTTTGGCTGCGCGATAGCTTCAGGGGTAGCCTTACGCCATGTCGACGCACTCTTGGTAGTTAGGGGTAACCCTGAGGTGTCTGCCGCGAACGCAGCGCGGTGTCGCAAATAAGGGGCTTATTTGCGAACACCGTGTCGCAAATAGCTTACAGTATTTGCGACACGGTCTGAAGATGTTTCGGTTGCCCCAAGATACCACATATCTCCTCGAGTACTGGCCCGTTTTGGCTGCGCGATAGCTTCAGTGGTAGCCTTACGCCATGCCGACACCCCCTTGGTAGGTAGGAGTCAATATGAGGTGTCTGCCGCGAACGCAGCGCGGTGTCGCAAATAAGGGGCTTAGTTGCGACACCGTGTCGCAAATAACTATTTGCGACACCGGTGTCGCAAATAGCTTTACCCCATATATATGTGGCCACGAGCAGCTAAAGGTCAACCCTAACCCTAGCCTTAACCCCAACCCAACCCAACGCTAACCCGTCACACAACCCCACCCGATCCGTGCCGTCCAGAAAAATGTGGTTGTACATATTAAAAGGGGCAGCGGCCAAAAACAGGTATACCTGGTCCGTTTGCGGCCAAAAACAGGTACATACTTAAAATCAAGTCAAAAACGCACTCCACGTGCCCTCCCATTGGTCCAAAACTCGTTGTACCCGTTTTTGCCTCTTTAAAACCCACGTATACCTGATTTTGTCTACTCTGCTTGACTTTCACCTTTTTTTTGTCGTTTTTAAGCCAATCAGAGGCCCTTCATAGTTCCACCCTATGCCCCCTATACAAATGCCGACGTACGCGGAGACCCTCTTCCCCCCTTCGCACCTCGCACTACACGCCACTCGAGCGACACACATATCTGCCTGCACACCTCCGCCGAAATAATACGAGATATAAGGCTCCCCTTCGGGATTGTGGTTGACTTGAAATACCAGGGGTGTCGCAAGCTGAGAAGGGGGAATACAGCAGCAGGCGTTCGTTCCTCGCACTATTAATAGCAGCTACTCGTATACGTAGCCACCGGGCGAGCACGAAGAACCTGAAAAAACTCTACGTTGCGTTGCAAGGGGCGGCAGGTTCGTGAGGTGCGTTTTAAACTTGGTTTTATTGTGTACCTGTTTTAGGCCCCGAACGGACCAGGTGTACCTGTTTTTGGCCGCTGCCCTATTAAAAGCATTAAAAAACAACCAGTTGTGAGCTCGAGGGTTGCGTCGAAACTCATCTTTGCTAGCTGAGTGTAATACTTCGATCGCGCGTACTTACGGATTTTATATTTCCTCATGCAGGATGTACGTCCCGTATGAGGGGGGCACAACGATAATATAAAATTGTCCAAAACACACCAAGCACTTACTAGACGCCCCGTAACGACCATGGGCGCATGGACCCGACGTTTTCGCCTTGTACCTCGTACGTACAATTATTTGGCGATTTCATTTTGTGGTTCCTTGATGTATTGAACACTCGTCTTCACCTTCACTGACTGGTGGCGGTCTTCCAATACGCACGACCGATGGATCCCGCGGCTTGCAAAGTGAATTAGCTCAAAGTTTAGAATGCACCGATGGGTAGACCTCACACAGCTGACGCATTATCAACGCTTCGCTCTCGGCAGGCGAACCAGCACCTTGCTCGCTTGCTTTGCAGCATGATTCCGCCTCTTACATTAAACCATTAATTAAATATTAATATTGTAGTGCGTAGTCGGTCGCCCCGATGGTCTAGAGGTAACCGCGAACGCTTCTGAACGTTGATGTCTGGAGTTAGAATCTCACGTGGGTCGGACTTTTGAGTTTATTTGCAAAAATAAATAAAAAACGGAATCAACTGCTGAGAGCGCCAATTAATAGTAGCGTGGGTAGGCACAATTCGATGCGAGTCGACGAGGGAAGGAAAGGCTGAAGTCTTCTCGCGATAAAAATGCAAGGCAAGAACCGTAGTGGGGGAGGAGGGAGAGGAGCCTACTTTGTGACCCCGGATCTGAGTTACACGACTAGGGAGGAGAGAGAAAGGAAGGGCGAAGATAATAAATGGGATGGACAAAAAAAAAAAAAAAAAAAAATATGTTACGCTTTGTGGTTATCGATGAGTTCTTTCCTGTTGGAGTGCCTTGTTCGCATGCTACGTTTTGATTTCCTTGATACGACACTGGATTCCGGACGTTATTATCCCCCTGGCCCTGTGAGGTACTTAGTTTGACAGTGATGTTTCGACCATCACTCTTATCCGAGGTCCATTTTCGTTCCAGTGTACCGGCTGATGCTTCTATTCGCATGACGAGATGGGTTTCGGGCATACGAACTCTGTTACCCGCGTAGCAGCCGATTACCTGTATCGCATAGGTTTCCATTGGTTCGGCTGCTACCGTCGTTACTGACGGTGTCACATGTGCATACCGACACTGCTGTTACTCCGTGTAACAGCCCGATTACTCCGCTGTAATCACCTACCCGGTTCCCATTGGTTCGGCGCACCGACGGTACACTGCCGGTCTTCCCATGTGCATACCGAGGTCCTGCTGTTACTCCGCAATCCAGGCCCCGATTATCCACCGTGTAATACCAGACGTCGGGAGGGAGTTTCTATAGGTTCGGCATGCAACCGACGGCACTGCCGGTTTCACATGTGCATACCGAATCCGCTGCTACTCCGCGTAACAGCCCGATTACACCGTGTAATCACCATACCCGAGTTTCTATTGGTTCGGCATGCAACCGACGGCACTGCCGGTGTCCCATGTGCATACCGAGCCTGCTGTTACTCCGCGTAACGGCCCGATTAAACCGTGTAATCACCATACTCGGGAGGGAGTTTCTATAGGTTCGGCATGCAACCGACGGCACTGCCGGTTTCACATGGGCATACCGAATCCGCTGTTACTCCGGGTAACAGCCTGGCTACACCGTGTAATCACCCTATTTCTTCCCTCCCTTTGGCCCCCTCGAATGGGGTCTGCGGTACGGTCTCGGGGGACCGAGTTTACCCCAAACTGGTCTTCGACCATTCCAATTCTTCAACTCCTGAGGTCCTTCGATACGAGTACCGTTTACGTCATACGGTAATCCTGCCTGGATTGTTCTGGTCTCTGGGACCCCGTTTCTGTAGTTACCAATTTACCCGACCCTTGACGGGTGCGTGTCTTCCTTTTTGGCACGCGTGTATTCCTATATACCCCAGACTTTCGTCGGTATCCTCTCGTAATTACTCGCTCCGACACGATCACTCGATGCGGAGGTAACGTAACGCGAACTCGTCCGGGTCTACCCCTGACTCTGTAACCATCACTCAAGCTCGTGAGTAGCCTTGGTCGTATTTCCGTGTTCGCGCTTTATCCCTTACTGCGGTGCGAAGGAACGGGATGGTGTGTGTTTGGTACATGGATGAGTGATAAGACGACATAATCTGCTCGATTAATAACCCCTTCCCATACAAGTTTACTGGTTCGTTTCCTGGTACCTCTCCCACGTTGTGTGTTGTGGTTATTACTCCAGCTTGATATCAGTCATACACTCGTGGACTTATATCTAGCCGAGCTTTCCGTAATAACCTTCTGCCTCCATACTTCTGGGAAAACAAACAACTCGATACATAACATACTGTACCCAGTTAACACCTCTCTCTGTGGGTTTCGCATCGCCTTCCCTGATTCCTTCTCTCTGGGAACCCGACGAAATTTATTACGTGATGTACCCGCCACAAACGGACCCTAAGAACGTTCTGAAATATCCACACTACACCCTCGTGAGTTACGCATCGCCTTCCCTGCGTCCTACTCTCTGGACATCCGACGAATCGGCGGGGTCCCAGTCGNCCATACCGTCAAACTATCAATATTTCGTATAATAGCATTTCCCTTAGATACGAGTATACGTACTCATACGTATATACATTGCGCCGGCGTATCCGTTGGTGCGCATCGGGAGGACCATTCGAATTCCATTCGTTTTCACACTCCGTATTATTTATTGTGAAATATTTACCCCTTCCTAAATATTAGAGATACTACATGATATGTAGTAATAAGTATTCGTAGTACCAGTTTCGGTCCACGTATGTATGTATACCATCGGTATCTCCCACGTACCCCGTCCTAGGTTGCACCGCGCATGACCGCATCCGTCTTGCTTCCTTCCATATTCATAATATGGCAATAATACTAAAGATTTGAGTCTCTGTTGCTTTATAACCAACATCCTCTTTTAGTAAATTTAATATATGCTTCTGTTAATAGTTACGCGTATTTATTCGAATACGCGTATACATATGTCCGCAACATATTCATCGAATTCCAAAAGGTCCGCTTCACATGGCATGACTCATTCATGCAGCTATGAATAGCAGAATATCCGAGACAGAATGTATGATCGAATACACCTCACAGATATGCCCCTGCTCGTGTGCGTCTCTTCCCCGCACGTATATGTCGTGGATTCAGCGCATTCGGCCATCCTTCTATCCACATCCATCGTACCACACGCGACGATCATACCATACTACTGTACATACAGCAGTAGTAGTATTCATAGTAGGTATGCCTATATTATGGGTGAGGACCACATTGTTGCCCGTGGTATGTAATATGTATCGTGCCACCGAACATTTCAATTTGTGTAAGTACTTGAACTTAGTGGGCCGTTCCTTACTACACTCATCAGTACCTTGTCCTCGTACCAACGTATCTCCTTCCTGCGAACAGCAGTGTCTAGCCATCAGACTCCCCTCAATATGAGCCTCGCTTACCCACAGTACGGCGGTGGAGAAGCCGTTAGGGTTGCCATGCGCCATGCGTAATTCACGACAATCGAAACGTTGTAAAGACACTCTCACCGATTGATGTCCCGACCCCCCCCGCCGAAGTACAGAATCATCGCAGAACGGCGCGAACGAACAGAGAAGACAGAAACTACGGAAAAGGTCTGGTTGATTGACCTTCAATCACCAGGAACGTTTTTGCTCTTAATTATTACGTAGTTCACTGATCAGCTACAGTCGTACGGATCCGGCTTGAGATGGCTGTACTTCGTGAACTTGCGAATACTGATTCCATGAGCAATCCTCTCATGGTGTTTGACATGTCCACCTCTTGGACTCCTACCAATCACCTTGGGAATTATGAACGCTTGATCTGCTCAAGCTTGTAAGCGTTTCGTTTCGAATAGTACCTGACCTCCTCAGGGGTATATTCTCTCTCATCAATAATAGAATATTTCAACCCCTAAATTCTTCCGTCTCAACAAAACACAGCTTGTTTGTCGTTCTGTTCCAGAATGTCCTCACAAGCCCCATTAATAGAGCCGTCCGTTTTGAACGCCACTTTTCTTACGTTTGCTGAGCTGGCGCTGCGGTCGGAGTTTCATCATCATGATATGTATACACCCACTTCCTGTTTGTTTGTAGATACCTATTGCTGCGGTCGTTTTTGAAACAGCCACGCAGTTACAAGCTGCAAGTCCGTAACACAGCATACAGCATCCAGCATCGGTCGCGTTCGTCATTCCCCAGTCACTGTAAGCGTTTACAGAGTAATGTGTTGTGTGTTCACTACTAACCTCCTAATCTACCCGAATCGGCATAGCACGCCCCCAGTGAGCTCAGTGCAGATCTTCGTCACCTAAAGGTAACAGTTCTTACTGTGATTACAAAAGCTACGAGATATAAAAATTATAATACATAAACGGCTCAGATGACGTAAAGACGGAGCCAAGACAGACCAATGTAATAAGTACGACAAGGCCAACAAGACCTACAGAACTCGCCTAGCAGGAAAGAGCAAGAGCACTGAAGAGAAAAAACAGAAGGATGAAAAAAAAAGGAAAACAAGCCGACAACAAAAAAGAATAACAATTTGACATAAATAGCAATGCAAATCAAGCAAAAAATAGCACTGGTGCCGAAAAGTCTCACAATCGCCCACAGCAGCAGTAAACGTGAAGTCTTTAAGTTGAACTACGAGTACATCAGCACTTATTTGCTTTGAAGAATACTGAAATAGTTCTGCGGTGTATTCTCAGTGGCTACTCGTATTATTTGAAGCCCATCAATACACAATGACTGCTGCTGCTCGGCTGTATACGTACAAAGCTGTGTTATTTCCTTTTTTGCCAGCAACTGAGTTTCGTTTGCGCGTTGTGAAGTTTCGTCCTCCTTCGTTGGCTTCGTCGGCGGCCTGGGCCGACGGCGAAGTCCCGTTGTGTACAAATATGAATATGTATCACTGGGCTGTACGAAGGTGGTGGGTGGTGGAGATCGATAGATCACCGATTCATAGGATCGAGCACTCCCAAGTATGAATTGGTCATACATCGCGTCTTCGACAGGAGTTATATCTGATATTTAATGCACGACGAAGGGCTATACAGGGGGTATAGGCCAGGGGTATTGTCTGTTCGGTTATGAGTACGTCGGCACGGACATGGTCTTCCGTTCAAGACCAGGCCACGATACCACGAAATACAATAATACAAAAGCGCAATAGCGCAATACCAGTACACGCAACGAGTGTAGTAGTATAGTAGCGTACGCGTCAATCAGAAGTATCCACAAGGATAAGTAGCGTCCTATGGGGTCTTTCGTTTGGTCGGCTGATGAAAGGGCATTACCCCGACAGCCGTCAGATTATAAGTCCCACCCTTTTTAAGTTCTGCGTGGTACGCGCCTGTATACGACTTGAGAAGAAAGTGAATTTACCCACGTATCGAATTTAAAATGTGAATAGACACAACATATAAAACTCTGAATTTATCGACATATATATCCGAAGTTTTTCAATGAAATGTCTGCATATCGAGTTTTGTACCGTCGTCTGATACGGCGATAATATCGCCATGCATGGTACGCACGCGTGAGATATCGGCTTGGGGGGGAAAGTCCCCAACTCGATATTTTGTGTTCCGTATCTCGAGCAAAGATCCGGAATAAGTGGAATTCATTGGACAAAGAGTTCGAATGCGTGCATGGCGAGCAGATAATCAGGGGTGCACGAGCTCAGCTTCCGAGCTCGCGCACACAGACACATTCCAAAAGCGTGCGTGCCAGCTGCGACCGTCTACCGCCCTATACCCCCAGAACGATAAATATGTCTAGCAACGGCAGCGACCGCGCGCTTGGCGCGAAGATAGGGTATACCAACATCATTGCTGGGTTGAACCCCATCGCGCACTGGTGGAGTGCGCACATCTGCTTCTCCTCTTCTTCCTCCTGCTCCTCCTCTTCTTCGCTTTCATCATCGTCATCGTTGGGTCTGAGAGTTTCCTAGTTTCCTCTTCGGCGGCCGCGAGTAGTGCACTTTGTGTTTTTTTTTCGGATGTGCCGCAGCACTATTATTAATAGCGCGCAGCACTAGCGCAAATCGGGCTCGTGTTGCGGCGTCGCGCATGCCGGATGCCAAATTCATAGAGTGTTGCGCTGTTGCGCTAGCGCAACATATGGTCAAAATAATCGTTTTGCGCAACAGTCGCCGCGAGGCTGGTTGCGCGCAGCGCAACACGCGTTTTTGGGCGCGCAATATTTTTCGCCGCAGCAAGGGCGCACAAAAAAACAGTTATCGACACCACACACCCCCCCCCCCTATATTGGAGGGAAGAAACCGGACCATTGTGATCCCAGAAAACAATAAGTCAAGTGTTTTTTTTATTTCCCCCCCCCCCGCCCGACCAGAAAAAAACAAATAGGGGGGGGTCTCTAAAACCAAGTTAAAAAAGGGAACAAAAAACGAAAAAAAATGGTTTTTGCTCATTTCGTCCTGTGATCACAGCGATCCGGTTTGTTTTTCATTCTGACCTTCCTAGGTGTGTGGTGTCGTTTTCTTTCTTTTTTTGTGCGCCCTTGGCCGCAGGCGAAACAAATTGTTGCGCGTTTATTTCGGCGAAATTGGTTTTTGAGGGTCTTTTTTGCTTCATAATAAATGTCTCTTAGGCCCCTTATCGTATTCGTTACAGTCGAAGGCCCTCCGGGGGCCCCTGCGGGGGGCTTGCGCGCCTGAGCGCAACACAACTTGCGTCGCATGTTGCGCTGCGCGCAACAGACGCCGAACCACAAATTAATGCCCTGGTGCACAGTCAGTCTCGCTGTTGTATGGCAGTCGAACGAGAGAGGTAGCAGCAGCAGCAGCAGCCAATGTTTCATGCCCGTGTACCGTGTGCCGTATGACCAAGGCCGTGTGTGCTCTCGTAACTGTTTTCGGTCCGCAGTTGAGTATTATACCCGATCTGTAGCCGTACAAATACGCCATGTTAAGTTTTATACCGCGCAAAATGCGACTTCGGATATGTCGATATGTCTTTATCTGAAAAGAGTCCAAATGTATGACCATACAGTGTTTATATGGGTAATATCGATCTCCTTGTTCTCAATCAAAATCGCAACATCATGTGGTTCCAGTTTCAAGCCGTGCTTAGACCAACTATTATGGGAAACATTATTTTTGGGCTTCAGGAACTGATTTCTAGGCCCAATATACCCGTTTTACTCCGTTGGACAGTCAAAAACACCGATACACTCCTAAAGATCCACCCCGTAGTTTTTCGAGGGCTTTCTGGAGCAGTTCTCCGTTTTTCTAGGGTCTCGTTTTGATTTTTGGCGCAACTAATCACAAATAATCAGTTCCAGAAATAAGGCTTGTTGGTCAGAACTGGGGCCAAAAATACTGGATCTTTGAGGATTTTTGGCTAAAAATCATCATGTCCTCAGAACTGGCAACTTGGACGAACAGTCAAACTACGACCCTGGAGAAACGAAAAAGTACGTCAGAAAGCTCTACGAAAACTACGGGGAGCATCCTGACGAGTCTATCGGTGTTTTTGGCCGTGCCGCCGAGTAAATCGCGTATTTTTGGCTAAAAAACTCAGTTCTGAGGGCCCAAAAATAAATTTCCCATAATAGTTGGTCTATCGGTCGTTTATTTATAGTACTAGGAATATAGAAGCCTGCCCTTCCCGCCCCTTACGGCGGTAGCGGCCAACAAGGTGGTGAGGGCTCGTAATAAACATAATGACACAAGGTTAAGCCTATTCCGTTTACGTCGGGAGACACCGCCAGCTCCTCAATTCGAGAAACATGCGGAATTTGTTTCAGGGAAACCAATCCCCTTACCCGAGTTGGACAATCCAGACGAGGCTCAACCTAAAATTGAGTCCTACTTCGTAGACAGGGTAGTAGATCATAAACGTGGACCTGGCAGACCAAGCCCCCACAACTACAAGTACCGCTTAAGACTACGAGGATATGGCCGTGAATCCGACCTCGAGTACCGCGCGGACGAAATACCCCAATGTCACGAATTGATCGCCGCATAGCCGGTCGCCCCGTGGTCTAGAGGTACCCGAACGCTTCTGACCGTTGATGTCGAGGGTTCGATTCTCCATGGGGACTTTTGAGTTTATTTGCAAAAATAACCGATCAACTGTCGAGAGCGCCATATTGTAGCGTGGGTAGCAAAATTCGATGCGAGTCGACGAGGGAAGGAAAGGCTGAATCTTCTCGCGATAAAAATGCAAGGCAAGAACCGTAGTGGGGAGGAGGGAGAGGAGCCTACTTTGTGACCCCGGATCTGAGTTACGACCAGGGAGGAGAGAGAAAGGAAGGCGAAGATAATAAATGGGATGGATAAAAAAAAAAAAAAAAAAAAAAAAAAAATACCGAACCCAAAACGTTTTGCAAATCGCGATAACCCCACCACCCGCGCCCCCCCTCCCTCCCTCTGGGAAACGGAAGCGTAAAGTAGGTGCGGGCTGAGCACAAGAGACAGCGCATAATCAGTTCTCAAAGCTCTGCGGCGTACCGAGAGATATTATATTAAAATAATGTCCTCGCACACAAACACTATGGTCCACACAGTCGACTCAACCGTAGGCAGAACGAATCGGCCACGATGAAGAGGGTAGCAACATCAGATACTGGCAGTACACACAACACGTGTCTGACAGAATCTGAAGAGCACTCTAACCGGCATTCTGGTGAGAATGGCCGGGGCAAGGATCTTTTAAAAAAGTTGTTGTACCCAACGTTGGCGGGACTATACGAGACGTGACAAACCACGCTCAAGCTCCACGCCACGCGTTACAAAAAGGATAACACAACAACTCCATCGTGCAACCACACATTGTTTTAAACAAAAATACACACAGGGAACGAGAGCCACGCGACTCCGCCCTAATCAACAAAGTCCCGTGTTGATATATGTACATTGTTTCAATTTCTTTAGGAAAAATATATAATTACGTCAACGTGGTTACTTTTGCTGGATAACCACGGCGTGCACGCCTACGGTCTCCACAACACAATAATAATCGACTGCCTCGTGACGGCTCAGAACAGCACTCGCGAGGAGCGCGCAGAACGTGTGGCCACACGTAACTAGTGCGCTGAGAAAATATTTGGAATTCCCAAACTACACTCCAGCCTGCGCTGTCAGCGTACAAGCTTAACCATATGCGCATCTTCGCTGGTCCGGTGTTAACATCCGTGTTTACTCAACACGACAGTTATAAGGAGTGGATGCAAACATGATCAAAAGTTGCTGTGTCTCAGATCCGATATATTTTGACAACCTTGTGTCATCACTATACTCATCGTCCCGATGACGCCACAACAAAATCCTTTGCAAAGATGAAGTTGCGGCGAATAAAGGGGAGGGGCAATGTGACGGTTAGGGTTAGACGTATCTATCGTAGATCTGAGAACACGTACGCATGGACGGATACATCAACAAAGTCGAGCACCAAAGATCCGGCCAGACCGGATCTGAGGGCGTTAGAGGTCCGCTGAACGTTGACCTCTCCCCTCAAGCTGACTCGATGTTCCTCCACTCTTAAAGCCTGATCAAGGTGAGTCTCGATGAGACCCTTGCAGTGCCAGAACTATAGTAGACCCGCTGTGCAGCAGCGGTAGCATTCTCCTTGCTACTTGATAAGAAAGAACTCTGCTCGGTTACGTCGACCGCAACGACGGCTACAAGGGACCATCGTTCCGGGACCTCTCCAAGGCGACTTCTACGCGGCAGCAAGCGACGACGGCGGAGCCTAGTTAGTTTTACAGGCACGCTACTTTTATTTCCGTTGTTTTATCATTTCGGGTGCTTATGAGTTATGAACGTTGAAGCTCATGCTACACATTGTCGGATGTCAAGAATACTTGGGATTATTTGCTTGTTTCTGTCTCAAGGCAGGATAAGTAACCATAATAAAGTAGCAGCTGCAAACAAGGAAATTATATGAAAAGGGGGTTGTCGCTCGATGCTTCCTCGGAAGTCAACGGGGAGGAGGTTGAAGGTGTAGGGCAAATTGAACACGGAGGTGGGCACCTGGTTTTCGTAGTATTCGGCGGTTGCAAATCACCGTAATAGGTGTGGACTTATTGGGGCCTGGGTGACTCATGTTGGCACACAGCAGCAGTAATTTTCCAGTGTTCTTTACGGTTAACCGTCCGTGCACGATACTTTTTTTTTTCGAAAATCCTACGGTCGGGTTCGGTGTGGGTTTTAGAAAGCAAAAATATTGGGGTGCGGTTCGGTGCGGTTATCTGATGTTGGGAATCCCACGGTGCGGTTCGGGTTTTTTATGTATCCTACGGTGCGGTTCGGTGCGGTTGTTAGAAATCAGGAATCCTACGGTGCGGTTCGGTGCGGTTTTCAGAAATCAGGGATCCTACGGTGCGGTTCGGTGCGGTATTCAGAAATCGGGAATCTTACGGTGCGGTTCGGTGCTGTTTTCAGATTTTGAAAATATTACGGTGCGGTTCGTTTTTTTCATGCATCCTACGGTGCGGTTCGGTGCGGTTTTCAGAAATCGGTAATGCTACGGTGCGGTTCGGTGCGTTTTTCAGATGTCGTGAACCCTACGGTGCGGTTTGTTTATATTTGTTTCCTGCGGTGCGGTTCGATGCGGTTTTCCGAAATCGCAAAACCTACGGTGTGGTGCGCTGCGGTTTTCAAGAGGGCAAAAAGGAAAACCGCACCGTAAAGAACCCTGTAATTTTCACTATTAATAATAAGGCTATACGTACACATTGTCGGGTGACAAAAATGAAACACTAATAATATGCCATGTACAATATACCTACCAGAATAAATCAAATAATGGATGGAAAGACGAACAGTTGAGACATACCCATAGATCCCCTTGTCCCCCATTTTGCGCATATGCTTGCATGGTTTTGATGAGTCGCTTAGTGTTCTGTACGTGAATCATCATATAATGCAGCAACCCCGTGATCGCGCGCATGCAAGAGAAAAATAAGAAAAAAGTAAAATGATAACAGAGTGGAACATAGGGGGGGAAATATTATTACAATGATACGTAGCATGAACACAACCAAAGATAAAAGAGCTGCCAAACAGTTAGACTTTGCGCATAGGTTTCCTTTGTTTCCGTGGTTTTCTGCTTTCGGGAATGTTATGAGTGGTCAACGCTGAAGCTCATGCTGCACATTGTCGGATGGCAAAGATGATGATGATAATGATGAGATATAATACGCTGAAGAAGACAGGAGAAGACAAGACTGTCAATCTAACAACTCCGGAATTAAAGAAGAGTAAACAACGTCGACAGCTCTAGCACAAAGCGTGTAGGGTCAAACCTATCTTCGGTTGTCAATATTATAATGTCGGCGGATTTCCGAACTCTAGATATAGGCCAACATACGAGTATGAGCATCCGTGCATGAACACATCCCTGCGTAAATATAAACGATCTTGCTCAACGACTGGCCCTGGCTAGGGTGAACAGTCACCGTCGCCAGTGTACGAGAGAGTGCTGTGCTGTCTTACGTACTCATGTGTGCATATACTCGTATACCTGCACTTGCACACGAAGTGCCCGGTAACACACACTGTCTTGTTCTTGGAGCCGGGTCGTGGATACCAAACAACAACACATATAATACGTCAAGTATACTCGTACGTATATACGACGCGGATATCATACGTAGTTGATACCAGGTTCGTACATACCAGACAACACACATATAATACAAGAATAACATCCCAGCACTGATCACTGACATAGGGGTAGGGTTAGGGTTGTGGCCGGGATGTGAGCTTTCGACGCCGAGCACAACACCTTTCACTATCAACCGATGTCCACGCCTTTCAATTCGATTCGATGCGATTTGCACCAAAACAAGCTGAAAATACGGACGTGTTTTTCATTTTCGATCGGGTCGACTTTCCCTTCGCCCCAAATGACAAGAATACATTCTTGGTTGTCAACTCGACACTGCCTGTGATACATCATCAGTACGTATACGAGTACCATCACCAGTGTGGCACGAGAGAGTGCTCTATCTTATGTATATGAACTCGTATACTCGTACCTGCACATACATACATAGGAAGTGCCCGGTAACATCTTGTCGGAGATCACCGTAAGGATCTCCCATGCAAGTATCACCAATTCACCCTGTTCATAAGATATCTGGTAAAGTAGGCCCATGCAACATGACCAAGCTTCGCGAGCTCGGAACGGCTTTGAACACGAGCAGAGGCAGGAGGAGGGGGTGTTATCTAGGGGCCTCCAGAGACCCCGTCCGCTTCTAAAGCAGTGGTGCTTTCGTCGCGGACGGTGACAGAAGGCGACGTACGTATCATACGATACGAGTACGATCAGAGCGAGGATGAACGATACAATCTCAGCGAAGGATAAACGTAGCAACCGCACCGCATGCAATACTCGTACGTAGAGAAGCCGCGAATCGCTGTGGCCACGACGACAAGCACGGCGCACGTACGAGTTGTGCTACAGTATGCCAGCCTACAACGTAAGAAGACGGTGCCGGGCATGCCGGTGTAGGGAGAAGAGTGCACTTTGAACGTGTGTGGGAGGAAAAATGTTTTTTTGTTTTTGCTCCACTCTAAGTTGCTATGATAAAGTGGGCATCAAAGATCACTTGATTAAAGTATTGTTTTTTGGGCATCAGACGAACTATATATAATAGATAGATCTCTGTACGTAKAGAAAATGGCTGCTCCGAAAAAAAAACCGAACGTCAGATTTGTGGTCTTTTCTTTTAACAAAGGGCGAACGAATACCTAGCAGAGTTCAGAAATTGCGGCATTGTCTCGCTGTCGGTATCACTGCCCTGTAGTCACCGAGCGTGAATCGGAAGTTTAAAGTATGTTCCGGCATCCGGCGTGACACAGCGATGGCAAGCACGGACCTCACTCCGCCGCTCGTTATCGAGGCAACTGGTCAGAGGTATAGACAGACGAGCCAGTTCTTGTACCTCGGCGGCATTATCCACGAAGACGCTGACCTCTCACTCGAAATCGAACGACGGATCCGTCTCATGTGGGCGTGCTTCAAACGGTTCGGACCAGAGTTGTACGACATGAATACGGCTCGACTTAGTCTGAAAGTCCGCATGTTGAAGGCCGTGGTGATTGAGACCCTGGATTACACCGTGTAATCACCATACCCGAGTTTCCATTGGTTCGGCATGCAACCGACGGCACTGCCGGTGTCCCATGTGCATACCGTGGCTGCTGTTACTCCGCGTAACAGCCCGATTACATCGTGTAATCACCATACTCGGGAGGGAGTTTCTATAGGTTCGGCATGCAACCGACGGCAGTGCCGGTTTCACATGAGCATACCGAAGCTGCTGTTACTCCGCGTAACAACCTGACTACACCGTGTAATCACCTTATTTCTTCCTCCCTTTGGTCCCCTCGAATGGGGTCTGCGGTACGGTCTCGGGGGACCGAGTTTACCCCAAACTGGTCTTCGACCATTCCAATTCCTTCAACTCCGAGGTCCTTCCGATACGAGTACCGTTTACCTCATACGGTATCCTGGCCTGGTTGTCTCTGGTCTCTGGGACCCCGTTTCTGTAGTTACCAATTTACCCGACCCTTGACGGGTGCGTGTCTTCCTTTTTGGCACGCGTGTATTCCTATATACCCCAGACTTTCGTCGGTATCCTCTCGTAATTACTCGCTCCGACACGATCACTTCGATGCGGAGGTAACGTAACCCGAACTCGTCCGGGTCTACCCCTGACTCTGTAACCATCACTCAAAGCTCGTGAGTAGCCTTGGTCGTATTTCCGTGTTACGGCTTTATCCTTACTGCGGTACGAGGAAGGAGGTGTGTGTTTGAATAGGATTGAGTGATAGGATGAACAAATTTGGCCCGTCTAATGAACCCGTTCTCATACAAGTTTACGGTTCGCTTTCCTGGTACCTTCCCACGTTGTGTTGCTGGTTGTTACTCAGCTTGATACCAGTCATAACTCGTGGATTTATATCTAGTCGAGCTTTCCGTAATAACCTTCTGCCTCCATACTTCTGGGAAAACAAACAACTCGATACATAACATACTGTACCCAGTTAACACCTCTGTGGGTTTCGCATCGCCTTCCCTGATTCCTACTCTCTGGGAACTCGACGAATTTCATACGTGATGTACCCGCCACAAACGGACCCTAATCACGTTCGAAACTATCCACACTACACCCTCGTGAGTTACGCATCGCCTTCCCTGAGTCCTAATCTCTGGAAATCCGACGAATCGGCGCGGCACCAGTCGTTGTGTGTATTTCGCGCCGGATTTTCCGGTGACAACTTCCCGTATACATACCCCCTGTTAGGTTACGTATTATACGGTAAGAACCTGCGCAACCGGTACATCGCCTTCGTGTAATATTTCATAGAATCTGACGGCTGTCCGGGTAAGGCCCTTTCATCAGCCGATCAAACGAAAAACCCGATAGGACGCTACTTATCCTTGTGGATAGTTCTGATTGACGCGTACGCTACTATAATACTACGCTCGTTGCGTGTATTGCGCTTTTGTATTGTATTGCGTGGTATCGTGGCTTGGTCTTGAACCAAAGACTATCTCCGTGCCGACGTACTCATAACCGAACAGACAATACCCCTGGCCTATACCCCCTGTATAGCCCTTCATCGTGCATTAAATATCCGATATAACTCCTGTCGAAGACCGATGTATGACCAATTCATACTTGGAGTGCCCGGTCCTAGGAATAGGTGATCTATCGATCTCCACCATCCACCACCTTCGTACAGCCCAGTGATACATATTGATATATACCTGGTATGTACATCTCTACGAGTGGGTGTACGTCCTCCTTGTTCTCCATACGTCGTATACTCCCTGTCCTGATCTCTCGTGTATAATCAGGGTGCTGGTTTGCAATTGTTTTTTTTTTTTTACATTTTCAACGAAAATACCGCTGTACAGTATATAGATACTAACCCTGTGTTTCCTTATATACGAGTACGTATTCATCGGTACACACCGTCTGCGTACCCGTCAGTGTCCTCGGGAACGCCCTACTGCTGTACGTACTATATATGATCTATGCATGTGGACGTTGTTGCCTTACGTTGTGTGGGGTTCCGTTCCCACGACTATAGGATCCGGTATACTCGTACGGCGGTCATACTCCCATGGCCCCGTGATCGGGCATGACCTGCTGCACACTACATGTAAGTATGTGCATTTGTACAAGGTTGCTTTGCTACCTATACTATTGCGTTCAAACACCATGAGAGGATTGCTCATGGAATCAGTATTCGCAAGTTCACGAAATACAGCCATCTCAAGCCGGACCCGTACGACTGTAGCTGATCAGTGAACTACGTAATCAAGAGCAAAAACGTTCCTGGTGATTGAAGGTCAATCAACCAGACCTTTTCCGTAGTTTCTGTCTTCTCTGTTCGTTCGCGCCGTTCTGCGATGATTCTGTACTTCGGCGGGGGGGTCGGGACATCAATCGGTGAGAGTGTCTTTACAACGTTTCGATTGTCGTGAATTACGCATGGCGCATGGCAACCCTAACGGCTTCTCCACCGCCTCCACCGCCGTACTGTGGGTAAGCGAGGCTCATATTGAGGGGAGTCTGATGGCTAGACACTGCTGTACGCAGCAAGGAGATACACGTGAAGCGTTGGTAGGAGGACAAGGTAATGATGAATGTAGTAAGGAATGGCCCACTAAGTTCAAGTACTTAGTAATACACAAATTGAAATGTTCGGTGGCACGATATATATTACATATATATATACCACGGGCAATGTGGTCCTCACCCGTAATATAGGCATACCTACTATGAATACTACTACTGCTGTATGTACAGTATATTACCAGGTATATACCGTACCAGGTACCTGGTCACGTATGTACGCGACAGCACTTGAGAAAATGAGGTTGGCTCGACTCTCGCTGGAAACACAAGAAAACCACGTTTTCATGCTGAAATTACATTACGAAACAGAGTAGTGTAAGACACATTGGTAACTGATGTTACGGGGGGGCATAGTAAATAGGACCAAATATTGTTTGTAAAAATTGGGAAATATATAGGTTTTTGTGTCTACCGTAGGACCTATTTACTATGGTCACCCGTGATAGGTCTGGTTGATTGACCTTCAATCACCAGGAACGTTTTTGCTCTTGATTACGTAGTCGTACGCGTCCGGCTTGAGATGACTGCTGTACTTCGTGAACTTGCGAATACTGATTCCATGAGCAATCCTCTCATGGTGTTTGACATGTCCACCTCTTGGACTCCTACCAATCACCTTGGGAATTATGAACGCTTGATCTGCTCAAGCTTGTAAGCGTTTCGTTTCGAATAGTACCTGACCTCCTCAGGGGTATATTCTCTCTCATCAATAATAGAATATTTCAACCTCTAAATTCTTCCGTCTCAACAAAACACAGCTTGTTTGTCGTTCTGTTCCAGAATGTCCTCACAAGCCTCCCCATTAATAGAAGCCGTCCGTTTTGAACGCCACTCTTCTTACGTTTGCTGAGCTGGCGCTGCCGGTCGGAGTTTTCAATCATCATGATATGTATACACCACTCTGTCTGTTTGTCGTCTATGCGGGGTGGTTTTGAACAGCCATGCAGTTACAAGCTGCAGTCCGTAACACAGCATACAGCATCCGCTCGGTCGCGTCGTCATCCCATCTACTGTAAGCGTTACAGAGTTTGTGTGTGTGTTCACATAAAACCTTCCTTTCTACCCGTCGGCATCCAGCACGCCCAGTGTCCGTGCCGATTCTTCGTCCTAAAAAGGTAACAGTTCTTCTGTGGTTACAAAGCTACGAGATATAAATTATAAATACTACGCTCAGTGCAGTAAGCGGAGCAGACAATCCAATGTAATGTACGACAGGCAAGACCTACCCTGCTAGCAATACAAGTGCATGAAAGAGAAAAAAAGAAAGATGAAAAAAAAAGGAAAAAAGCGACAAGGAAAAAAAGAATAAAATATTAAACATAATAATAATGCAAATCAACAAAAATTAGCACGGTGCCGAAATACAGCAATCGCCCACAGCAGCAGTATACGGAGTCTAAGTTTGTACGAGTACATCAGCACTTATTTGCTTTGAAGAATACTGATGTTCTCTGTTCTCAGTGGCTACTCGTATTATTTAGAAGCCCATCAATACACTGCTGCTGCTGCTGCTGTATAGTACAGCTGTGTTATTTCCTTTTTGCCAGCACTGAAGTTTCGTTTGCGCGTTGTGAAGTTTCGTCCTCCTTCGTTGGCTTCGTCGGCGGCCTGGGCCGACGGCGAAGTCCCGTTGTGTACAAATATGAATATGTATCACTGGGCTGCACGAAGGTGGTGGGTGGTGGAGATCGATATACCACCTATTCCTAGGACCGAGCACTCCAAGTATGAATTAGTCATACATCGCGTCTTCGACAGGAGCTATATCCGATATGTAATGCACGATGAAGGGCTATACAGGGGGAATAGGCCAGGGGTATTGTCTGTTCGGCTATGAGTACGTCGGCACGGAGATAGTCTTTCGTTCAAGACCAGGCCACGATACCACGAAATACAATAATACAAAAGCGCAATAGCGCAATACCAGTACACGCAACGAGTGTAGTAGTATAGTAGCGTACGCGTCAATCAGAACTATCCACAAGGGTAAGTAGCGTCCTATCGGGTATTTCGTTTGATCGGCTGATGAAAGGGCATTACCCCGACAGCCGTCAGATTATAAGTCCCACCCTTTTTAAGTTCTGCGTGGTACGCGCCTGTATACGACTTGAGAAGAAAGTGAATTTACCCACGTATCGAATTTAAAATGTGAATAGACACAACATATAAAACTCTGAATTTATCGACATATATATCCGAAGTTTTTCAATGAAATGTCTGCATATCGAGTTTTGTACAGTCGTCAGATACGGCGATGATATCGCCATGCATGGTACGCACGCTTGATAAATCGAGTTGGGGCGAAATGTCCCCAACTCAATATTTTGAGTTCCGAATATCGAGCAAAGATCCGGAATAAGTGGAATTCATTGGACAAAGAGTTCGAATGCGTGCATGGCGAGCAGATAAAATGGGGTGCACGAGCTTAGCTTTTGAGCTCGCGCACATAGACGCATTCCAAAAGCGTGCGTGCCAGCTGCGACCGTCTACTGCCCTATACCCCCAGATCGATATATATGTCTAGCAACGGAAGCGACCGCGCGCTTATCGCGAAGATAGGGTATACCAACATCATTACTGGGTTGAGCCCCATCGCGCACTGGTGGAGTGCACACATACATGTGCTTCTCCTCTTCTTCCTCCTGCTCCTCCTCTTCTTCGCTTTCGTCATCGTCATCGTCGGGTCTGGGAGTTTCCTAGTTTCCTCTTCGTCGGCCGCGAGTGCACTTCGTCTTTTTTTTCGGATGTGCTGCAGCACTACTAGCGCGCAGCACTAGCGCAAATCGGGCTCGTGCTGCGGCGTCGCGCACGCCGGATGCCAAATTCATAGAGTGTCGCGCTGTTGCGCTGGCGCAACAATTGATCGAAATAGCCATTTTGCGCAACCGTCGCCGCGAGGCTGCTTGCGCGCAGCGCAACACGCGTTTTTGGGCGCGCAATGTTTTTCGCCGAAGGCAAAAAAAATGTTGCGCGTTTATTTCGGCGATAATTGTTTTTGGGGGTCTTTTTTTCTTAATAAATATATCTTAGGCCCCTTATCCTATTCGCCATAGAGTCGAAGATGCTCCGGAGGCCCCTGCGGGGGGGTTGCGCGCCTGAGCGCAACACAACTTGCGTCGCATGTTGCGCTGCGCGCAACAGACGCCGAACCACAAATTATTGCCCTGGTACACAGCAGTCAGTCTCGCTGTTGTATGGCAGTCGAACGAGAAAGGTAGCAGCAGCAGCAGCCAAGGTCTCCTGCCCGTGTACGTGTGTTGTATGACCATGGCCGTGTGTGCTCATAACTGTTTTCGGTCCGCAGTTGAGTATTATTCCCGATCTGTAGCCGTAAGAATACGCCATGTTAAGTTTTATACCGCGAGAAAAGCGACTTCGGATATGTCGATATGTTTTATCTGAAAAGAGTCCAAATATATGACCATAAAGTGTTTTATATGGGTATAATCGTATCTCCTTGTTCTCAATCAATCGCACATCATGTGGTTCCCAGTTTCACCTACAGCCTAAGACCAACTATTATGGGAATCATTATTTTTGGGCTCCAGGAACTGATTTCTAGGCCCAATATACCCGTTTTACTCCGTTGGACAGTCAAAAACACCGATACACTCCTAAAGATCCACCCCGTAGTTTTTCGAGGGCTTTCTGGAGCAGTTCTCCGTTTTTCTAGGGTCTCGTTTTGATTTTTGGCGCAACTAATCACAACTAATCAGTTTCCAGAAATAAGGCTTGTTGGTCAGAACTGGGGCCAAAAATAGTGGATATTTGAGGATCTTTGGCTAAAAATCATCATGTCCTCAGAACTGGCAACTTGGACGAACAGCCAAACTACGACCCTGGAGAAACGAAAAAGTACGTCAGAAAGCTCTACGAAAACTACGGGGAGCATCCTGACGAGTCTATCGGTGTTTTTGGCCGTGCCGCAGAGTAATAAATCGCGTATTTCTGGCTCAAATCTCAGTTCTGAGGACCCAAAAATAATTTTCCCATAATAGTTGGTCTATCGGTCGTTTATATAGTACTAGGGAATAAGAGCCGCCCCCGCCCCTACGGCGGTAGGGCCACAAGTGTGAGCGGCTCGTAATAAACATAATGACACATTAAGCCCTACCAACGTCGGGAGACACCGCCGGCGCCTCACTTCGACAAACTGGTGGAATTGTTCTTGGGGAAACCTATTCCCTTACCCGACTTGGACCATCCAGACGAGGCTCAACCAAAAATTGAGTCCTATTTTGTAGACAGGGTAGTAAGTCATAAATAAATGTGATCCGGGGAGAAAAAGCTCCCATAATTTCAAATACCGGCTAAGACTGCGAGGATACGGCCCTGAATCCGACCTCGAATGCCGCACGGACGAGATATCCCAATGTCACGAAATAATCGCCGCATACCGGTCGCCCCGGTGGTCTAACTGGTAGCCACGAAGCCTTTTGGGCCGGTTGTCGAGGGTTCGATTCTGCCCATGGAGGTTTTTATTCTCAAATGACACCGACTGTCGAGAGCGCATATTATAGCGTGGGTAAGCAAAATTCGACGAGAGTTGACGAGGGAAGAAAGTGCTGAAATCTTCTCGCGATAAAAATGCACAGCAAGAACCGTAGTGGGGGAGGAGGGAGAGGAGCCTACTTTGTGACCCCGGATCTGAGTTACGACTAGGGAGGGAGAAAGACGGAAGTGTGAAGATAATGAATGGGATGGGAAAAAAAAAAAAAAAAATACCGATTACCGAAGAGGTTTTGCAAATCGCGATAACCCCACCACCCGCGCCCCCCCCCCTCCCTCTGGGAAACGGAAGCTTAAAGTAGGTGAGGGCTGAGCACCAGAGATGGCGCATACTCAGTTATCAAAGCTCTGCGGCGTAACGAGAGATATTATATTAAAATAATGTCCTCGCACACAAACATTATGGTCCACACAGTCGACTCAACCGTAGGCAGAACGAGTCGGCCACGATGAAGAGAGTAGCAACATCATATACTGGCAGTACACACAACACGTGTGTGTCTGACAGAACCTGAAGAGCACTCTAACCGGCATTCTGGTGAGAATGGCCGGGGTAAGGAAATGTTTAAAGTTGTTGTACCCAACGTTGGCGGGACTATACGAGACGTGACAAACCACGCTCAAGCTCCACGCAACGCGTTACAAAAAGGATAGCACCACAACTCCATCGTGCAACCATACATTGTTTTAAACAAAAATTCACACAGGGAACGAGAGCCACGCGACTCCGCCCCAACTAACGAAGTCCCGCGTTGATATATATATGTACATTTTTTCTATTTCTTTTGGAAAAAAAATAATTACGTCAACCCGGTTACTTTATGCTGGATAACCACGGCGTGCACGCCTACGGTCTCCACAACACTATAATAATCGACTGCCTCGTGACGTCTCAAAACAGCACCTACGAGGAGCGCCCAGAACGTGTGGCCACACGTAACTAGTGCGCTGAGAAAATATTTGGAATTCCCAAACTACACTCCAGCCTATGCTGTCAGCGTGCAAGCTTAACCATGTGCGCATCTTCGCTGGTCCGGTGTTACTCAACACCCGTGTTTACTCAACACGTCAGTTATAAGGAGTGGATAAAAACATTATCAAAAGCTGCTGTGCCTCAGATCCAATATATATCGACAACCCTGTACCATCACTATACTCATCGTCCCGATGACGCCACAACAAAATCCTTTGCAAAGATGAAGTTGCGGCGAATAAACGGGGAGGCAATGCGACGGTTAGGATTAGACGTATCTATCGTAGATCTCATAACACGTATGCATGGAAGGATACATCACAAAGTCAAGCACCAAAGATCAGGCCAGACCGGATCTGAGGGCGTTAGAGGTCCGCCGAACGCTGACCTCTCCCCTCAAGCTGACTCGATGTCCCTCCACCCTTAAAGCCTGATCAAGGTGAGTCTCGATGAGACCCTTCCAGTGCCAGAACTATAGTAGACCTGCTCTGTAGCACGGCGGTAGCATCTCCCTGCTACTTGATAAGAAAGAACTCTGCTCGGTTACGTCGACCGCAACGACGGCTACAAGGGACCATCGCTCCGGGACCTTTCCAAGGCGACTTCTACGCGGCAGCAACGACGACGGCGGAGCCTAGTAGTTACAGGACGCTACTTTTATTTCCGTTGTTTTACCATTTCGGGTGCTTATGAGTTATGAACGTTGAAGCTCATGCTACACATTGTCGGATGTCGAGAGGATTATTTGTTTGTTTCTGTCTCAAGGCAAGATAAATAACCATCATAAAGTAGCAGCTGCAAACAAAGAAATTGTATGAAGAGGGGGTTGTCGCTCGATGCTTCCTCGGAAGTCAACGGGGAGGAGGTTCAAGGTGTAGGGCTAATTGAACACGGAGGTGGGCACCTCGTTTTCGTAGTATTCGGCGGTTGCAAATCACCGTTTTAGGGGTGGGATTATTGGGGCCTGAGTGACTCATGTTGGCACACAGCAGCGGTATTTTTCCAGCGTTCTTTACGGTTAACCGTCCGTGTACGGTGCGTTATTTTTTTTTCGAAAATCCTACGGTCCGGTTGGGTGCGGTTTTTAGAAAACAAAAATATTGGAGTGCGTTCGGTGCGGTTATCCGATATTGGAAATCCCACGGTGCGGTTCGGTTTTTACATGCATCCTACGGTCCGGTTCGGTGCGCTTTTTAGATATCAGGAATCCTACGGTGCGGTTCGGTGCGGTTTTCATAAATCGGGAATCCTACGGTGCGGTTCGGTGCGGTATTCAGAAATCGGAAATCTTACGGTGCGGTTCGGTGCTGTTTCCGGATTATGAAAATCTTACGATGCGGTTCGTTTTTTTCATGCATCCTACGGTGCGGTTCGGTGCGGTTTTTAGAAATCGGTAATGCTACGGTGCGGTTCGGTGCGGTTTTCAGATGTCGTGAACCCTACGGTGCGTTTGTTTTTTTTTTTTTTTCCTACGGTTCGGTTCGGTGCGTTTTTCTGAAATCGCAAAACCTACGGTGCGGTGCGGTGCGGTTTTCATGAGGGCAAAAAAGGAAACCGCAACGTAAAGAACCCTGTAATTTTCACTAGTAATAATAAGGCTACGTACACATTGTCGGGTGACTAAAATAAAATACAAAATAATAGGCCATGTACAATGTACCTAAAGACGAACAGTTGAGACATACCCACCCATGAATCCCTTTGTGTTCTCCCCATTTTGCGCATATTATTGCATGGTTTTGATGAGTCGCTTAGTGTTCTGTACGCGTGAATCATCATATAATGCATAGCAACCCCGTGATCGCGCGCATGCAAGAGTAAAAGAAGAAATAAGTAAAATTAACAGAGTGGAACATAGGTGAAGAGATAGTGTTACGAAATACGTAGTTGCATGAACACAACCAAAGATAAAAGAGCTGCCAAACAGTTAGCCTTTGCGCATACGACGTAGGTTTCCTTTGTTTCCGTGGTTAGCTGCTTTCGGAAATGTTAGTAGTGGTCAAAGCTGGAGCTCATGCTGCACATTGTCGGATGGCAAGGATGATGGTGTTACTGATGAGATACAATACGCTGAAGAAGACAGGAGAAGATAAGACGGTCAGTCTAATAACTCCGGAATTACAGAAGCGTAAACAACGTGTAGGGTCTAACCTATCCTCGGTTGTCAATATTATAATGTCGGCGGATTTATTAACTCTAGATATAGGCCAACATACGAGTATGAGCATCCGTGCATGAACACATCCCTGCGTAAATATAAACAATCTTGCTCAACGACTGGCCTTGGCTAGGGTGAACAGTCACCGTCGCCAGTGTACGAGAGAGTGCTGTGCTGTCTTACGCACTCATGTGTATATATACTCACTCGTATACCTGCAGATGCATACGAAGTGCACGGTAACACATTGTCTTGCTCTTGGAGCCGGGTCGTGGACCCCAAACAACAACACATATAATACGACAAGTATACTCGTACGTACCCGTACGTATAAACGACGCGGACACGTAGTTGATACCAGGTTCGTACATACCAGACAACACATATAATACAAAGAATAGCATCCCAGCACTGATCACTGGAATAGGGGTAGGGTTAGGGTTGTGACCGGGATGTCAGCTTTCGACGCCGAGCACAACACCGTTAACTATCAGCCGATGCCCACTCCTTTCAATTCGATTCGATGCGATTTGCACCAAAACAAGCTGAAAATACGGACTTGTTTTTCAATTTCGATCGGGTCGACTTTCCCTTCGCCCCAAATGACAAGAATGCATTCTTGGTTGTCAACTGGACACTGCGATACATAATCAGTACGTATATGAGTACCATCACCAGTGTGGCACGAGAGAGTGCTCTATCGTATGTGTATCAACTCGTATACTCGTACCTGCACATACATACAGGAAGTGCTCGGTAACATCTTGTCGGAGATCACCGTGAGGATCTCCCATGCAAGTGTCACCAATTCACCCTGTTCATAAGATATCTGGCAAGTAGGCCCATGCAACATGACCAAGCTTCGCGAACTCGGGACGACTTGAACACGAGCAGAGGTAGGAGGAGGGGGTGTTATCTAGGGGCCTTCAGAGACCCCGTCCGTTTCTAAAGCAGTGGTGCTTTCGTCGCGGACGGTGACAGAAGGCGACGTACGTATCATACGATACGAGTACGACCAGAGCGAGGATGAACGATACGATGTCAGCAAAGGTTAAAAGTAGTAACCGCACCACTGCTGTATGCAATACTCGTACGTAGAGCAGCCGCGAATCGCTGTGGCCACGACGACAAGCACGGCGCACGTACGAGTTGTACTACAGTATGCCAGCCTGCAACGTAAGAAGACGGTGCCGGGCATGCCGGCGTAGAGAGAAGCGTGTTTGCGTTTTGAACGTGTGTGGGAGATGTTTGTTTTGTTGCATTTGCATTTGCTCTACTCTAAGTTGCAATGATAAAGTGGGCATCAAAGATCACTTGGTTGAAGTATTGTTTTTTGGGCATCAGACGAACTATATACAATCGATAGATATTTGGTATGTGGTTGTATACGGTACTTCTACTTGAAGAAGGGGTCCGAACGTCCATGATTGATTGCGTTCTTTTCACGGAGGGTCTCGCTAAAATGATGACAGTCATCGTGACTGTCTTCGAAGCAGCAGGCCTCACGGTTTCAGAAAAGAAAACCGAAACGATGATCTTACGAACACGGGACCAGACACCCCCTCCTCCGCCGCTCGTTATCGAAGCAGCTGGTCAGAGGTATAGACAAACGAGCCAGTTCTTGTACCTCGGCGGCATTATCCACGAAGACGCTGACCTCTCACTCGAAATCGAACGACGGATCCGTCTCATGTGGGCGTGCTTCAAACGGTTCGGACCAGAGTTGTACGACATGAAGACGGCTCGACTCAGTCTGAAAGTCCGCATGTTGAAGGCCGAGGTGATTGAGACCCTGCTATACGGATGTGTGACGTGGACCCTCAGTGCACAACACTTCGCCAGGCTCCGATCGGTACACCACCAAATCCTCCTGCGTGTCATTGGCTTCCAGCGTCGGCAGCGTGGCGACTATAGGACCCTCTCGTACGCAAAGGCTCTCAAGCAGACACGATGCGAGAGCATCGAAACGACATCCGTAAACGCGGCTGTTCTTTGCGGGAGCCGTGGCACGGCAACCCAAGGGGCGACTACCCAGTCGGGTGATGTTCGGGACCATGACGGGTGGGGAGGGACGCAGACCGGGCGGACAACCAAAGTCCTGGCAGAAATGCATTGCTGAAGACCTCAAGGTGTTTCAAGCCACCAAGGGGTCCACGGCACAGGTCCCGTTGGTGTTTGGAGTAGAGACCGCAGCGTGGACCGTTGCAGCAACTAAAGTGGGCAAGTGGTACAGAGGGGTCCTCGAAGCGGCTGAACAGTTCATGGTCCGGTGGCACAAGGTCGAGGCGGAACTGAGTAGACAGCGCCACGCATCCGTCGCGGGGGGTGCACAAGGGAATGGGAAGGGAGGGGGCAACAGTCGTACAGAAACCGCGGTTGATGAAAGCAGGAGGGAGACAGCCGACAGGATAGCAAGGTACCAGGCTGACTAGTAAGTCCCGCCTAGACTACCCGTGCCGCGCACCTCTCCTGTAGCTGCTTCGAACGCGGCTCTGTTGTGTTTGTTTTGTTTGTTTGTTTGTTTGTTTTTTTTGTTTTTTTTCGTTTCGTTCGTCTTCTTTAGTTTCGTTGTTACTCTCGTCTCTTATCACTGTGATGAGGAAGAAGTACTACCTCCGGCTGGGTGGATGGCGAACTGGGTATTGTTTCCCTTGGTTATTTCTGGTGATCTTTTTATTTATTTTTATTTTTTATTCTTTTCATGTTTTTGCTTGGTGTAACGCCTGTTGTAGCGGGCACGACAGCGATGCTACAATCCCTCGCATCATCCATTTGTTTTGGTTTATTTTATATTTTTGCCGTGATCGCTTTTGCCTTTGTCTCCCCGCCCCCCCGTATTTTCCTAGGACTTTATTTGGCTGCTTAGCTACGTACGTATACATTTTGTTTTTTGTTACTTCCTCTTCTCTTTCCTGGACTCTCGTGTGAGGCACGAGGACGAAACGGAACTGAGTAGGAAGTGCCACGTATCCGTTGTATGGGTGGCGCCCAAGGGAATGGAGACAGAGGGTGGGGGGGTTCGTAGGGAAACCGCGGCGGACGAAAGCAGGAAAGAGACGGCAAACAGAGTAGGTACCAGTACCAGACCGACTAGCTGGTAGAACCTGCCTGTACTACGGGCACAAACCTGCCTCAGCTGGCTGGAAGGTACTTTTGGTGTGCTCTGGCTGCCTGTCTTTTCCTGTCGTTCTTAGTCTTGCTTTGTTGGCACTGTGTTTGTTTTTTTTCGGTTCATTTCATTTCATTTCGTTTCGTTTCGTTTCATTTGGTTTCTTTTTAACTAGATGTCGCATCTCATCTGGGAGAAGCACGACATTTTTGTTTTTGTTTTTCTTTTCATTTTGTCATGCTTTTGTTTGGTTGCTTGATTGTTGATTTGCTTCAGTGTGTTTACTTTCTATTATTTTTCCTTTTCGCTTTTTTCTTTATTTTCTCTCTTTTTCTCTTGCATGCACCTGGATTGCTAGTAGGGTAGGTCTTGCCTGTCGTATATGGCATTGCATTGTCTGCTCTGCTTACTGCACTGAGCGTAGTATCTCTGTGTCGTAGTTTTGTGACCACAGAACTGGTACCTTTTTAGGATGATGAATCGGCACGGACACTGAGTGTGCTGGATGTCAACGGGTTAGAAAGGAAGGTTTAAGATGAAGAAAACACACACACTGGCTATAGAGTCCTTTGAACTCTGACATGAGGTGATATTTGGTTTATGGAGTATTTCGAGGCGTTACATAGTAGCGGACTAGGGGTGAGTCAGCTCCCAGTAAGCAGGCAGCAAGCTATCCTGCTGAGAGACTGACTTGCTAGCCACTGCGGTAAGAGTAACTAACGTACAGAGCGTGATAAGACTGCTGTTAGACTAACCATATGCAGGTAGAGCTGGCCAGTACAGTCTGACGAGTATATGATTGGACAGAGAATTGAGTAGTCAGAGACTACTCGAATACGAGTACGAGRAAGYAAGGACGTTCTTTGCTGTGTTCGCTGTGTACTTGAGACGTAGACCTGTGGTTGATGATCTACAACTGCTAGGAGAAGGCGAGTAGTTTAACGTAGGAGAACGCGTGCGGGCACGACTCTTGCAGAGGATCTGATAGATCTAGTGTAGGAGCGGACGTAGAATTATAGTGACGGTAAGAGAGGCTGTCACAGCCCCTCTTTTAGTCTGGGAATTTGCTTCCATCCTGCTGTGGCGATAGTACAAGATCAATTTCTTCTTCTTCTTTGCTCCTTGACCTGAACTACTGTTCTAGCCGCAATCTCCGCACCGAACTAAACGCTCATTGAGGTGTGTCTTCGGCCTAGTATTGATCATGCGAGAGATACCAAGATGTCTCCTTTCTCAACAACGAGCGGCGTTCGAATCGTCACTTAGGACATCACTTGGCCTGAGCTATGTTGATTGGAGATTAGCGGTAGGACACGAGAGATGCCGTCTACCACGTCCAGCAAGATCTCGAAAGAAAGCAAGGCTTCGACGAATCCCACCCGGCGTTCCTCGCGGAACCAAGGCAAGGTGGCGTCACCTGTGAAGAGCGCTAGTAGGGAAATTGTCCCTGCCGTAGCTGTTAAGGAGCCCACCGTGGCAATCGGGGGGAAGGGCGTTGTCGCAGCCTCCGGGCGCACAACAGACGCAGCCATCAGGCGCTCACCAACCAAAGCAGCCCCCAGGCGCTCTCCGGAGGAACAATCCCCGAAGCACATGCAAAGCGGCGTCGAGGAGGTCATAGCGCTCTCGAGAGGACGCTTGGGAAGTGGAGACAGCTCGACCTTGGCGAAGGGGTCAGGTGCTGGGAAGCCGGCTGGTCACTCGGAGCGTGACTCCGACCACGGCTCGGCCGCAGGTGACGAGGGGGTCGAACAGGACGAGGTTTTGGCGGTTGACAACCCCAAATTATCTAACAGGCCGGAGAGCCCGTCCTACTCTGCAGTGGCGCAGGAGTCGACTTTCCGCCCTCCGTCCCCTGCCGGCAAGGGCCAGTCCGCCGGCGAGTTGGGAGAGATGATCGAGCGCCAGCCCAAGAGGACGTCCAAGGGTTGGGATTACTGGATCCCCAAGATCCCTTCGAAGGCACCACGCGTCAGATCCTTCGAGGAGGCTCAAAGCGACTCAGAAGACAGGAAGGTGAGGGACGACATTATGGAAGCGCTGTCGCAAATGGCAGAGGGTCTATCATTTGAAGACAAATGTGTAGCGTTGGGTGTAGCACCCCACACTTCCGAAATGTGCATCGAGACTGCTGCAGGGGTAGGGGGAACCATCGTCCCCACCGGCCGCAGGACTATACACAGTAAGCGGACCGAAGCGTTTCCCCAGCCCGGGTACCAGCCGGATCAAATGCTAGCACGTAAGCTCCAAGCAGAGGAAGATGCCCTCGCAGACGCAGACGCTGAAATTATTCGGAAGGACGCTGAGATAGCGGCCACACTGACCGAACAATCAGAAACCTCATCAGAGTCTGACCACACTTCACCGCGGAAACGCATAGACCCACTCACCACACAAGCAACACGAACCCGGTACAGCGTACTGGCATCTAACGATTCCTCACCGTCTCCTGCACTCTCTCGAAAACAGAGAAAGGTGCTGAAAGCTCTCTGCACAACCGACGACGCGGACTACCTCCAAGCATCGAAGGAGGTGCAAAAACAGGACTTGTTGAGGAAAGAAGCGTTGGCCAGGAAGGAGGAAAAGGCGAACAAGGTGGCCGCCCACAAAGCCAAACTGGTAAAGGCGCGGGAGAGTCTGGAACAGGCCAAGGCGGAGAGGGACGCCGAGATCAGGTCCCGCGAAGCCGAAATCTCTGCTGCAGAACTGGCAGTGCGCCAGATCGGCAAGGAAGTGTGCGGCTCTGAGACAGACCTACAGGAGGAACACGAGGCCATCGACTCCATCTCAAGAACAATGAACGAGAGCCGGAAGAAACGAGAAGATCACCGGCAACATCAAATTTAAGAGGACAACTCGATGCTCCCAGCCCGGGATTGGCCGGCACTCAACCCAAAGGGGAAAGGGGGTACGAAGGCAGCTAAGCTGCAACCGAAAGCGACCAGCTCGACCCATGACAAACAACGGTTCGAGAATTTGTGCAAGTACCAAACAGATCATCCACACCTATCGCCCGACGCTGTTGTGACCTTCTACACCGATTCCCAGCAAAAGGAACCGGACATGACGCCAAAAACAACCAACGAGCAAAAGCGCGGGAGGGAACACATCCGCGGCAGCTATTTTGGCGAGGACGCCAGCAACCCTCGACAAAGGGAAAGCCAAGGGAGCAGCCGCGAGAGTTCCAGAGGGAGTAGAGGAGGCCGAGGTAAAGGCGGAGGTAGCGGAGGGGGAAGAGAGGGGGGCACGGTGGCGGCGGCGGTGGCAACGGCGGTGGCGAGTGGTGGGGCATTCGGCGGCGGCGGCGGTACCGCAAAGGCAACTTCGGGGGCGGTGGTGGAGGTGGTTTCGGCGGTGGCGGGGATATCGGTAGTGGTTTCGGTGGTAACGGCGTCGGTTATGGTGGTTTCGGCGGCGGCGGAAACGGTGGTTACGGTGGTAACGGTGGTGGTTGTTTCGGGAGAGGTTACGGTAGTGGTAACGGTAGTGGTAACGGTGGTGGTAACGGTGGTGGCGGTGGTTTCGGTGGAAGAGGCAAGGCGGACGGTAACAACGGTTTCGGGAACGGAAACAGGGACCGTAACAGCCGGAGCCCGAGAGACAGGTGTGAGAAAGAGCCACAGTACGAAAATCACCATGATACATGTGCGAAAGAGGTAGTTATCAACCATGAGATAGCTGACCAGGCAAGACGTAACACCACGACAAATACTCTTCGTAGTAGACCTGCAACCACGCAGGCACTGAACGCAACGACGATCCGAACTATAAGGCGAACCATGGCTAGATTCGATACCGGCCTTTTGATCCCGGGACCTAACATCCCTTTTTCCTCGGACCATAGCGTAGCCGACTTAGTACACTTCACCTCTGCGATGGGTAAAGCAGTGGGAAGTGTAAGAGAAGCCTGTGACGATATAAACACAGTAGACTGGACCCGAGGATGGGAAAATGTTTTAGAACGCTACATCCTCCGTTCGATTCGCACTGCATCCCCGCAGGCACCGAAAATGAAGACGCTGGTGACGAGCGCGTTTGAGCATGGAACAAAACTCCTGGATGAGGGTAAACGGGGTCAAGAGGTTTTTGACTCAATATTGCGCATCCTGTGTAGAGGATTAACAAAGACTTCACCGGCTGCAGTAATGCAGACACTCCAGAACCTAGTGGTAGAGCCAGGTACAACCTTCTCCGAGTACCTCGGAGAGTTGAGGTTGTTAGTATCCAACGTGAGGTGTATTGGGCCGGTAGCCCCGGAAGATGGTACCATGCAGCTAGCAATTAAAACGAGCATTGATGATCAATTTGCACCCCTGAGTGCACAGATTTTTGCTGGTAGAAACATGACTGCGGTACCGTTTGCGAATGTAGACGAATTGTTGGGGGCGTTGGATGATTTGTCGCTGAATCAGTCGGTTGCGAGCAAGTCGTCGCGAGGGAACGGGGGAAGCACGCCGCTGCACAGCAGTAGTAATAGAAATAGAACGTACCCGAGAAACTTTAACAACCAGAAGTTTGGGGGGGTCATGGCTGTAGACCAGAGAGAGGTGGACTTTGAGGACGAAGATCTTGAGTTCGAGAAAGTGTATGTTATTATGCAGAGCCGTGGGGGTTTCGGCAGGAATAATAATGAACCAGCTTTTTACATCCATTATGACACGAGGGAGGCAAAAGATGCGGCCCGAAGAGCCTTCGGGCCGAGATGCCTGAACTGTGGCGAAGATACCCATTTCGCACGTGACTGTCCCGCACCCTACATTAACAAATCTCGCATAATTAACCCAGCGGTGGGAGAGGGAACGCCAACAGAGGTATTGACGCGATGGCGTAGGTGGCAACAGCGGTTGTGCCAATGGCATGCCAACAGGCGGGATGCGCGGGAGCGCAGAGGTAATTGAAAAGGCGACGGTAAGTGGGTCGACTTGCCGGTAGCACCACGACCCCCGTTGCATTCCAAGTTTTTTCGCACAGGTACAAGTGCGACCGGGAGAAGGGAATCCGGAAAAGGAGGGGAGGCCCTCCCAGCGTCTCAGGACGTAAGGAAGAGTCCGGCGGGAACCACGGTGCACAACGTGAGTCCAAGTCAAGAGGTAGGATACAATCTGCCTGTAGTCGGTAAGAACGGGGGTAAAGTAGATGGTTGTCTCTCTGGAGAGAGCGGAAGTAATTATCCCGACGTCCGATTGTGCACTTTCAACCGAAAATCAACGTTCTGCGCAAGCTCCGTCGCAAGTAGTAGTACCGTGGCGGGTAGGTTTGGCCGTCCGGACGGCGTAAATCCTGGGTGTGATCTACCGAGAAAAACGCAAGTTCGAAGCAACGAGAAATCGTTGAGTGTGTTGGTTCAGAGTCATACCCAAAACAAGTCACTGTCTGCTGTCAACAGGGCGAAGGGCACGCCTGCTTCAAATGTACAGTTGAAGAGAGAGTTACCCCCCACCGATAGTTTTAGAGCCCGGGGAGGCGGAAATAGGGGAGCGACGTCTTGTCCACCTAGCAAAGCCCGCGAGTTTTCCCCGCCGGTAATGGCAACACAGCCTAAGATCGGTAACGATAACGTTGGAAACAACGCAGAAAATGTACCACACTCACGAGTGAAAAATCGTACCCGAGTAGATACGATGCCGACCATTTTTGAGCGAGACACGGCTGGCCCGGTGGAAAGTGTTGATGCATCCAACATGACCTCAAATACACAGAGCACGGATAGAAGTAGCAAGGTTAAACAGGGAGAGTTTTCGAGTAAACCAGGCATGCCGGATAGCATATATGCACTCGATACCACGCAGAACCAGAGTAATAACTTGCCATCCATGGTCTTCCCACCTTGCCAGGCGGAGATGCTGAGCGGAGAACGAGCAGATTATTTATCAGGGTTTACGAGAGCCGTGGGGGGGAAGGTGACACTCGACAGGAGACGTCACACTGCACGAGCACGAATTTTCGGAGGATCCAAGGCTACGCGTACACAAGGCTGCACGGTACTGCTGGACACTGGAACCCCATTCACTTTTATTTAACGCAAGGTATGGCAGCGTATGCTTGGGTGCGGAGCGGCGTCTGAGAACGGCCTAACAGAAATACCAGAAAAAAAAGTGGGGAGGTTTTCACGGTATACCCTTGATCACGACCAGCAGAGTACGGTCGAATGTGCAGGTGGGGGGAGAAGGGGGAATGCTCTCGAGCAATAAACGAGCACAGACTGTCTGTCTAGCGGTACACGCGCACGTAGTACCTGACGATGCAATAAATCATGCAGTATTACTCGGACGAGAAAGTTGGGCAGATTTCCCAACTAGAAAATACGTTGACATCAATGACACTGAAACCGAGGTAACGTTTATTATGCGCGATAACGTGATCGACGAAAATACAGCGGTATACAGAGTGGGTCAATAGTGCGGTAGGTTTAATCAAGTCAAGCAACGAGGGAGCTGTGGTTGCAAGGTTTTCGGGAAACCGATGCAGAATACCAGGTGCAATGTCGTGGATGAAAATCGAGATCCCTAATACAGACGGAACGGCGGCGTCCGATGGTACGTATTATATCCGTTTTAATAAGGGCTGGTTACCCCGGGAAGCCTTAGTAGAGGCTGGTACATCTGAAATCCCACTTCGACACTCGGGAGATCAACCATATTTAATGCAACCGAACATGAAACTGGGAGTAGGAGGTGCAGCCTTAATCCAGAGTGATCTGGCGAAAGCACTGTTTATACCCACCCCTTCAGACACGATAAATGCAGTAGAAGCTGTAGAAGTACAAACTGAAAAACAGAGCGAAGCTCCGCCAGCAGTTTTAGCCAGTTTGGATACGGCTCAGAGATCAGCTTTCATAAAATTGTGGCGGCGGGTGCCCCCACACTTACAAGAAATAACGTTCGATTTCGCAAAAGAGCTGTGGAAGGCAGCCGATATCGACGCTTTGGGGGAACTGTTGTGTCAGTATGAGCACCGTTTTTCCCATCACAGTACAGATCTGGGGCACGTTACAGTTGACCCGTTCCGCATAATAATACTCAACAATTATGCGAGACCAGTCAAACAGAGACCGTACCGTCACTCTCCAGTATTGGCAGCGAAGATAAAAACAGAAATAGATAAACTAGTGTTGGCAGGACTACTGCGACGATCATACTCCAAGTGGTCAAGTCCATTAGTAGTGATCGCGAACGCCGATGGGAGGATTCGGATAACGTGTAACTACAAGAAGGTCAACGAACAATCTATCATTCCAGTTTTACCCCTGCCAACGGTGGATGACCTTTTATCGGATTTGGGGGGGGCACATGTTTTCAGTACAATGGATCTATTGATAGTCAGCGGATTTTTCCAGTGTTCCATACACGAGGATTCCATACCCCTCACAGCAGTGTGTACGCAATCAGGAAATTGGGAGTGGACGGTCATGCCGATGGGACTTGCATCGAGCCCAGGGTGGTTTCAATCGATCATGTGCCGCGTGTGTGAGGGTCTGGAACGAGTGAGGTCATTTATTGACGACATCGTCTGTTTTTAAAAAAACGGCCAGGAACATATCGGTGATTTACGGAACATTTTCGAGCGGCTGACCACTTTTGACTTGAAGTTAGCGCCGAAGAAAGCACATTTAGGAGTAAAAGTGGTGAAATGTTTGGGCCACAGAGTAACAGCAGAAGGGATAGCGCCTGACCCGGGAAAAGTAGAAGCACTAACAAAAATGCCAATGCCATCGAACGTTAGTCAGCTACGCTCACTGTTGGGAGCGATGAGTTACTACCGGAATTGTTTGCCGAAAATGGCGGCAGAAACAAATAGCCTAAATTAATTGCTGAACAAGGGTGTAAAACTTGAGTTCAAACTTGAACACATCAAAATAGTACAGACCTTGCTAGGACAACTATCGAGCCCCAAAGTATTAGCTTTTCCGGATTTTGCGGCGGCAATCTCGGGCGACCGGCCATTTCAGTTAATAACAGACCCGTCCGCGGACGGATTAGGCGCAGTGATCGAGCAAGACCAGAGTGATGGTACGATTCGACCGATAAGCGTTTTGAGCAGGTCCACACTCCCAAACGAAAAAAATTGAAGTACCACGGAACTTGAGTGTGTAGCAATAGTTTGGGCAGTTAAGAAAAATCGCCAACTATTTTACGGTATACCATTTATCGTGGTGAGTGATCACCAACCGCTGAAAATCTTCGAGAGTTTAGCCCCGGAAGTTAACAGAGTACAAAGGTGGTTTGATTTTTTGAGCGCATATAACTACAAACTGGTGTACAGACCGGGAAAGCTAAGCGGAAATGGAGACCTTATGTCACGATTACCACAGCCTGCAACAGCGGAAGATACCAGTGCTAACCTACGCCTGTCCGACCCATCGGATGTGGACGTTTATTTTGTAGGTGCAAGTGGAGTGCAGCCGCAACTGGGGAGAGGGAGGGACATCAGCCTGGGTGAGCTGGAGTGTCGCACCAAAGGGAAGGGCATCAGCTTGGGTGGGCTGGGGTGTCGAAAGGAGAGGAGAGGCATCAGCTTAGGTGGGCTGGAGTGTCAAACTGACGAAATGTTTAAGGTGGGGAGAGGGAAGTAGAGCTGATATGAGCGCCGCGTACAACCGATGAAAAGGCGAAGCTATTATGGCAGCTGATACAACATAACCGAGTGCGAGATCAATACCAGATGAGACGACCAGAAAGTCCGCGAGTGTATGCCATACGTGACGAGGAACCGTTGAACGAACCTGACGATAATTTAGTAGTCAGCGGTCGGCTAGAGCCTGGTTTAATTTTACATGCATGTCCGATGACCGTGGAGGGTAGGGAGCTTTTGAGCTCAAAGTCAATACAGGACGTGGCAGTAATAAACCCAGACGGGGGGGAGGTAGCGGTGATGTAGGAGCTGGTGCAGAGGGACCTTTAGACACACCAAAAGAAGAGTGGGATAATGAAGCAGCGTGCGCGTTCGGTGAAACATTATGCCAGAAATCTGCAAGAGATTGGGCTGACGCCCAGGTAAAAGATGACACTGTCAACGTAGTAATGACGTGCATCGAAAACGACAAATCGAGCAGTGAAATAACCGAAGAAGGCTTAGGTCCAGGTATGGAAGTTAAGGAGGTAAAACGGTTGGTATCACAAGGGGAAATAATGGAACTGCCTAGCTCAGAAAAATTGCTGGTCCGACGGTTGTCGCGCGCCCCTGAAAACCTTCCGGACAGGAATCCCGGACAGTACGAGAGGCTGCTGGGAGAGGAGCCAGTGAGGACCTATGTACCGCTGCTTTTGCGACCTTGGGTAATGGACTGTGTGCACAAGGAAGCTGTACACTTGGGAGAGAAGGTGACTGTTAGGTTACTGCAGAGATATTATTGGTGGATCGGCATGGCTGAGAGTGTAAAATGGTGGATCCGGAGATGTTATATGTGTCAGGCACGCAAAAACACCCGGAATACAGTGCGTTGGCCACTGATATCCTTACCACTACCCAGAAGGCCCGGACAGATGATATCGTTTGACCTTTTAGGACCCCTGCCGGTAACGGTGAAGGGGAACGAATACGTATTTTTGGTAGTAGATTTATTTAGCCGTCACGCTAGGCGTACGCAATTACTAAGGGAGAGAAAAACACGAAAGATTGTGCAGCGAGGTTGGTTCACGACTATATTACAAGGTGGGGCTGTCCCCATACTTTTCTGTCAGATCGAGGTCCAGAATTTGTGTCAGTAGTGTGTCGAGGGGTTTTCAAGATGCTGGGCTCAGTGAAAAAGTATACAAGCTCATATCACCCCCAAACGAACGGCATGGTAGAAAGACTTAATCACACATTGTGCCAAATGTTGTCATATCTCATCGCGGACGACCAGAAAAATTGGAACGAAGTGTTGCTACATGCAATAGCCGCCCACAATAATAACGTGAGCAGGGGGATCGGCCTAGCTCCGAACGAAATACACATAGGACGGTATCCGAGGTTACCGATGACTATATTAGAGGGTAGTGGCGTGAAAGGCCACCAGAGCGCAAAAAGAGAACAGCTTGATTATCTTGAGTTGATGAGAGACAGGCAAGTGCGAGCGTATAGATTAGTTCGAGAGGAGGATTGACTAATAAAAGCGAAACTCCAAGCAGCAAACGAAAAAAATGATGCAGCCATGAACAATCGAATGAAATTCGTAGCGGGAGATTGGGCGTGGGTATATGATGACCATAGCACGATAACGGGAGGAGGAAAACATGTGCACAAGCCAGCTGAGGGCAGCTCGGCCAGAAAATCGTTCGCATTAATTAGTAAGCTTGCCCACTGTTGGACCGGACCATACAAGGTGTTATGTGTAGGACCGGGAAAGACGGGTGATGGTAGAGAGGTGGGACCAAAGGTACTGTTGTTGGAGATACTAATAGATGAACCAGGGCGCGGGATAAATGCAAGGGTGTCGGTACACCGGTGCAAGAAGTGTTATAATCCGCACGAGGGAGCGACTGCACCGAAATTGTTTGCCATGGTCAATGAGCAACTACGTGCTGAACAAATACTCCGAGATTTCACCCCCGTTCCACCTGACAACTGACGACGTGACAGTAGAATTAAACACTCATCGTGTGACGCCGAGTACGTTAACCAAGCATCGACTGAATAGAGGACTAGGCGGAAAAAGTTGCGGTGCTATATTATACGTACTGGGAAGGGTTACAGCGACCCACGTGGGAACATGAGGAGGAATTAACGCAGTATGACAATTGCGTGATGGGGTATTGGGCAGGAGAACCTGTGCAAGTCAAGGGGGGAAACGCGAAGTATGGGCTGTACCGAGTAGAAATGGCTAAGAGGGCCATTGCTCGTGCAAAAGGCGAGAGACACGTGCCTGCAGGTTACTTCGTTTGCTGCGACACCCGAGAGAGGCCGAGACGGTATACACCTGACATCGTTGGTTCATACATTTATTTCATTACGACCCATACAGGTTGGCAGCTGGCGAGAGTGGTCGGAATGGCAGAGGACGCGGAGAGCATTAGCCTTCCTCGCACCATCAAAATGCTGGATTTGGCGAAGCAGTACAACTTGAACCTCACAAGAAACGTTGACAACTGTTGGAGAGGAGCCCGGAGACTGGTGCTGGCATGTGCACCGGAGGACCAGAAACGTCAAGAACGTCAAGCCATCGCTGGAGTAGATAGGATGTGGGGGGGGGGGGTTGATACTATATTGGGCAGGGATGTGGGTTTTAACTACAGTATTGACGTAACAGTCGGTAGAGAAACCAATGGGGTTGATACTATTGGGCAGGGATGGAGGTTTTACCTACAGTATTGACGTAACAGTCGGTACAGAAACCAATGGGGTTGATACTGTATTGGGCAGGGATGGGGGGTTTAAACTACAGTATTGACGCAACAGTCGGTACAAAAACCAATGGAGTTGATAAGAAGAGGCGCTGTTGAGAAATTAGGGTACACAAAATTGTATTTTGTCGACGAGAATTTGTTTTTGCAGTCAATGTTTCAGATGGTTTTTAATCGGAGTTATGAGTCAAATTTGTATACTTGCACGTTAACCGTAGAATTGCTTACGAGCAATATCACGTACGAGTAGTTGTTCCACTGCACGCCTTAAGAAATGGCGACCGTGGAGCAAGGTGGGCTATTGAGGTGATATTGGGTTTATGGAGTATTTCGAGGCGTTACATAGTAGGGACTAGGAGATGAGTCAGTCTCCCAGTAAGCAGGTAGCAGGCTATCCTGCTGAGAGACTGACTGCTAGACACTGCGGTAAGAGCAACTAACGTACAGAGCGTGATAAGACTGCTGTTAGACTAACAATACTGAGGTAGAGCTGGCCAGTACAGTTGACGAGTATATGATTGGACAGAGAGTTGAGTAGTCAGAGACTACTGTACTCGAGTACGAGTACGAGTAAGAAGGACGTTCTTTGCTGTGTTTGCTGTGCTTGAGACGTAGACCTGTAGGTTGATGATCTACAACTGCTATTAATAGGAGAAGGCGGGTAGTTTAACGTAGGAGAACGCGTGCGGGCACGACTCTTGCAGAGGATCTGATATATCTAGTGTAGGAGCGGACGTAGAATTATAGTGACGGTAAGAGAAGGCTGTCACAGCCCCTCTTTTAGTCTGGGAATTTGCTTCCATCCTGCTGTGGCGATAATACAAGACCAATCAATGTCTTCTTCTTCCTTTCTCCTTGACCTGAACTACTGTCTCTGCCATTCCGCACCAACTAAACTCTGAGGGCCTCCCCTTCGGTCTGAGATCACGAGAGACTACCAAAGTATCTTTCCATCACAGACAACACTACAGACACTACAAGAGGAGGAGGCGTGTTCCACAATAACATCATCTGTATTCACAACCACCGTGCTCGTGTCAGCTGGCTCTTGTACGGTGCAACCCGCACTCCAGATAGCAGCCAGCCCCTGCAGGTACTCGTAAAGTCGGTAGCCACGAGTTAGTTATTTGTGGGAACGGGGGGGGGAACAGATATGATATCATAGTTCAGTTTGAACATTGATTTTATTAATGTGTGCGCCTTACGTCTTCATCTTGTCGCTTGTGTGTTTTATGATAGGTGGGCAAGCTTCAAGCTTTCCGGGCGAAGTTTGATGTTTGTTATGGATTTGCTGACCTTCCTATTAATAGGGTTCCAGCACCTAAAGTGACCCCGGACTCTATTTTTGCAAGAAGATAGTTAACGTGAAAAAACAACAATGTCCACGTATGCACGTGTAGTGTGCTGAATTTGTCCACGTGGTTTCCTGAAGTTTCGTGTATTCGGAAGACACCTCGAAAAGAGCAGCTGGAAAAACCAGTGGAATACGCGTGATTACCATCAATCAAAATCTGAAAAAAAACAATGAACTACGTATTAATAAATGAAAGTTCATCATGGCGCAATGGTTCCGTAGTATTTGGAATAGTATTGATGAATATGAATAGTATCATTATTAATAGTATAGCCTGTTCTCGTACCCGGTACGATAGCATCTCACTGTTCATTTGCGTTTATTTTGTTTTGGTTGTTCTCTGTTTCACAGCAGTCTGTGGCCACATAATTTGTATCTCTCTAGGATTAAGAATTTGGACAGACACTGGGTGTACTGATGTGGTTGATGAGTAGAAATAACGGGTTTCATGTGAAGACAACACACACATGCATACTCGTAGTCCATCCGGGACAATAAATCCAAAATATCCCCCGCACCTAGGTACATTTTGCTCGGGCTGTGTTGGGCTGTTCGAAAATCTGGAGACACCGTCATAAAGCTCAACACTGCCCGCAGCTTCTCACGATTTTTTTTTTTCCAAAATATATATTAATTCGCCTTTTTTGTGCAAAAAACGTGTAAACAACCCCCTGGTTTCTGGTTTCCCTGTGTGTAATACTTTTCACACCCAAATTCTGAGCACTGATTTGGGGAGCTATGGTAATACGCCGCCTGCCAACTGCCTATTTTTTCGTAATAAAAAAAAATAACTTTTGACGGAGATACGAGGAAAAATACGAATCTTGAAGGTCGTTTGCTCCTGGTTACTACTGTTTGAAAAATCGTGCGATTTACAAATAGAATACGGCAAACGATTGCTCTGGTCCACACCTGCGTGCTTTTTTTTTTTTTTTCAGCAATGCGAAATTGCGTGAGATATTCATCGTTTTGCCCAAAATGACTGATTTTGGTCGATTTTTTCCAGTCTTGGAGAAATATTTTCCGATGTTTTTCGATGCAATGTTGCATAACTACTTGAATTTAGTGTGGAAAATTATTTTCTTTCTAGTTCTCAGCATCGATTCCTCTTGTCTTTGCGGTCACGAATATGGTTGTATCATTAAAAAAAATGTATTTTTTCATGAGTTATGACTATAAACGTCATTGGAAATATTGTGCTGGATGGACCATACGTACGTTACGTGTCATACTACGTACGTGTGTATGGATACCCATCTATGTGAATGGTAGTATGTACAGCAGCAGTATCCAAATAAGAGCTGCACATCGGTCACCGATGGTCTATTAATAGGGGTGCCCTCGAATGCTTCCATTAAAATTTAGAGTCGATTTACTTACTTACGTGGTTCGAAGCCCACGTGGGTCGAACGTTTGTTTGAGTTTATTTGCGAAAACAAAAAACGGGATCAACTTCTGAGAGTGCCTGTAGTAGCGTGTGTAGGCATGATTCGATGTGAGTCGACGAGGGAAGAAAGGGCTGGAGTCTTCCCGCGATAAAATGCAAGACACGAACCGTGGTAGCCTGGGAGGGAGAGGCGCCTACTATTAACACATAGTCTTAATAGTGACCTCGGATCTGACTTACGACGGAGAGACAAAAGAAGAGAAAATGTAGTAAAAGGGATGAACAAAACAAAAATAGTGTCAGATGGCAAACGGACAGCGGAGTAATAATAGTATCTGTACAGGCTGAAAACATTGGACTGTTTCATGGATACACGATTGCACATGATCCCAATCTCACACCACTCACTTGTAAAGTGTGTCACGTGCTGCTCATGTTGCTCGTCGTATGTACATACGATATGTAATACGCACACGTATATATGAAGTATGAAGTATGAATAGGTTTTGGTTACGTAGGGGTGATGAAGTCAAATAATGAAATAATGGCGAGGGGAGTACTCGCTCGTACTCGTAGTTTGACACTTGTTCGCCCAATCAGTCATTCAGTCATTCAGTCACTCAGAACGCAGAAGAACTCCATCAGCCTTTCATTTTTCGGTCTTCATCTCAGCTACTACTACTACTGCTTGTACTGCTTGTCGGTGTATTAATCATCACACATCGACGAGCAACGTGCGTGGGCAGCAAGTGAGTCGAAGCATGTTAGAGCTCCTTTGCTTTGGGTGTTCCGCTGTTTATCGTTGTGTTGCACCGGCGCAGCCTGCTATGTTTTCTGTACATCAAGCTCATTCCACAGCTGCTGCAGGGGGGGGTGCTCGTTTTTCATATTTGACTAGTTTATGACCGGTTTAACAGCTACCGTGCGTACTGCTTTATTTTCGTACATAAATATTAGACGCTTTTGCTCTATTAGATGGTATCATAGCACGTTTAATATACTATACATACATCAGTACCGGCCCGCTGACAAGAAAGAAACTCGCAAGAAAGTCAGCCTGGACAATTTTAATCGAAAACATTAAGACAGCTCTCAGCCTATTAATAGTCAGCGCACAGGCTATATCGCCGCTCGAAGTACTTACGTAGTGTGTATGTGCGTGTGTACGTAGTTTTAAAAGTACACTACGACGCGAAACCTTAACCTTTACGACGTACTTGTATAATACATATATACCAGTCATTTGGGGCAAATGCCTTGGAAAGAGTATTTACGTATACGCACGTACCGGTATGGCATACGTTTTCCTCGCCAAACAAATGGATAAAACGGTGGGGCAAAATGCATGTTGCGCGTTATGTACGTTTGTTTTCGCTTTTGTATCCATCCCATTTATTAGCTTCGCCCTTCCTTCCTCTCTCCTTCCTGTTAATAGTCATACCTCATATCCGGGGTCACAAAGTGGGCTCTCCCCCCTCCTCCCCCACTACGGTTCTTGCCTTGCATTTTTATCGCGAGAAGATTTCAGCACGATCTTCCCTCGTCAACTCTCGTCGAACCGGTGTTTATGTTCAATATCAACACTGCAATGCTTGCTCTCCGGCGGCCCGTTCGCGGGCAGGCGGGGGGCTTCCGGAAGCACTATGGGCGCCGCCTCCAGGGTCCCTCCGGGGGACCCAGCGCGGTGCCTAACAACCCAGATGATGAAGACAGTGTTTCGTGAGTCCCCCGCTGGCTCGGGGTACGGCTTGTGGTCATCCGGGCGAGTTGTCGCCCGCTAAAAGTGGTATAGTCCGCTACATACGGCAGGTAGTTGTTGTTGTTGTTCTTGTTCTTGTTCTTGTTCTTGTTCTTGTTCTTGTTCTTGTTGTTGCTGTTGCTGTTGCTGTTATTGTTGGTGTTGTTGTTGTCGCGTCAACGCATGGCCAAATGGCGGTTAGTGGTTATTAGTGGTCGCAGGACAGGCTCCTTCAATCCTGGACTAGAATTGTTGTGTCTCGCACTTGTATAGGCCCACGACTAATGCAGCAGTAATATACGTACAAGTAAGTGGAAGAGGCTCACTTTCTGAGGGGAATAAAAAAACGGAATTACCAAAATGGTGCTCAGCGGCGACAACACTACATCAAATCCGATAAAATAGAATACGCTTCGGTATAGCTGTTGTTTTTTTAATTTTTTTTTGAATATATATATGGTGTAACGCAATAGGCATCTACAGCAGTAAGGATTGCTCATATATGGTGCTTCTTGTGAGCGGGGGCGGGGGCATGCTTAGTCCTGTATATCATGTACTACACGTACTACTGCTGTATTCCGCCAAACATTACGACAGACTCAGTTTGTTTTTCGTGGCCCGCCTGATCTCGGACCCTCCCCGCCGGCCAACGTCCCGGACATGGCCGACATGATCCGGTCAGTGTTTCATGTTGTATATCATATGCCCATAGACGCCGGTCCCGGCCGGTCTTCTCTCCCTGTTCAGTCGGTAGTGGCAAAGCAGGGTGTCTACGAGTATACGTACGGTGTGGTGACAAAGCAGGATGTCTATCCGACGTGATTGGGGTCCGTATCAACGACCAAGAAATTCGAATCGAATCTATTAAACACTCGACTTTTTTCTACGAATCGAGGTGAAGTTTCAACTGACTGGTGAAAAACAATGAAACACCAAAGAAGGCATTATTTGTTTGTGTAATTATTGGGGCGAGGGAAAGTCGATGCGATGTGTGTGGTGTGTGGTGTGTGCGTGGTGTCTCTTGACCTTTTGACCTACGTCTTCACATTCATTAAACTGTTTTTCTACCCAACTTCATTTATCAATACACCCAGTGTCTATCTTGATATCTTGATTCCTAAGCCTATTTATGAGGGATCGTACAAAAAATATTGTGGTTTTGTCTGTGTACGATCCCTCTATGTGTGTGTTGTCTTCACACTACGACCGTACTACTGGTGTGAGACAGAGAAAAAACAAAAAACGTACATGGTAATAGAGCAAGTGAAAGGCAAACGAATAATACGTAAACAAATACGTATCTGGTGTGTACGAGAACACATCATCAGCACAAGCCATACCCGAAAATTAAGAAGAAAAATGCATTTAAAAAAAACGAATTCTAAAATGAAACATCGTACAAATGACGCACGGAGAGCGTACGGGCCCAAGAGGAATAGTAAATCGAATTGAGAAATAAGTGTCAAAATACCCCCTTTCCCCGAGGCACCTTCACCGTGTCTCAAATTCGCCGTGTCTTGACCGAAACATATCAGGGGTTAAGGGCGGTATACCGCTCCTTTTGGCGGACTCAGGCCGGGCGGTATTGCAATACGGCTGTGCTTGTTTTGGCGGTTCCCGGTTTTTCGTTTCTTGGCGGTACCGACTTTTGCGGTTCCCGGTACTACAACATATGGTGGTACCTTGTTCAGCGGTAATCCAACACGGCGGTATTATTTTGGCGGTTCCCTGCTTTTCGTTTTTAAGGCGGTTCCGATTTTGGCGGTTCCCGATACTGCACAATCTGCCGGTATTGTTCAGCGGTAATGCAACACAGCGGAATTTTTGTGTTTTGTGGTAGGCGTTTTGTTTTCGTTTTTCGGCGGTACTTGGGCGAAAATGGCGGTGTCTAGGTATGGTTTGCCCCGCCCTTGTTCGGGCCCTTGAAGGGTTGGTTTGCACGGTGATTTCAATGAGAAATCGAGGCAAAACCGACGGGAGAAACGGCGGTTACCTACTTAATTTTGAACGAAAAAGAAAAAAGACAAAATAGGGCAGCCTGATCATGCGAAACGCATAGAACACGTAAAGAAAGTCCGGTATTGTTTGGGCGGTATCCAGTGTTGGCGATGCCTTCTGGTCGATATGTACCAGTAGTAGTGTTGGTAGTACATTCTGGGCAGTACCGAGTGTTGGCGGTACTTTTTCGGCGGTTCCCGGTATATACAAAATGTGGCGGCAAACAGCCAAAATACCGGGACCGTCCCCGAGGGCAGTGTTATCATGACGGGAAAGTACCGCCTTTAACTCAGAAAATATATACAAGCCAAAAGTATTATGATTATGTGTTGGTTTCAAGTGTTTTGGTTTTTTGGTTTTTACACACCACGAGAAGGCTTGTTTTCTCTTGAAGTGCGCACGATTTGCCTTGAAGTGTCATTTGTAGTTTACGAAGCGTTTTGCGCCCGTCTGGGAAGAAAATTGGTGGTGCTTTTATTTGCTCAAAGTGAGGACACATCTAAAGCTGTTTTCAGTTTGCACCAGTCATTTCGGAGCAAACAACCACACATGTGGGGATTATACTCTTAAATCATTTCCACATAATTTTTCCACCCTATGCCGGTGTCTCTCTCTTTTTTCGTGTTGCCTCGCCCGTGCAGCAGTTATCTGTTCCTCTTGGGCACGTGTGCTTTTCGTCTAGGGGCGCTTCTGTCTCCCTGCGTCATTTGTATTCTGTTTCATTTCAGAACTTGTTTTTTATTTGTCTTTTTTGTCTTATGTTTTGGTTCGGCTCGTGTCGCTGTGTTCTCGTACCCGGTACGTTACGCATCTCACTTGCTTCACCCATTAATTTGCGTTTATTTTGTTTTGGTTTCTCTCTGTTTTACAGTCTGTGACCACAGAATTTGTATCTCTCTAGGATTGGGAATCAGGACAGGCACTGGGTGTACTGATGTGGTTGAGTAGAAAGAACGAGTTTAATGTGAAGACAACAACAACAACAACAATAATACATACGGGATGTGGTTTGGCTCTCCTCTAAATCCGGCAAAATGCAAGTTTAAAGGGTTTCATAAGGTACAGAAATCGCAAACGTGTTCTTCCGCCGGCCCCTGCCCGGAGAATTGCCTCCGGCGGCTCTCGGGGGGGACCTGGGGCCTTTGCGGGGTGAGTCTCCGGTACGTGTTCTGCGCCGGCGCTGTAAAATGCGCCACGGGTGTACCGAAGGGTAGTAGTGTTTATGGTAACGCGACTGCGGATCACATTGACGAGAGAACGGGGGTCGGCGTTGTAGTTGCGCCACAGACCGTCTTACGCATAAATTTCGTCGCAATTCGGTCTCCTCAAGGGTGTTTTCGAATCGTGTAATAAGGACGCGGAAGTCAGTGATAGTGCGATGCCGCGCTCTTGTGGCAACCATGTTAGTGCGGTACAACACTTACGGTTAGTGGCGGGGGGGCACTTATGTGCCGTCAATCCCCCTTGACACACCAACGCACTATCGCAAGCCCACCACTGTATCGCAGCAAGACCGGGGGCTTTGTTGTCATACCAGGGTGTTCAGTGTGGACTAAACATCACCGGCATTGCGTACTAAACCGAAACGTAAACTGGTTTCAGACCAAGGCCTCTCATGCGTTAGCGTACTTGCTGTTAAACACCCCCCCTCATGCGTTGCCACATGCCCTACGGCACGCCCGTGCTGTCACACGCCCTGAAATCTGGCTGGGGTCTGTTCACACTTCTTACGCAGCAATCCAGGATGCCGCTTTTGCACACCCCCTCGTCATCATACCCCCGTTCAACCGGCCGAATATGTTCGCACCCGTTAGCAATAAATGTGATATTTTAACGCCCCCTTCGCATCACAACCCCTCGTTAATACACCCACACCACCTGCGAGGTTCCTGTGCATGGTGCGTACCGCCCGGGTTTACGTCAGTTAGCACACACCCCTGCAAACGCACACCCAGTGACAATAGTTTCAAACCTCAAAACGTTAGCACCGGGGTGTGCGTCCAGGCGTGTTGCACCTCACCTCGTACACGTCTGGTACGTACGCTCGTCGTATACGTACGGCCAGGTACTGCTGTTGTTATTCTCGTTGTGCGAGCTCTGAGCATCGAGGCCCAACCTGTCAGCCTCTTTTCTTCCACCGTAACATTTGAAATCCTACTGTCTCCGCTGATATTTGCAGGTTTGAGCAATGCGAGTCCAGGGTGTTGTCCTGGTGATCGGACTCGGGTTCCTGGCTGAACAACAATTAGGTGCGATATGGATGTTCCTGGTATTCACGCGCACATATGTACGTGAGGTACAACGCGAGCCCTGCGAAGGGTGTTAAACGTATTGCCAACATGTAAAAAACATAATCCTACGTATGTATGCTGATTGTGTTACATGTGCGTATGTGCTCATGTGTCATGCACAAACTCCGCACTGCGTGCATACGTTCTTCTCTTTCCTCGTAGCATTCGGTAGTTTCATGTGCAGTATCAGGTCATTTGTACAATATGAACGCAGGTTGGGAGTTCCTGGGATATTTTATGGTGCTATTACAGCAATACCTGGCTGTTGATGTTTCAGGTCCATTCATTTGACATTTCAGATTCCTCGTTAATGCATTTGCACGGGGGGGTCACCCATATAAAACGCGCTTGTCAGTGCTCTTTGCTACGAGCTGGTCTGGCTTAGAGCCAGTCACGACAGTTAAATGGATTTTCGCAGAGCAGTTTTGCGATTCATGAGGTGGGATTTTGCATGGCTCCCGGAACGCGTATAACAAAACGAGTCAAGCGGGAACCCCCAAAAAAAAGTCGATGAAGTAAACTTATTATCGTTTGAGTGAAAAGCTCACCTAGAAAACGACCGAAATGTACGTTAAAAAAAAAAAAAATCTTGGGTTCCCGCTTGAACGCCTAGACAAACGCGCTACGAATCACGTGTCAAAATTTCAGGTCAAAATTCGTAAAACTGCGTTGCGAAAAACAGTTTTTGTATCTTTGATCATAGTATCTTAAATTTGTATGAGGATCGTTTGTACGCAATATCTTTTGATCGAGCGCGAATGGAGCGGTGGCGATGGTATCGATCGTTTCCCCTTGCCCTAAGGAACGCTCTCACCAAGTATCAGAAACATCAGCTGAACGTATTTTTCATACTTTCGTATATACTTTAGTATCGAAATATGTTCGCACGTGATGGGATGGAATCGATACGCGATTTCTCGACGAGAATAACTCGGATTATAAAAATCCCAATATAACCAAACGCGCTACACACCCAGGAACACCGTTGCAAAATATGAGGTCCTAATACCGCCAAACGATTGCGCAAACCCCTATTAAGTGAATTTTAGCTTTACAGCCTGACCAGCTCGTACCCACTCTGTCTGGGATTATGAGCTACATCTTAGGAATAGCCATAAACCTAAGGTACGCATTTCACGTTTGGCACCCTATGACGATGAAGATAGGCAAAGAGGCATTCATGCCACAAACAGGGAAAAACAAATCCCGGCGTATTAACAGGGGATGGGTGGCTACCATCCCCGGTTTAGGCTTAGACATACATAGAAGCTACATATTATACGAAGGTGCATCACGTTTGTCTGTCACCGTTAGACGCTGAAGACGGGCAAAGAGGCAAGACTACGCGTTCATACCACAAGCACGGGGGCGGAACAAACAAAAGCTATGTTTAAAAAGGGGATGGACGGCTATCATCCCCGCTTTGGGCCTAGACAGCAACGTACGCTACACACAAACGTACATCTCCTCTGTCGCCATATGACGCTCAAGATGGACAAATAGGCGTGATTGCACGAGTATACATATCATAAACGTCGGGGATACCCGAATAGCATCCCCGGGTCTTTTAGTCGGGCGGACGTGTGTATTTTCTTCTTGTTTAAAGGTTTTCGCTCGCCACAGCAGTACCGACACAACAGTGCCGCCACAGCAGTGCCGCCACAGCAGTAGGAAAACACAACGGCAGTAGCCACCGGTACAGCAGTTGGCCCCGGAAGGTAAGGTGGGCGTTTGCCGTTGTTGCTGCCTCATACGAGTACAAGCTTCGCACGTGAGAGCGTGAAACCGGACTGCGCACTTGTACTTCCTACGCGCGTGAATGCACGACAGCAGTCTCCTTACCTCTTTCGCGTGTGAACGCGTAAAAGCAGTTATCCGTGTACATTAGCAGTGACCCTGTAGAACCGACTTGATGGATGGCGATGCCGATGCCCCCGGATCAACGCTGGCCTTCTGGTTGTTGGAGGAAAATACGTATTCTTCCGCACTGAAAAAAGACTTGACCATGTTTCCTCCGAAGTATAGCTTGACAACCTCCACTAGAGCGGCTCCGGAGAACTTGCACGTACGTGCGAGTCTAACGAATCTGCACGTACATTCAATACGGTTATATCTATAGCAGGAGTTGTTGTAGATATGTATGGCCTACATGGGTACCAAATGGGATCGAGGTGCCAGGTGGGCCTCCGGCGGCTCCTGCGGAGGGCTGATTATATTTCTGCACCTTGTGGGTGGGAGCAGGGTGCCAAATGGGATCAGATCCGGGTGGGATCAGGTCCGGGTGGGAGCAAGGGTAAAGATGGTGCAAAAATGATGGTGCAGAAAGTACGTGCGGATCTAACAGCCCACAGCACGTACGTGCAATTATGCGGCTGGTGCTACTATTTTACTATTTTTCTACAGAGGCGTGCTACAATAGAGGTAGCACGTTTCGATACGTTGCGATACGTTGCGATACGTTTCGATCGGTTTTTTTTTCTCAAATGACCCGTAATAGTAGTAATAGTAGTAACGCCTCCTTAACCCGAAATAGTATCGTCCGAATTCTGCCATTCTTTTTTTTCGCAATACTATCCCTTGTGTACCGAAATAAAGACCATCGGACGGTGTGTTCGGTTTCCTTTCCTAGTGTAGCAGAGTCAGTTTGTGGGCGAGTGTTGAGCTCTTCAAGTCAGGGGCCCCAGAATGCAGGTGCACCTCTATCGTAGCATGCCTCCTTACCTTGGGAGACGTCGTTCGGTGGCGCCAGTCATGATGCGTGTGTAGACCAAAGGGCGAGGCCCAATTGAAGTCATGATGCGTGTGTTGAAGCTCCATCTCCGTGGAGAGAGGTGCAGAGCAGTCTGTTGAGATCACTTGTGAATAGGAAGAAAGCAAATGGTTTGAAAAGGCGATGATGTGGCCATTACGGAAATATGGTATCTCAGACATCAAGAGAAGAAGACTAAGAGGAGGAGAGTGTAGAGAAGAGGAGAGGAGAGAACAAGAGCAGGGGGGAAAAGTAGGCGCGGCCGTGACGTAGGCTCAGATTGTGAAATAGTGATGCGTATGTCGAGACTCTTGTCTCTGTGGCACCGAAGTGTCTGTGAAGATCACCTGTGAAGAAGAAGAAACTACTGTAGGGGTTGTTCGGAAAAGCGCATATGTGGCCATTGTAGAAAGAAGGATGATATCAGCGATCAAGAGACGAGACGTAAGAGGGGAAGAGTGAAGACAAGGGAAAGGGGGAGGAGGAGAGTAGTGAAGCAATGGGTGGGGCTGTGACTTAGGCTCATAACCTGAAACACGAATGCGTGTGTCAAGGTCTGTCTGTGTGGAGAGAGATGCAGAAGTGTTGTCTCGCGGGGCGTTCAGGCCACGGCAACAGGTTAGTCGGCCGATGACGTTGAGCTCGCTTACAGGCTTAACAGACTGATGCTACGATAGGGGGGGTACTCACGTTTTCACTACGTACCGGGTTTTGGCCACTCGGACGAGTGGCTCAGAATCTACTTGAGAATCGGACCTAAACATAGTTCGTTCGCGTTACGTAACAAAACCTGCAATGGCGGTGCAAATAGAACAACACCGAAAACAAAAAAATGCCATCAGTACAACGCAGTAAAGCATTCACTCGGCCGAGTGGATCTGTGCAGGTGAAAACAAGCACCTATACATGGCCCCTCTGACGTAGCACCAGTCAACATGGAGATTAATTAATAGCGATGGTTTCGAGTTTTGTTTAACCACGCCGCTCCGCACCCAAATACCCTACCATGGTCGCCACGAGCATCACAACACACCCCAATTAGTAAGCGGCCTACGATAACATGCGCCAACATGTATCCATACGCCAACTTGTCTGTGGTGTATTCGAAGCACGAAGGCTCAGTGCGTGAGTTCCTCGGTTTGTTGTTGCCAGTTCAAGTGCATCGAGTTGGGGTCACCACTACAGTAGTTTGCTAAGCCATGATAAAATCGCTGGGACGTAAGCGCTGGCGGGTTTTACACCCTTCAAAGTGGTTTAGAGGATTCAGCCACCTTTCCGACAGAGCAGGACAGAGTGTTGGTGTATGGAGCTAGTGTTCAAGAGTAAAGAGCGCGTTATGGTGAGTATATCGTCCGCAAATCAAAGACACAGATTCCAACCTTTTGAATTAATACCTGACACGTGATTGCTTTGAAAGGCCTCCGTACATGTGTGGCGTTGCATAGGGAGAACTTTTGTTTTAAAGCCGGCAACTGCTATGTACCGGGATTTAAAATGTCCGTTGTCGTCCTGAAATACCTATTTGGCCCGTGCCCTCTCTGCCCCACGATACTTCTAACAGCATGCATAATCGACAATGATTGCGAATCGAACGAAGAATGCTGCACGGAGACCGGTTCATGTGTGGTGCCTGGCGTCGGCGCTTGTGGTGAGAATTTTGTTGGGGTCAGCAACTTGGTGGATTCCTTTTCTGCCTCAACCGGGGTCGGGAGCAGCTGTGCATGATATTATAGCTTTTCTAGTAGGTAGCGTACCGCGCCAATCACGACCTCGTCGTTGCGGCCGCTGTCCTCTGCTCGTTGTGCCTATACTGACAGGAATGTTGTACACTACTGTAGAAGGATATGGTAGTGTTGTGTCCCGCTCGGCCTGCTACACACCCTCATGTACGTCATCAAGAGTTCAGGAAAATATTCCGACTCCGCACCCAATACGTCTCCCGCAAGCAGGTGATCCGCACATGACCGGCTTCCTCGGCCAGAAGTTTGACTTCACGGGCGAGGACAACGGGTGGTATGCCCTGATCTCGGACCTGCCGGCGATGCACCTGAACATGCGCGTCACGGCTCCGGTTCCCTCCCTGCAGGAAATCACGTATATAACTGGGCTTTCCCTCTTGGCCACCGATGCCGACGGGATCAGCCACAGTGTCATCATCTCAGTGAAAGAGCCGCACAGTCTGGAAAGTGCCTGCCCTACGGATGTGGCTCCCTGTCTGGCGGGCGGCGCACTGAACGTGGTGATTGACGGCGAACAAGCCCTTGTTTCGCCAGGAACGGTCGTAGTAGCCCCTGATGTTTACGTCTCTGCGGTGAACATCCCCGGGGAGTGCAGATCCTTTGGGTTCGAGAAGTACTGGGAGCGCAAGAAGCTCGAGTCCGCGCAGGCACAGCGCCAGCTCTTGGAAACGATGGACATGGGAGAATGGATCCTCGGTGACCCTACCGCGACCAACATAGAGGAGTGCGCCGAATACGTCGCTCGCGCCATGAAGACAGGTGGCGGCCTGTTCAATCACCAGTCAGAGCACGCCTCTTTCCGGATAATTACTCCGGCGGCGACCATTCGCCTGAGCCACGGCAGGCTGCATCAAGTCGCCGTGCGGGACCCTACTGACCAGTTTGACCTTCCAGACCACCTGACGTGGCAAATGAACCTGGCTATCGACCGCTCCCAAATCAGCCACTACTCCCAGGGGGTGCTTGGCGAGACCTTCGTCCCGACGCGTGATGACGACGGTAACGTAATTATGCACGGCATGGCATCCATCCGCGGGACCGAGGATGATTGTGAGTTGGCGCATCCCCTATTAAACCCTAACGTCAAAGGTTGCGTGCAATGCGTTTTTTGTTTTTTCCATCCCATTTATTATCTCCGCCCTTCCTTTCTCTCTCCTTCCTAGTCGTAACTCAGATACGGGGTGACAAAGTAGGCTCTTCTCTCCCTCCCCCCCCCCCACTACGGTTATTTCCTTGCATTTTTATCGCCAGAATATTTCATCACTTTCTTCCCTCTTCAACTCTCGTCGAATTGTGCTTACCCTCGCTATAATGTGCGAAAATCTCCATACGGAGACTCGAACCCTCGACTTCCAACCTAACAAGCTCCGTGGTTACCTGTTAGACCACCGGGGCGACCGGTTGATACAGCACGAGACAAGCGACGATAACTCTCTGGTATGCCTCAACACGCTTCGCTTTACCATTTGCCAGTATACCCGGCCGAGAGGGCTGGTACAATCATCTGCGGTAGTGTCGTATTCCAGCCGAGAGAACGCCTATACAAATTGTCTATTGCCTATTTCGAGTGGATTCGAGGTAAAACCTCTCAGCCTGATACTGTAGAATCCCTATGTTTCGAGTAATCGTATAGATTGCAAACCCAAGGTGCGTGGGTCGATCTACAGCAGTAGGACACTCCGTTCATGCGGGGTGGGAATAGATAAACATGGCGGATATGTGGGCATTGTTGGCGGCACTCTACGAGTGTATAGGGTATATCGTGTCAGTGCGAACCACAGGAAGCATGGCTTGGTGGAAGCTGGATATGCTACAGTTTGTTTTCTGGGTAGTAAACGCATCTCAGCAACTGAATCCAGAACGTCAAGCACAAAAATGCACGTTACCTAAGGTAGTAATTCTAGGCATCGCAATCGGCCCCTCCACCCTTTCCAATGCCGAAGAGATACTCGTATATATCTGGAACTGAAGAACGGTTCGTGCAGTATGCCTACTGTAGGTGTAATGTGGCTGTACCGTGTAACGAATCGTTCCGGAAGTGAAAGTTGCGAACGTGAAGGGAAATACCCTATATGGGGGCTGTGGGCCGTTGAAGGACGTACAGTACGGACCCGCCAGCATGAGACACCTATTCTGATAAAGCCTCGAAACCGTATCGCGACAAAAGCAATACCTGGTGCCATACATCGTGTAGCTGTTGCCGCTGCGGCCAACTTCATATTCAAAATTCCTTAGCGTCCAACAAAAGTGAGCCTGGAGTTATTGTTGCGGCTTTCCTCTTTCGCGGGTATACATCGTGGTACAGCAGTACAATACGCGTAGCAGTCCGCAGAACTAGCCATGACGACGATGAAATGCCCTGTAGTTTGTCCGCCCGTTGTAGATGGGCTCACGGGTCGAGACGAAGACTGTGAATACATTCTATACGTTACCATCAAAAACATCCAGAACTCTTAGAACGACAAAAGTTATCAAATTGTCTGGAGTGTTGTTGAATACGCCTGTAGCCGTAGCAGCAATCACATTTGAGGGAGATGTAAGGTCAAACTATTGTAAGATGAGCAAATGATCTATACATGCAGTGTGGTTTAAACAGAAGACGCTTGTTTTGTCATTTTTTTAACCCTCGGGGGGTAACGAGGCTTAGTAAGTGAAATTCCTCGCCAGTCTCGTGGATAGAGAGATACATTAAGGTTACGAGTAATAGTATGATGTTCTGATATTGGCCAAAACGATGTATTACGCAGTCAAGAGTCGATGTGACCCTGTGGAGAACATCTAAAAGTGAAGGATACTACTGTTTGTAGGAGTGACAACGGAGAAACTGTACTTCACCATGAAGGCAACACGAAACGTACTCAACGATAAGACCATTCATGTTTTTAGACGTAGGGGACAATTAAAGGAGGCGAATCTGCTGAGATTCACGAAATACGGATACAGACGCGCTGCGGTGTGCCCGACGTCGTGATCTGTCCCGCCGTATTCTGACGATTGTTCGTTTACCGATGCCGTCGCAGCAACAACGGACAACCAATTCTGCAATGCGTTGATATGGGAAAACTGTTTCGTAGGTTGACTGCGTGATTGCAGCGAAAGTCAAACACGACACAGTTAAGCCTATGCCATAGACCTTGGTGCTTGAGGTGCTCCGCATCTCTCTCGCATATGGTGGACATTCCACATTAAAATCTACGTTAAATTATTAAATCAAATCGGCAGACATCCCAGCGATAACAGACTACAGTAGTATGATCATCACTCCATGAAACAATCCCCAAGCAGTACCCAGCTGCCGTATTTCAACACGGCGATGCTGGCGAAACTTCGGCAAGCGAACACCTAGAGGCGCCTCCGGTTACCTTTCGCAGCGATGAACATACAAAAAGGCTGTGCACGGAAGGGGGGTTCCCGTTGGCTGCCGTCGGTATATTCTAACGACGAGATCGCTAGATTCGTTTGCTCGTGTATTTTCGGTATAGTCCCAGGGGAAGCCTCACAGGCAACCTCGAACGAGCATGTCTTCATGTCACCATGATTATCCCTCAATCAACTGCCCGCCTTTCCTTCCTCGGTTGCTCTCGGCGTATGGCGAACTCGCAGATGCTGTGCGGGGGCCCCTCGGCGTGGTGTTTGCCCAAGGCGTTTAAACCTCCAGTAAGAGAAATAAAGTTGTCTGGGTGACAAGGCACAACGCGGCTGAACCGTAACGCTCGCACGATATGGTTTAGCCAACGCAACGGATATTTTATACGGTGATTAAAAATCCAACGTGCTGGTGCTAACGAGATAAATGCCTGCGTTCTACATTCGAGGTCGGTAAGCAGCTCGAGCACTACGCGTTGGGGGGCGGATTCCAAAAGGCATGCCGCCGAGCCTGAGTTTATGGTTTAACTCAGTATTATGCGGACATGACCCTCCCTGGTATTGCGGTAGGATTACAGTAGGATAGCGTTGACTGTACCTCTTCGGCAGCATTCCTGTAGATGTTGTTTCAAGGAAACGGGTACATGGTTTGAAGATCGTGCTGGCGTTTCGGCCCCACTTATTCTGCCTAACGTCCACGCTTTCTGTTGTCTATGTTTTGTTTCGCAGAGAGGTTCGACAGCGTTCGCCCTTTGCCAAGTTTTTTTGTGCCGTATGCGGCCAATCACGGAGGCGGGGGGTTGAAAGACAGTGCAGGAGAGACCATGAGAAACCGTAGCGATATTTCTGACTCTGCGGCATCAGCAGCGGGACCAGCAGCGGTCATTGCGCGATGAAGTAGGAACCTCCAGGTATTGCTGAAAGAGGTATAATAGACACACGAGGGGTATAATCGCCATAGCTGGGAAACCGAACGATGAAACAACTATTAATACAAGTCTTAAATACTGCTGCGTTTTCAGGCACAGCAGCAACGGGGGTCAAAATTTGATTATGTTTTCTGTGTATTATTAGTCTAGTATTGATTTCCACCGTAGTTTCGTCATATTTAGCGCTCTATAGACCTGTGTCATGCAGCGAGTTCTAATGTACTCCTTAGGATCACCAACAAGGTGTTCCATGCATGTTTGTTCGGGCCAGTGTTACCGCAGTGTAGGCACGCCGTTCGCACACGAGTTTGGACGTTACAGCCCGCACTATTCGAGGGATGTGCAACAACAACGGGTCCGAACGGTACTCGTATATTTATAGCCTGAACATCAGGGGCAGCGAGTAGAGTGGCCATTGATATAACTCGGTCTTTGTTTATTTGGCTGTCACAAACTGCAGCCAGTTACAGTACCATACTCCCATGTGTTTATATATGTTTGACACGGCTGTGCCAAGCTCCTCGTGGTATTTGAACTTTCTTAAGTGTCCAGTGTGGCTGTTCGTACTTGTTCTGCAAACAACAACAGCAGCAGCAGTAGTACCCTCGTACGCGTGACGTTCAGTAAACCTCGTACCTGGTATTTGGCGACTGGTTCGGCATCAGAAAGGGGGTACGAGTATATGGGTAGGAATTTACGTTGCATAGTAGATTGGGCATCCAGGTTGAGCCTGGTTTCCGTGTTACAGCAGTAGCGTGGCTAGCCATAATCGGAGTGATGTAGACGTACCAGACGCAAATCGAGCATGGTGGGAGCTGTAATAATGTTCGGCCGATATAGATGCTGGCGACGGTCTGCGTTCGTTTGTACTTTTCGTTGTTGCCTGATATTCAACGGGCCGCGAAAAACCCAGTAGCGCTAACAACTTCAGAGTAACATGAAATACCTACTCGTAGGACGTATGCGTACGAGTAGGGTATAGGGGAACAGGATAATATCACAAGATTATGCCCAACCGTTTTGGGCAGTCGAGCAAGGGGTGCGCCTCCTTCGAGTTAACACTCTCCCCACTCTTGTGCCACTCGACCTCCCGTGCTCTCTGGATCGGTTCGGCCAACTAAGCAACAATATATTGGTTGCACCTTACGTTATCTTGAATAACACTAGTGTACTTTACACATACATGCATTCGCCTGGTGCAATATCTACAGTGTCGTAAAATGACAGCTTACGCCGCTGGATTCCAAACGTAGCCATGGTTAGCTACTACAGTGGAGACAAATCAATTCCGCGCACGTGCGTTTCCTCTTGGTCGACATTTCTGAACGGAGTTTTTATTGGTTGAAATCCTCTATCAGCTTATCCCGCCACGAACTGTCTTCCTCTCTAGCATAGATGTAATGCAGCTCATTCCTACGCAACTATACTCTCTCGTGTCCGATTGCATTGCGTTATCCTCTTCGTACTTTTGATGGTCGAATTGTTGTAACTTTCACGCCGCTCGATAATCAAGATTAGATCTCGCAACGCGACACCCGGCGGGTGGTGCACATTATCGTGTTTTTCGCTGATGTCCTATGGGAATTCCCTCGGGCTCCCACGGTTTCCCACGGGAATGCCCGCGGTGTCCCGCGGTAGCCCATGCGATTCCGAAACTGTTGCTGTGGGTTGCCGTGGGACACCACGGGAGCTCGTGGTACCGCCCGTGGTTTCCCGTGGGATTTCCCGCGCGGGGTTTGCCCGCGGGACGTTCCCACGGTATCGCGCCGGATTTTGATGTGTTTACCCGTGGGGTCCCGCGGTGCGCGATCCCACGGTATGCCACCGTATCCCTAACCCTAACCACGGTGCCCCGCGGTGTGTCCCGCGGTGTCCCGCAGTGTCCTGACTAACCCTAACCCTAACCCTAAGGTGTCCCGCGGTGTGTTCCGCGGTGTTTGTAAGTATTTCGCGGTGTCCCACAGTGTCCTGACTAACCCTATCCCTAATCCTAACCCTAACCCTAACTTCCGGCGGAATATCACGGCTCCCAACAAACTCACATATATGTTCCCGCGGTCTCCTCCTCGAGCCTCCCGTGGGACACAGCGGGACATCACAGGAATTCCCGTGGGCCACCGAGGGAAATCGCAATAATGTCAGACATTGCCAACACCAACGGCAACAGAGAATAACCAATAGGGGAAACAAGGAAACGTGGTAACCGCTGCTTTGGTTGCAAATATATGCCGAATAATCGAAACTGCCCCTCCCCAGGTCTGTAGACAAACTGAAACCAAACATTCAGATAAATTCCTCACGCACGGGACGCGGACAGGCTGGCCTTCTCCCATGATGAGCACAAGCCCCCACCACCGACAATATCTGCAATACCAGTCACAACACGAACGGTGACACCAATAACATAGACGGAGTCTTGACTTCACCTTTCCGTCGGCCGTCTCCTCGACAGCCACCCCCAACTCGTCGGCTGAAGCCACCACTTAATATTGTTCATAATATTTCTCCCCTTCCACCTCTTTCTCCTCCACCCCCGTATCCTCTTCATCGTTGTACTCGCCCTCCACGCTATTGTTCTCGCCCTCCTCCGCTCAGCATTTTCCTATTGCTACCCGGCGTTGCACTGCACTTCCCGTTCCACGTTCGTCGCCCCTTCATCGTCAACATCTAAGAAACGCAGCTCAAGGCGTGGTGTATGAGCGTTTGAGTTGTCCATATCCCTTCAACATTCCTCCCAGCTGCTGCAGTAGCCTTCACCACTTGGATCATCACGTGAGTGCTGTCGTGGTCTGCTGTCAGCCTCTTGCGTGCCCCACCGCGAAGCGATCACACTTTGATTGAAGCGCATCAAGAACATGGCGTAGTACACGCGTTGGTGCGCCTGGCTCCGACAGCCGTTGTGTACAGAGTACACAAGTGTTATCTCGGTGCACTCGCGGTTTAGCGTACCAATCACAACCGTCTACCGTGTTGAGCGGCTGCGGGTGGGGGGAGAAATATTGCACGGGACGCAAAAGTGAGTTCGGCGGGGCGGCCGCTGCTTCACACGATCGTCACTGCCGTCCTATCCCTCGTTGGCGTGGTCGTCGTCCATGCTCGGCAAAGGAGCGGTCGGTGACGTGCGTTTCTTCCTTGCTGCGTGGTTGATAAGGGCGCCTTTTCCTTTGTGCGCCAACCCAATCCCCGACAGTACCGTTGTTTCTGGTGCTGCGGGTGTTGGTGCCCCTCTCCTCCTGCTCCTTCGCCTTCGCCTTCGACCTTAGGATCACCCCCGCCCGCCCACCCGCCCGCTGCCTTTCCTATTATAACAGCTCTTCCGCCTCCTACCTGCCATTGATTTCCTCCGCGTGGTTCAATAACTTGTGATTCTCGGAGGATCGAGTAGATTTGTCGTCCTCGTTGTCGCAGCTCCATCTACTCAAGTCCGGCGCATGCCAACGGCGACTTCTGCGCGCTTCGAGACCACCAGCACATAATTATATCTGTGCATCTCATCCGCCGGGCATCCACTATCTTAAAACTATCATCCCACTTATTCCATGCCTTTGACGCCCTCCGGTGGGCCCGGGGAAGCATTGGGTCGTGCAAGCACGAGGCGAGGGGTTCCTTTCCGCGTGCGCTTGAGCAGGCGTCGTTATTGAGTTTCGCACCAACGCCGGAGCCCAGGCCCAACGACAACTGAGTACCTGCCGTCTTGGACCACGGCGACGACGTCGTTCAGACGGCTTCCAGCCCTGACGATGTCTCATTCGTCGCGCCGTTGTAGCGTTATGTCGGTTTTTACCGTTCAATCTGGCGGTCTGTTCCCCACGGGTATGTGCTTATTACACGACAAAATAGGTCACGGGTTCAGATCCCACCGGGCTCATATTTCCGCTTTATCTGACATGCCTCTCCACCACACAACAGCCAGGCCCTAAGCCACACATATTAGAGTGTCAGGCGAATACCAAGATGTTATATATATATATTCATTTTGTGTGCGGACCAAAAATCCCTGTCCATGTCTTCGTCGGGGTGCTCACCTAGCTCGAACTGTCACTCTGCTTCTTCCGAGCGTTCGATGCCCTCCCCGGTGAAGCAGTTGAAGCCACCGGTACCGGAAGGACTCACCGAGTAATTCCACGCCGCAGACGAGGGTGGTCGATTTGTTTGTTTTCGACATCTCACAGAAATTTTTGTTCGTTAGGGGGGGGGGGGGGGTTACTAAAACCAAGTGAAAAAAAATGAAAATAAGGATAATTTGTTTTTTCCATTTTCTTATTCCATCATGTGATCACAACGGTTGCAACTGTTTTCTATTCCGACCTCTGGGGGTGTGGTGTGTCGTTTTCTCTTTTTTCTGGACGCCTCTGCCGAAGATGTTGACTTAGCCGTCACTAACGAGGGCTGTATCTCACCGGGATTGTGTCGTGGCGATAGGTGAGTATCTGCGTTCTTCGGCCCTTCCAGGTGACTGCAGACTACCGTAGCATCCTCGCCGTCACGCGGCCGGGGCATGGGGTCATGTCGAAGTTTCTGGTTTCGCCGCCGATGCTCCGTGGGTTCGTTGTGTTCGCGTGATGGGCGCTGTGTAGCGGAAGGTTTTGTTCGACCATTCCAGGAGGCTCCCACTATGTTGCACGCGCTTACTTACGGCTGCTGGTTGCTTGAACCACCAAGTGGCCGATGTCGTAGCATGTATAATCCATCTTCCTTACGGAGCCGCGACGTGCGAGCTTCCCTACAGAGCGTACGCTCGGAGTATTGAGCTGTCCGTGCTGTAGGCTACCCGCGCCCTACGGTCGTTTGGCGCCTGGATCTTGTGTATGTTCGTCAAGGCGAGCACGTCGATTGTCGCCCTTTCGGACGTTGGATGTGGACGCCATACGTTTCGTTGGCGGCTTCGATGTCGCATTGGACGCGACGGGGAGTTATGCATTGGCGGTCGCTACCGAAACGGACGCCCGTCTTTACCCTCCTTCCCCTCTTCTGGCTGATCGGTGTCCTTGCTCGTCCGGACCTGTTGTCGGCGCCGTCCTACCCCTATTCTCCCACCCGCTCCCCGGCCTCAAAGTTGCTGATGCTGTGGGGCGCCATGGTAATCTTCCTCGTTGCCCCCCCAGCATCGTCAATATTCTGATATCGCACGCCTCCTCGTTCATCCACACGAATCTCCACGTCACCCAGCTCCCGATGCCCTCTGGGAAAGCCTTGGTAACAGTCCGTCCTAGGCAGGCCGAGTCAACCTCTTCGTCGGCGCTGTCGGAGATCTCGCACACTCAAGCTCGGTCTCTGGCGAGGACATGTTCTTCAAGGTCCAGAAACGTGTGTGCTGATCGGACTCTGTCCATATCCTTGCCCATCCTTGAACCACCCCTCCACCTCTGCCGTGCCCGTGCCACAATCTGGCCGAGCCCGTCGAAGCCAATCAGCAACGGAAACACTTGCCGAGTTCTTCCTCGCCTTAGAACCTCGTGGAGGCATCGCTGGCAAGGCCATCATCCAGCACATTCCGGGTCCTGACAAAGGCAGAGCCTCGGCGGTCTTGATTCCTGTCGGCGACGTCATCAGGGGGCTGCGGGCTCTGGTGGTATCCTGGTCGTAGCATCGTCGGTGCTTGGCGTCGTCTTGAAGTTCGCGATATCAAACCTGTTTTCCCGCTCGTTGTGTGTTGTCGCAGAAGGAGGGGACATTGTGTGGCGGAAGTCTGGTCGGCCATCCCGGCGGCCTCCCGTTGTGCCGCCCGCTCTTACTCACTCCTGATGCCATAGTAGGCTGTCGGGGTTACTTATACCTGTGTACTACCAGTGTGTAGCAGCCAGCAAGAACGGATTCACGCGTTACAATAGAACAGGACGTCTGCCTATGTGTGGATGATACCACAGCTGCAGTTCAACAGAGGAGAACCACATACTCGCTAAAACACATTGTTTGTTTGTCTTTCACCTAACTTCACTTCACGATACATTGACTTGATGATGTACCTGCGGTCAGTTGTCAATGCAGTAGAGCCGCCAGGTAGAGTTAGTCGTTCCAAGCAAGCAAAGATACACGAGGCACGTCGCAATCTCAGGGTAGGCGGACGAAGCACTGAGGTCGATATGCGAACAAAACGTCGAGTACTCTTAAGCATCTAAAACTATGTGTTATACCAATATGCGGTGCAACCTGATCTAAGTGCGGTGCTATGCGGTGCAGCCTAAGTCAATACGCTTTAAAGCATGTAGATAATATGCCAAAGCGTAATATTTGACATAGGCTCCGTCACTTCAGTGAGTGCGTCCCTGTTGTCCTAGCATGCCTACATCCTTTTCTGTACGTCGCAGCAATACCAAAGCTTCCTTTGCTCCGGCGCATTGGGTAGCCCGTACCATGCTTCGCTCCGGGCCTATAGCTGTTCCGCAAAGCGCGCGCCTGGGTCTTGTCGATGTATTCTCAGTTGTACGCGTCTATCATGAACGTGTCCAGCGTTGTATGTGTACGTGTGGATTGAGTTGACGGAGTACGAGATGCCGCACGGGATATGACAGGGGGGTTGCCGTTGGGGACCGCTGATGTAGAGGACTGCCATACTCGCCCTCCAAAACCCTTGACGAGATATTCGTCATCCTCGCCCGTCCCGGCGCAGCGCAGACGGTGGTTTTCGCTCCTGTCCCGTGTGATGTCACTAAACGCCCGTTCCCTTCGCCCATCCCGCGGTTTCGGTGTAGTTGCTGCTGTTGCGGGGTTTCATCTCCTCTTCCTCCCCCTCATCGCCTCTTCCACTTCTCACCACGCCTCCGATGTCCTAACACCGCACGTGCGCCTGCAAGGGTGTCCTATCTCTCGCCCGCCACCTCTCCGCCCACGATGGTTTTTGAGTGAGGCCTGTGGAGGTCTTCGTGCCACCCAGCCCTGCCCTGACGAGGAGAGAATCTCGGCGGTCTCGGTGCAGATTGACAACGACGTCGTTCAGTTGGCTGTGGACCCTGGTAGCACCCGCCACGCCGTCGGAACCTGGCATCATCCTGCAGTGTGGAATCAGGCGGGCTTGCTCCCCACGCACTTGTGTTTTCGAAGTATTAAAAGGCGTTGCGTAGCGAGCTCTAAATGGTTCATCCCGGTGGCCTCTCGCTGCGCCCCCGAGCTCGTACTCAGTGCCTCTGCAGTAGTAGCTCACGTCACTTTCGTCGTCGAACTTCTGCGGTCGTAGCCTGTTCACACCCTCTTCCGTGCGCCGCTGGAATATGTGGGGTTTCTCGCCAAGCGTGCGGCCGTGAAATTTAATTGCCCATATCGTACTTCGCCCGGCACATACGGTCGTTAAGCATGCACCTGGGTCCTGTCCACGTACTCCCGGTTGTGCGCGTTGATCATCGCCGTCTCCAGCATTGTGTGTCGCCGCTTTGATTGAATTGACGGGGCGTATGTCGCACGAGACGCAACGCAGCATTTGATGTTGGCGGCCGCTGATGAAGAGGGCCGTCATCGCTCCCTTCCACCCTTCAACGGCTTGGTCGACGTCCTCGCCCATCCTGGTGCATCGTAGACGACCATCGTCATCTCCAGCGTTGTGTGTCGCTGCTTTGATTGAAGTGACGGGGTGTATGTGGCACGAGATGCGACGGAGAGTTTGGTTCTGGCGACCGCTGCTGAAGAGGGCGGCCGCCATTGCCCTCCAGCCTGGTCGTCGTGCTCGCCCGTCCAGGAGCGTAGCTGTTCTCCCCTTCTGCGCCGTGTGACGGCTCGAACCCCTCTCCTGCCACCCACTCCCCCGGCCCAGGTGCTGTTGTTGCCGCTGGTGAGGGCTTAATCATCGAGTCCTCCCCCTCCTCGCCTCTTCCTCTTCTCTCCGCTCCGTTGACATACTGATATCGCACGCACGCATGTGTCCTACCGCCAGTCCACCACCTTCCTGGCCACGTTGTACTCCAAGTTAAGCTTGGAAGCCGTTCGTCCTCGGTCGAACAAGTCATCTTATTCGTCGTTGCTATCGGAGCTCTAATTCCTAATTCCCCTATCTCGGACTCGGGCGAAGACATCATCTGCGCCGTATAGGAGATGTATGTGGACCGGACCTTGTGCGTAACCTTGTCAGGGCGCCTACCCTGCTCGAACTACCCCGCCGCCTCCTCAACGTCTCTGACGCCGTTCGTCCGAGGCGTGAAAGACAATAGCCGACGCCAGAACTCGCTGAGTGCTTCCATGTCGCAAACACTCACACAGGCATCCTCGAAGATACCCTCATCTCGTCGATCACGCTCTTTGACGAGAACACAGTCTATTCGGTAGCCGGGCAGATCAATGACGTCATCCAAGCGGCTGCGGACCCTGGTAGTATCCTAGACGTCACGCTGTCAGAACCTGGCGTCGCCCTCTACATATCATTGTAACTGCGCGTGCCTCGCGCGTTTGGGTTGTCGCGATAATAGTGGGCATTTTGAAGCAGGCGTATGGCTAAGCAGCTCCCAACAGCCTCTGGTTGCGCTGCACGCTATTGCTCTATTGTCCACCACTGCTAACACGGCAGGCTTCGTCGCTTCAATCCTCGAAAGCCTGCTGTCGTAGCCTGTCCACCTCATCTTTCATACGACACCGCACTATGCGGGCTTCCTCGCAGAGTGCTCGCTCGGAGCTTTGCATAATCAATTCGGCCCTTCGCTCGGGGCGTACGGTCGTTCTGTACAGCATACGCCTGGGTCCTCTCGATGCACCCCCAGTCGTGTGCATCGACCGTCGCCGTCCCCGGTGTTGGGTGTGCAAGCCGTGATTGTCGCTGACGGGATCGCGCCCGCATGGGACACAACGGGGGGTTTGGAGATGGCCATCGCTGCTGAAACCGACACTGGTCCTAGGCCTGCACCCTCTACACTGCACACCCTCCTCGGGCTGGGCGTCTGCCTAGCTCGTCCTGGCGCGTCCCCCATGCCGCTCTTTCTCCCCCGTGCCGTAGAATGACACGCATCCTTATTTCCCCCCGCCCACACCTCCGGTCTATATGGCGTTGCTGCGGCTGCAGCGGGGTTTCCATCCCGATCATCCTCCCCCCACGCCGCCGATGTCCGGGTTCCGCACACCCCCATGTCACCTGTTATACTCACCCTTCAATCTCCACCCCACCACCGATGCTCTCCATGTGAGCCTTGGTTGCCGTTCGTCCTCGGCGGACCAGCTCATCTTGTTCCTCTACGATGTCGGTGTCCTTATCTATCGGAGCCCGCGCTCTAGTGAAGGCGTCTTCTGTGGGGTTTAACAACACGTGTGTGCACTGGCCATTGTCGATATCTTGTTGGGGGTGCCCACCCTGCTCAAACTCACCCTCGATCTCCCCCTTGCCTCATACACCGTTCAGCCAGGCGGTTGAAGCCGAATCGCAACGCAAGGGCTTGCCGGGTACTGCCTCGCTGCAGAGGCTCACGCACGTGCCGTTGTCGAAGCTTGCGGCTAGCCTCCCGGGGATGGGCGATGGAAGTGTCTCTACGATATTGGTGCCTGGCGGTGCCCTGGTCACCGTACCGTCGAAACTCTGGCGTATTTTGGGGCCTCACGATTAGGCCACCTGTTCGCCGCGTGTTTGTGTTGTGTCGGAAGCAGTGGGCTTTGTGTGGTGGAGGCTTGATGGGGCATCATGGCGGCCCCCCGTTGCGCCGTACCTGATACGCTCTTACTCATTGCTGCTGCCGCGCTAGGTTCTGTCATTACGGTGCTCGATTTATTCCTGTCGTAGCCTGTCTGCAATATCTTCCATACGCCGTTGCAATAGGTGGGCTTCCTCGCAAGGCGTGTCGACGGAGCATTACATGGGTCGCACCTAACTTTACCCGGGGCCAACGGTAGATCTGTAAAGCGTTCACCTGCATCCTAGCGACGTACTCGTACACGTCGACGTCGCCATCTCCGCTGTTGGGCGTGACCACCTTGATCATTGTTGACGGGGTCGATGTTGCATAGGACGCAACGGTGCGATAGGCACTGGCGGCCGGTTATGAAGGAGATGCCCGTTCTCGCCCTCCACACCCCTAACGGGATGGTCGTCGTCCTTGCTCGTCCCGGTGCGTCTTCGGCGCAGTTATCCTCCCCCGTGCCATGCGATGGCACGGCCTACGCCCACTCGCCGGCGTCGGTGTTGATGCTGCTGTCGCTTGCATCATGGTACTCGTCCTCCTCGCTCCCTCCAACTCCTCTCACGCCGTCAACGTCCGGAACGTGTACGCACTCTTGCTCTCTGTTCCACTCCCCCCTTCACCTTCTCCTCGCTCCCGATGTATTCCTGGCCAGTCTTGGTGCGCGCTCGTCCTCGGCAGACCAAGTGACTATGTTCGTCGTTGCGATCAGAATCTTCATCCATCTAAGCTTGGACTCTGGCGATAGCGTCTACTGCGAGGTATACGAACACGTGGGCGTCCCGGCCCCTGGCCGTGTGTTTTTGTGGGACTCCCATCCTGGTCGAACTGCCCCTCTACCTTCTCCGCTCCTCAGACGCTGTTCGATCGCGATGCATAATAAAAACGGCGATGCAAGGACTCGCCGAGAGCATATTCGCCGCAAATGTTCGCGCAAACGTCGCTGTCGAGGTTCACATCCAGCCGAGTCCGGGCTTGACGAAGGCAGAGTCTCTGCGGTCTTCGTGCAGGTCGACGGTATCGTCTAGATGGCGCAGAGTCTGGTGATGTATTTTGGACGCGCCGTCGGAGCCTGTCACTAACTCCTTGTTAGCCATATAGCCCCGTGGTCCACTCTTCTGTGCTAAGCCGAGTATGCGGACGTTCTGTAGCGAATGCAGAGTTTGCCTTTTGCGGCTTCCCGCACCTCTGAATGTTCTTCCTCGTTGCTGCTGTTACAGCACGCTTGGTCGTGTGCATGTGCCATTAAAGCGCGTTTACGCCATACTCCATGCGCCACCGATAAATGGAAGCTTGCTCGCCGGGTGCACGCCCAGACCATTGCGTTGTTGGCGTCTTGGTACCCCCGCAGCCTACGACTGTGTGATATACTCTCGGCAGTACTCGCCGATCATCACCGTCTCTCTCGTCGGGTAAATGTCGCACTAAGCGCGGCAGTGACTCCGGCGTTGAAACGGGTGCGCTTCGTAGGCACCCCCACTCCGCACCGCTTGATTGATGTTCTCACTTGTCCCGGCGTTGTACGCGCCGCCCTCCCCTTCCGTGCAGTATTGTGCAAAGGGTATGAAACGCCACCACCGCTTGGTCACGTCTTGGCTTTGGTGTTTAAGCTGGTGCTGCGGGGCTTCCTCCATCCCCGCCCCCTTCGCCCCACAACGTCGGACCCCTGGTCTTGCCCGTCTGCTTCAACTGGCCCTTCATCTCCTCCTCGCCCTCGACGCCCGGGTGAGCGAATGACTTAAGATTCGGCTGTCTATCGCTGGACGACCACGTCGCCTTCTTCGCCGTCGTGATCGAGATCCTCCTCGACTCGACGCCAGAACCGTTGGGGGTGGTTTATGGTTTATGGTGTACCAGCACGTGCGGAACGGGTCCTACGTATATCTCCGTTGGGGCACGCCCCCTGTTCAAACGTCCCATCTACGCCCTTGGCGCTACCTCTGGTCGAGGCGCGGAAGCCGCGGTGTCCCGGGGGCATGCCCAATGCTTCTTCTCCGCAAATGTTCGTGTAGGCTTCGCTGTTGAGGTCATAATCAGTTGAGTCCGGGTCATGGCGATGGGGGAGTGTCTGCGGTCTTGCAGCAAGGCGCCGACGTCGTCTAGACAGCGACTTGACGTTGCTTCCTACTCTTCGATGTCGCCGCCTGTTCGTGTCATTTTTGTTTTTGCGCAGCATATGTGGACGTTGAGTAGAGGGCGCTTGATCTGCCATGCGTGCGGCCTGCGCCTCCGCGGCACGTTTCTACTGCAGATAGCTACTGCAATAGACTGGGTTACTTGAGTCATCGAGCGCCTTCTCTCTCAGTATGTCTACACCCCCTTCCATACGCCACCCCGCGATGCAGGTGTGCTCGCAAAGCGTGCACTCGGAGTATTGTATAGTCCATGTCCTCGCTAGCCCGGAGCCTACGGCCGTCTGCGTCAAACCTCGCCCGGGGTTTGTCGATGTGCCGACGGGTGGCTATCCTAGGCTCTTCCTTCTCCCGTGTTGGGTGTGCGAGCTATGGTTGCGTTGAATGGGGCAGAGATCACACGGGAAGCGACCGCTGCTGCTGCAACACTTTATCCCGCTATCCTTACGCTTGCGCTCGTGACCGTCTCCTTCGGTCACCCCGGCGTCATCGACGGCGTCCTGCCCCTCCATGCCGCGCGATGTGATGAGCACGACACCCCCCCGCCAGCCCCCCGACCTCGGTGTTTTGTCTTGTTTTGTTGGTCTTGGTGCTATGCTTCGCCCCCCTCAAATGGCGATTTCTCTGTCCTCGCTCCCCACCCTGCCCCCTCGGATACAACTACCACTCCACCCCCTCCCCTCTTCCGAGGCTCGGTAGCCTCGAACGCGACCCGTTCCCAGAATACATGCCACATACTTTGTCGTTACAAACCCTTGCATAGGGGTCGCCGTTTGGGCGCTCATCGAACCCGGCTCTGACTGGCGGCTGCGGGGTTAGCGCCCTGCGGAGGCGTTCCTGCCTCTGGACCTGCCCCTGGCTATGGTAGAGTATCCGCGGTGTTGGAGGAACGCCGCAACGTCGTCGAGATCGTGGTGGACTATGTGGGTGTTCTCCGGTGTCCTCGTCGTCGTGCCGTCGACATGGCAGCGTCGTGTAGTTCGCGTGTTTGTTAGCACGGAGTTCGTGCGCGTTGTGGGGCCACCGCTTGGTCTGCCATAGCTGCACCCTCCTGCCTTTGTGTCAGTGGACGATGTCGAGGCACGCGGTGACAGCTTGTGGTCGCCTATGTTCTCGGCCCAATGGATGGACCCAACAAGGGCTCGCGACAGCACCGTCATCGTCATGAACACCCGAGTCCCTCGTACCACGGCCGCAATTATTAATGGGCAGATTCAACCAACAGGAGGAAGCGGTCCTATCGCAACGGATAAGAATCCTTCCCACTTCCCACTCGAAGAATTTAAATAAAGATCGGGCGGCCAGGACGACCCACTCTAACCAACCCCGTACGAGCATGAAGGACGGCTAACAACACCCACTGGTATCCAGGCGAAGGGAAATAATCGCGCCTGTTGTTTTGCCACCGAGGTGACCCCTACAGCTGCCAACGCATCGGTACTAACGAACAAAACCCTCGCAATGGCACCCATTGCTTGATATTATCATGCGGCGAGGCGATACCGTATCATCTCGACCCCCGAGAGTTTGTACCACGATGCGCCTTCGATGAAGAGGTCACACGACGACGTCAACTCCGGTGACATCAGCCCGTCTGTGTCGCACAAAGTCGTCGAGACAGGTACAGTGGGAACCGTGCACGTCGACCCCGGCGAGGGAAAACGCCGGACGTCGTCGGACAGAAACATACGATCAGTACCGATGCAGCCATTTTGGCACTGGTGCGGATTTGTGGACGTGAAGCTCCTTGGCCTTCGTTGACGGGGGGGGGGGGGGTGAAGATAAGACGCCTCCGTCGGTGCGGGTAGATGGGGGTTTCGCTGGGTACGGTGCACGAATAAGCCCAATGTAGTGCCACGAGAACAGTTTCGTAACCTATCCAATGCGAGAATACGTCGCATACACGAAGAAGAGCGAGGGTGCGCTTTTACGGAGGACCATAGTAAATAGGACCACATATGGTTGGTAAAAATAGGGCCATGTACAGGTTTTTATTTGTACCGTAGCTTCGATTTACTATGGCCCACCGTTATAGTTGTGGCAACGTGCCGGAGCCAGACCCGAAACGTTTCGAGCAAGCGCGCGCGGGTTTTACCGCCACCATGTACTCCCTACCACTAATAATAGTCCTGTTCTACAATGTCTTGGACGCTGTTATGTGGTACTATGTTCGGTTTACGCTACTGGAATGTTGAAACGACGGGTTGCTATTCAACTGGACTTCGCTGTGTATATCGACTGGGCGAAGCCACGTTGATCGAGGGAAGGCGGCGCGTGTGTACGGCATGCGGGACATCGCAAAAGGGTGTGAGCCGGTCTCACTCGGTCTGGCTTCGCCGGAAGTGAAGTTTGGCCCACGAAACAAATTCCATTCCAGGAAAGGAACTCTCTTTTTTATGTCGTTCGGGTGTCTGACCTCCTTCTCGTCCTCATGCTACTGGGTTTCTTCTGGTCACGTGACCTCTATCCGTTTCGCTGAGCTTCCGTAGTCGTTACCGCTTCTGGACGAGGAACGTAAGGGTTGACGAACCGAAACAACGGGAGCGATCGCTTAGTATCGCACGCATACGCAGATGTCCGGGGTTCCGGCAGGGCTCAGCTCTCTGACTGACACAACAACACCAGCAACGAAAACAGCAAAGGCAACAGCAATAAAAACACCAACAACAACAACAACAACAACGACAACAACAACGACGACATGATTACGTGAATCGGCTGTTCAGGCTTGCATGGCAGAGCAGGCACGTCCAATGCCAACCGTGCCAGGAGCCAGGACACCCGTCGGCCCCACCTTCTTCCGTTGCCGATATTGGACCCGCTCGCACTATTTGCCTCGATCCCGCTCGCGCTCTTAGGTACCCTCTCTCGCGGCCTTAAATTGTATCTTCAATGAAACCTCGCAGATGTTTCCGAATAACGCCCTTGACCCGCGTGTCCTTCGCGTTGAGCGCCTCCTCGATACAGGGAGATAACCCGCCGTCCCTGTCTCGCGTCATCGTTGCTTCTTCCCTCTTGTTCGTGAACGAGGAAAGCTGGTATGACGACGTTCCTGATCGAAGCATGCCTGACGACGGCGGCAGACTCCCGCATCGCATCCTGATCATGTCGCGCGACCAGACACCTTACCTTCTCGCTTACGTGCCCGTAATTGAACGGCGGCAACATGAGGCCAGTACCAGCGCGATCCAGGATCTGGCATTGTCAGCAGTTGGCGTTCGTGGCCGCAGAGACGTACAGCACGAGCTGCAAGCGGAGGACATGCAGTCCAACGGCGTAGGTTGAAGTTGAAGTTGAAGTTTATCCGTGGCAGGAGTTCGACGAGCTCGCTCACGGTGCATCCCCTGAGCAAACGGGTGGCGGTGTGGCTGATTGTCTACGACACGGCGGTGGCGAATATGTGGTGTATTAAGATCGGCGATGAGTGCGCCTTGTTCCCTACACTTCGCTCCACCGCGAGCAGGATCTCCGGTGGCATGTCATACGTTTGGTACAAACCAATTAATTCGTCGCTAACGTGTGCGTTTCAAAGTCGATGAAGTCGAAGGACTTCACCTTGACCTTGGACCCAGGCAGGCGAGCGTACGTGGAAAACATGGTAGAATCCTGCTCAGTGTGGTCGGGGACATCGAGGCGCGGAAAGGAAAAGCCCTTGCATACCCCTCGCGGCGCATATGCCGCAGCCAAAACGGCAGCGGTCGCATGCCGTTCGCCGAGAATCCTGGCCAGGTCCGGACGAACAACGCGTCGGCTAGATCACTATGTTCACGTTTTCCTCCCTTCAGAACGATATGGTGAAGCGTGGTCACCCACACATGCCTCTACAGACGTCGGTGGATGTGGCACGCCAACGAGAAAGCTCACGCCTCCTCGACATGAGTGGAGCATATTTCGTGCAATACATCGACTCTGATGAAGGCCAAGCCCCAGAACTGAAGTGTCGGGAGCGTGCACCTCCCGGACGTCTAGGCGTGTCGCTTCACCGCAAGTATTCCCGGTGTTCGTAAGCTCGTCCAAGCCGCAGACGTCTTTCACACGTGCCAGAGCCGCGGCGTTCGACCCTTTCGTTACTTGACAGGACGGGAGTACGTCTGAGTTTCAGAAAGCCCTGGCGGTAATCCTAAACCTCCGGTAGGTGATTATGCCGTCGGTGCTGGAACGGCAAAGCCCCCAGGTTAGTAAAACGCCGATCCGGTGGTGGAGACAAATGTAACGACTACAAAAAGCCATTTCGGTGAGCAGGACCGTAGGCCCATTACCAGCACCCTGAGCATGAGCGTTTTACTTCGGCCTGGCTCCGCGGCATGAACTCTACCACCGTCGAGCCTAGATCCCAAACGCCGGAAGTCGTCATCGCGTTCACAGCGCCGTCTGTCGAGCTCTTATCAAACGCGAAAAAGTGGGAGAGTCGTTTCTCTGGACAAATCATGGTCGCGGCCGATCGAAGATAGAAGTAACTCGCCCAGCGGCGACCCCGCCAACTGGAGTATGTGTCCGACGTCACCCGTCGAATCCTTAGGCTCCGCCCAGAGATCTCGAATGATCACACCACCGATTTCCTCCCCGACCGACCTTATGTTGTGGCCGTCGAGCGCAAATATACACGAGTCCCGTTCCCGGGCCCGCGCATATTTTCGCAGGGCAGTTATACCCCTGCAAAGCTTCGCAGACTGGAACAAAGTCTCTCTGCTCGGTCGTGGCAACCGGAAGATGCTGGGTGATGTGTTTAATTCGTTACGCCCCATTGTGACGCAACAGAATTACCTGCCGGTTGAGCATTCCGTCGACGACCGCGATGTCGTCCTCAGTAGTGAATACCTGGTACTTGACAAGGACGATAATTTCCCTAGGCCGTCGGCACGGACACCATAAGGCGCGTCAGAGGGGGTGATAGACTGACACTTGGGTAGAACCGACCGGCGAAACTCGTCAAGGTGCGCCTCCCGGGCTCCCATGTAGCTGGTTGGCGACGTACGTCTCAACCTTTGCCTCGTCCGCATCTTCTTGACCCCTGCGTGACAATGACGGTGAGATCGTCAGGATCGTTCAACACGTCAAGGGGGAAGTTCTCAAACACTCGCATGTCGAGGGTGACGATCATATTTGGCGTGTCCATCCGAAAGGGGAAGGATACTGGCCTTTGTTCAAAGCAACTCAGGCCTCGGCGTCGAAATGACATCGTCGGTAGATGAGACGTGCCTCGGCACCCATGTCAGCGGTGTGTGGGGGGGGCTTGTACCCGAATGCTTACCGTCGTACAGACAACAATGTCCTCGCTGGGATCACCGCGCAGTCAAAGGTGCGTCATGAAGCGATGAACTAGGCTGTGCGAAGGGTCGCTCACAACCGGCATCTCGGTACATAGGTACTCGCCAACCTCATCGACGCCTGACGATGGGCCCTCTCCGCAGAAGACGACAAGACATTCTTGCAAGCCTGGGTCCTGCAAGGAGTTGGAGTCATCTGGAAAGGAACAAGCCGCCGTCAGTTACGGAGTCAACCAAAAGCGCTAGATGGTAAGGGCGTGTGCAAATAGTGATGTGGGTTGACAAACCGAGGCACATATGAGCATGAACGTTGGACTGCAACGGGGGTTTTGGCGAGCATTTATAGCAGAACCAACTCGGCTTAAACGATACGAATTGAAAACAGATGCATGAGACAGGCGTTACACAGCATACGCCCTGCCGCGGGAAACCCACAGCATCCAATAGCAATGCGTAGAACACCAACAACGGTTGCAACCTTGGACGGAGCCCTGAGCTATTTCCTTTCGTCGTAGCGCCTACCTCCAAGCTCGTTGGGCCAGCACGGCGAGATGCGCCATTCAGCCCATAGATGATGTACACAAATAAAGGAACGCGTTCGGCCACGTTAGGTAAGCTCGAAATTCTTTCGCGGTCAAACGCTGAAGGCTAACGCTGAAGCTGTAGCTCTCCCTCCCCAGCAACACTTCTCACTTAGACGTATTCATCCGATACATCAGGAGCGATCAAGCGCCGCGATCACATTGTTCCAGCGGGCCACGACCTCGTAATAACGCATTTGTTTCTGGCAATCCCTGGTTGTGTTTGTGACAACAAACCATAATCCATATTTTAAAATGTTAATGACAACATTATTCGTTTAGCGAAACGCTCGTGGTGACACTCGTCGGGGCGACACGATCGCGGCAATATCAATTATTCAACTGCACGAAGTCAACATCTTAATAACAATATATTCGCCGAACCAATACCAAAACCAATACAATCCACGGAACAATCCGTCGCAACACATGAAGAAAACTGTAACTCTCTCGTATTGCTCGAGCTCTGCCAGCATGTGCCGCACGACAAAAAGCAGGGCGACTGCTCATCGTCCCGGACAGAAGTCGCTCCGTTTGTCGGAGGGAACTCTGTCGAAGGTGTTTATTCTACCGTTGACGCAATGTCAGATGCACACTGTCTTCATGAAAAAAGAGCCGATACACATACATGTACACGAGTACCGTCTTTCAAGCTGTTGGGGGTGAATCGATACGGTTTGGTTAGGTATCAGGACTTTGATTCGGATATGTTCCACTTTGATTTGGACGTGTCTCATCGTCCAAGCGTTGACGAGTGCGCTGCTAACGACGGGCTGCATGTGTGCACCGCATGAGGCTTCAGTGGATACGTTCGGTAGATCAAAATTGGGGAGTCTGGTCCCACCACCTTCTAATCAGCCGCGCCCCGACCTGCATACGCACGGCGTCTCGTTTTTCATAGTTTCGTCGCCAAGTGAGTTTTCCCTTCCGTCATTAGACTAGGTCGCAGATGGTGGGGTCGAGCTCGAGTGGGTTTGTTTCTCAACAGGGTTGTAGAAGCATCCGCGCCCACCGTTCATGGATGTGTTTTGCTTGAAAACAACAATAGGGTGCCCGCTATATCCGCAATGAACATCTTCCTCTCGTGCCGCCTGGAAAGTTTCCAAACCTACCGTGGTCTGGTGGGGCCTGAGGCATCTACTACTGCAGGTCTGTCTGTGCCATATCTATCTGCTCGGCGAATTTCTCAGTGTTCGGCGGGGTTTTTTCAAGTAAAGATAAGATGACGGAGCATCGCGGATATTCATCATGTAGTGCTGCTGCTCTCTTGGGCGTGGTACGGACAGCGCTCTCTAGCCGCCAGAAGTATACAATATTACTATGGTCTCTCCGTGTCATATGTATCTAGCAGTACTCATGTTGAGCTCTACGTTCTGCGAACAAGTCATCCACCGCGCCATGGCCCCGCCCATGCCCCCGCCCCCACTCCCACCCCCGCCCCCGCCCCCGCCCATGACCTCTTCTCGCCCCTCTCCATGTTACCGTACGTTTGCATCCAGGTGATACCCTGTGACTTGATTATGGAATGCAAGTATCCACGGCCAACCTTAAGCATTGCTTTAGTGAGGAGGATTAGCGATGCGATGCAAGTTGCATCGGTTATGTCGACATAAGGTGTACCAGGTATATCATTCTTAGTTTACAGGTCCTTGGTTGTGCGTGTGTGCACTACCACCGCATGTGTTCACAGCTGTGTAGGAATGGTCGGCGGTGATGGTGCAGGCTATCAGAAGGCAAGCGTGGTAACAATCTCAATGTTTTAGAAAGAGCCAAGTGTCGTCATAGGCGGGCTTGTTGAGATAACTGTCGACTATAGAGCTTCTGCGAGAGGAACTAGTCTAATGAAAACGGTACAACTACAACTACAACTGCAACTGCAGTACTGTCCATACCATACTACACATACAACAACCACAATACAACTACCATACATGGTGCCTCCTGGAATGATCAGCGGATCTAAAACAAGTATGTTGGCGCTCGTCGATACAGAAGTCGGTCCGACTTCTTGAATAATCTACAGTAGATCAAGATCACTTCAAACCCGTATGATACATACGCCGCCTGTACTTGGAAAGCGCCCACCGAAAATTCCGAGTCTGACGGTGTGGGTGCACGGCCACGTCGTGCAGCACACAACCAGGAAGCGTCAGAGGTAGTAGATAGTATACGTACGTTCGATATGTTAGGGTTAGGATTATAAAATGAGTCGCGCTACGGCAGGTAATGCGTATATTGTGTCCATTGTGTCTATTCCGAGGCAATAGATTCCTCCGACGAGGAACCTACTACGTAGCTAACGAAACACAGAACACTAAAACACAAAAACCCGATCTCGATAAACGCTGCACGCCCCACCCAATGTGCGCGTATCTGAATCCCAGACACCCCCCCCCTATATTGGAGGGAATAACCGGACCGTTGTGATCCCAGGAAACAATAAGTCAATTTTTTTTAATAACCCCCCCTACCAGCGAAAACAAAAAGGGGGGGCTCTAAAACCAAGTGAAACAAATGGAACAAAAAACGAAAAAAATAGGTTTCGCTCATTTCGTCCTGTGATCGCTTCCGGTTTGTTTTTAATTATGACCTTCCTTCGAGTGAGAGGTCGATTTCTCTTTTTGTGGCATACCCTTGCCCCACCCTATGAGCAGATGAAAAAGCCCTCCCAATGGTTGGTAGGGACTCCTCCCCATGGTTGTTGGGTAATTCAAAGGGCGCAGGCGCACAATCGCCGGTAATGTTGATTAACAATAGATAAATAGAGAAGGGATGTGTATAACGAAGATACTGGACACCGCTGGACACTGGAGGAATCCCGTCAGTCGACAGTCAGAAAGTATTGGGCCCAATAGCAAAGAAGAAGTCATTAATAATAAGAGACATGTCAAGCAAGACAAAATGTGCGCTGTGAAGGGTGTAGGACCGAGTGTTCCATACTAAAACCAAGTACTTTTGGTGTCGGTCAAGGTATGTCGAGGCAAGGTTGGTGTCTGTTAAGGGGTGGAAGTGCTGTCTGCTGACATATTTTCCTGATCGTGCCCACTCTACCTTACATCAGTATCGTTCTTAAACCGATAGTGCCCCCTTTGTACCTCACATAAGCATCGTTCTTAAACCGATAGTGTCTTTTTTATACCTCACATTAGCATCGTTCTTAAACCGATAGTGTCCCCTTTATACCTCACATTAGCATCGTTCTTAAACCGATAGTGTCCCCTTTATACCTTACAATAGCATCGTTCTTAACCCGATAGTGTCCCCTTTATATCTTAGAATGGCATCGTTCGTAAACCAAGCACTATCATGCAATAACGTGGTGAGTTTTGCCCGGACACACGGCCCTTGGCCCAACCCTACGACGCGCCTAACACGTGCATCCGGGTGCTAAACCACAGTAGTACTTGGTGGTACCGGTTTTTACTTATTACACGGGGTTGTATTCCTTGAATGTTTTAATTGTCAGTTTCGCTTTGGCAAGGAGAGGCGATGTATCGACCGTTACACCCACCGGGAGGAGTTATCCGCAGTGCAGCAGCCGCTACTGGTTGTACAGTAGTAAATGTCGTACTGATTAATTAGAAATTTCGAAATAACTTGAACTTGTCGGCATATCAATTGATATCGCATCGAACGCAGGTTCCCCTCTATCCCCTGGCAACCCCGTGTTGTTGACATCGATCGGTGTTCAAGGCACTTTTTACTTTCGTATCGGTTATCGAAATCGTATCCCTGGCACCTGGTATATACGTACTGGTATGCCAGTGTGATATACAAGTAGATACGGTAGGTACGATCGGCATGATAGTCCGTCTAACGTTATCGTATCATAGCAGCCTCAACTCGACTTCGATATCACTACTCCTACAAAGTATCAGGCACTGCGTAAGACTCGACAAGTTCTTAAGTACTGTATTTAATAGTGCTCGGTACTTAGTCTACAGCGGTTCCTACAGTACAGCACTGCAGTAGTATTATCAGGTACCAGATACCAGGTACTAAATGTTTTCCGTCCGACAATGTATCGCATGTATTGTATATATTGTATACATACATTTACAGTACGTCTTCTACAGCAGCTGTCCGATACCGATATCGTATAAAACATACATATACCAGGTATATTCATACGATCTTCGAGGCCAGCTCATCACTCAGATACCTTCTCGTGATGGTATCCATCGTTATCAACAGAACAATGTAATAATAATACGTAGGGTACGCGTGTGATGTGCCGCGCGGGTGGCTTGACTCGTCGGTGTATAGCCTTAAACGTATTGTGCAGCTAAGCACAACCAGCAACAACGGCTAGCAACGGCAAGCGCAACAACGGCCACAACAGTAGAGCAACGGTCAGCAACGGCTCTTAGTAACGGCTAGGCGCTGTTCCATGTTTCTACTGCCACCTAACTGCCAGTCTAGTGCTCTAAGTACGTATATGCACATAGTCCTCGTACGTAGTACTACTAATAGTCTTAGAAGTGAGCCATGACTGCCGCCAGGTATACATATACCAGGGTATATGAAACTGCAAATGTAAAAGACGTACCAGGTATATATACATATATATAGTATAGTATATATACATACTATTAATAATTATTATATATAACAAGTATCCTCGTCTACCGTGGAGGATGGAACGGCCAAACTGTCCGCGAATATAATAACCGGTACATACCATTTTTATATTTCTAACGGTACTACCATTTCCGGACAGAGGCGTACCAGGTACAGCAGTATAGGCCCACAACCAAGAAACAACCTACAGCAATATTCTCACATAAGGCTCACTTACGTTATCAAGTACCTGGTATACGCTAATAAATTTAGATTAAGGGATCGTGCTCAGCATCGAACGCTACATAAAATCCTATATATTAGGCTACGGTCAGGGTTCTTTAACAACGGTTTATCGGGATAATGATTTTTTAAGGCTCGCTCAGGTTGGCGGGCCCATACTGCATCCAATGTAAGTATCGAACATGACCATGTGACGGCGGCAACTAACCCCAAGACGCAGGGTTCTTTTCGTCCTTTACCACAGCAGTATGTATGCATGCAGTATGCAGTTAGTTTCAGCAGGAGGGCCGTGAATTTACTGACTATAAGAAGTCACCGACCGACTAGTGATTGATGTACAGTATAGTCATAGGTGGCTATTGCAAACTAAAACGGGTTAATAATAGGTGGAAATAGGCTAACAATAGGTAGTATTGCGGGGGACCATATTAAATAGGAACAAATATTGTTTGTAAAAATAGGGAAATATACGAGTATAGTTTTCGTGTGTACCATAGGTGCTATTTACTAGTATTTACTATGGTCCCCAAGGGTGCACAAAAAAAAAAGTTATCGACACCACACACCCCCCCCCCCCTATATTGAAGGGAAGAAACCGGACTGTTGTGATCCCAGAAAACAATAAGTCAAGTTTTTTTTTTATCCCCCCCCCCCCCCCCCCCCTCTATATTGAAGGGAAGAAACCGGACCGTTGTGATCCCAGAAAACAATAAGTCAAGTTTTTTTTTTATCACCC